>CM032392.1:6243948-6571584 GCA_019049475.1 Eueides isabella
GTACAGCAATCACTGGATATCTCTGCACAGGGGATCCTAGTGAGATATCCATGATTCATATCACGACATTTAAGCGATTTTCTTGTAATTTAAATGAATCTTACCAGTCTTTTGTATATCTTTCACCCTTAATTGTCAAAAAAAAAATGTAATTACTGTCTGTTAATTTCATTGCGTTGAATAGCGAAACTGTACGCCGCGTGTTGTTTGAGCAATAAAAATAATATATTATAATGCGGACTGACCCCATAATCATCGTGTTCACAATGAGACGCTATCCCACAACGCAGAATAACCTGTAGCAGTTGTTGATTTATATAAAAAAAAAACATTGTTATACGCTATTAAAATAAACTGAACGCAAGGATGAATGCGAGCTTCCTAATCTGAGAAAATTCTTAATATGGTATCTGTCAGTCGTATGTCAAAGACGTAATATTTATGAGATATTATTTTATAATGTGCATTTTTTTTGTATTATGTACAAAATATTGCATTATGTTCACAGATTGTATCAATTTAAAAACTCTAAGTAAAGTGTCTTAATTAAGTAATTAAGCTACACTTTAACAAAATTGCCGTAATAAAATCTTTAGAAGTTTAAAAATACTTGGCTTTCGGCTTTTATATATTTTGCTCAGACTTCCTACTGCTCAAAAAATGAAAGAGTTTTTTTTATCGTCAGAACTTTTTATAACCCAACATTTTATCTCTCAGTAGAATAAAACGAAACAAAGTTATCTTCATTTATTTGCCGTTAAATTAAAACATAATAAATTGTATTGTTTGAAAAATATAATACAAAACAATAGCCAGTTCAATATAAAATGAAAATATCTTAACGAGTCTTATATTGGACGTATCGAGTGAGGCACTTTCAACTTTTGCCGTTCATCCAATCTTTTCTTAACCAACTCAGCGTGCTATTTCTATTTGCCATATTGCATTTATTTCAATTGCCCGTGCTATAAAATAATAGACGGTAAAAAGTACAACGAAAATAAATATATGCTGCTCTTAATGAAGTTTTAATAAACTTTATAAAAAATAATTTAAGCAATAAAGATAAGATATATCTGACTATGTCATACAAAAAGCTGTTAGAAACACATCCATAATAACGTTTGACGCTGGGTGGTTAATTGTCACGTCAAACAATTATTTCATAGCTAATGGAACGCCTTTCAACCGAAATGAAATCTGACGTCAATCACTAATAGAGGTGTCAGGTTAAGCCTGGTTCAATCGTTATTTTACTATTTGTACATTCTAAAATCATTCTGTATCTCAATTCTATTTGGCCTATTTGGAGACTGAACACTACTGTATATGACTGAACACTATTTATTAAACTACTACTACAAAATTACTCAGCTTCATGCGGGGTAGGCAGAGGGTACTTGCGACTTAGTGTTAAGAAACTCCGTCCCGTTCCCCACTTTCCACCAAATTTGAGGCATTGCGTGTGGAGAGGCGGAACTCAACGCTGTGTTTTTTTGCGTTGTTACCAGCGTGAAGTGTAATAGACTACAAGTGATGATTTAGATTAATTTAGATCAATTGAAAATATTAAATATTTCTTGTCCCCGAGTGGGGATAGAACCCACAACCTGTCGGTTATAGTCACCACTTATTTTATATTTACTTCTACTATATATTCTACTGCAACATTCATTTATGTTGTTGTTGGATTAGTTTGTGGCCTGTCTTGGTACAGGGAAGTAAACATATGACTTTAACGCGACAGGTTGTGGGTTCGACCCCCACTCGAGGAAAAGAAATATTTAATATTTTCAATTGAAATATTTAATGTTTTCATTTCCTCGCTCTGGTACAAGGCAAAAAAGGCGGTATTGAGTTCCGCCACTCAACACGTAATGCCTCAAATTCGGCGGAAAGTGTCGGGTGTCCAAAAACGCTTAAAATTCAGAATACGCAATTAATCTGAATCATCACTTGTAGTCTATTACACACACAGTCACAGCAGAACAATTAAGATTATTTGTTCTCTTTTTTTATTTACAATATATTCATAAATAAATACTCTTATATTAATAAAAATATATTACTGTTATTTAAAAGAACATATTTTTTATATATAATACAAATAATAAGTCAATATTTTCTACAAAATATTAATCGTTTGCGCCTTTTTCAGACTTTGAAGGAGTATCTGGGAAACTATAACCAAAAGTTTAAACTTTGAACAAGATCCTAATGAGCATGTCTATGCTTAGATATACTTAGGTACATATTACTATTCTATATTGTAATATTGAATCTGTAAAGTTAGAAATTTTGAGACAAAAGAAGAAAGTTTTGTTGAATTAAATAGTTTAGTTACATGGTTTAATTACAAAAAATACACCTGCAGGATTACACTGGAGAGGAATGTGCATTTTGTGTACGTATAAGGCCAAATATGTAGGTAGATGAGAACGTGGTATAAATAAAAAAGATGTTAGGGGGCAGTGGTTGGCCCTACCTACTCGTTCTTCCCTTTTTTTGCATAGCCTTTGTAGGTTGTGCTCTGTTAATGTCAATCCAGCTTTTAATCTCGCTGGATTATTCGAGGAATCTGACTCAAGTAAAACAATTTCTTCCATCGCAGTTCTTAGGCCAACGCGTAAATTAGTTCTTATAGTTTATGTGGACCGTTACGATTTTTCATCAAATACTTGACATATTCAATTTATCAATGACAATAACAATATACGAATGACAAGTACCTTGCAAGGCTTGGGCAATAGGTACATATAGAAACGTATATCAATCATAAATCAATTCATTTCATGCAATCCTTAGTTAATTTTGTCATAATTTTTTCTTGCAACCATAGATTTTTATTCTTTTCATATTTTCGATTACGATTTTAAGCTATTATCTTTATTTAGCATCATTATTTTTACTACTAACATACTAATAATATAAATATTTTTGATATATGTGGATGCAAAGAAAGTTTACGGAACGTGACGTCAACACTATTTAAATGGATGCGTACATATTGTGTCTATTAAACTAAAGCTCTCTAACAGTTGCATACCACATTCATTATGATTATGGTAAACATACATTAGTGATTTAGAACTAGATACACTAGAATTAAATAAAATTCAACTTTACTCAGCTTTCCGTTGTACCCCGCACACGGCACAGTAGGCAGAGGGACTTGGGAATCTAGTGTTAAGACACTCCGTTCCACTTCCGTTCGTCACTTTCCGTCGAATTTGAGGCATTGCGTGTTGAGTGGCGGAGTGGCTAGTTACTAGAGCGAAGAAATGAAAACATCAAATATTTAAATCGAAAATATTAAATATTTAACTTCCTAGAGTAGGGATCGAACCAACAACCTGTCGTTTACAGTCACATGTTTGTGCCGCTGCTAAACGACAGGCCTAACAAAATATCATTTTTTTTTTCATCAATTTTCATAATATGCATGAAAAACATTTTGTTGCAGAAATATAATATCATAACAGTTAAAAATATTAAATATATGTCTCACATGGCGTTAGTTTCTTATAAAATAATACAGTGGTCATCACAAAAATCGGCCCATTTGCAAATTTACTGAAAATGTCGTGAAAAGAAAAACCATTAATGTAACAAACGAAATAAATTTGCATGAAATAATTATAAATATTAATTATGAAATATTTTTACCCATAAAAATGTATAAAATAATGAAAAGTGCACATTTTTTCAAAAAAATATAACTTTTTTTTAACGATCTTATAACAGCCGCAACAGTTTTTTGACGTATGGGCTCTATTTCCAGCTTAGGTCTCTCCTTTAACCTTTTGTTTTTGGGTATCCCAAATGTGCTTTATAGGATTGTTTTGCTATTGCATAACCTGCTCACCGACCTCTGTCAACTAGTGCAAAACAATACGCGCTACGTGAGGCTGTGCATTATCGTACATTAATTGTGGATCAATTAATGTACGTTAATGCACAGCCCACAACATGATCCTCTACAATGTATGTTATGTACGTTGCAACATTAATAACACGCCACTCCTGATCGATATTCCTTCCGTGAGCGCTGTCAAAGATATTCCATCACAGATCATTACGCAACCCTCACCATAACTCACCATTTCCCTTAGACACATTGGACATAACGCTCACCTAGCGACGCTTATAAGATCCATTTAAAGTCAATCGATTCTTATAAGCAAAAAAAAATACGGCTGTTAATTAATTAATTAATAGGTCAGCTTAGATGATTTCTTATATATTGGAATCTGGCTTATCGATGAGCTGCTGTCCATTGTGGTCCCATTACTTGTGGCTTAATTGTGCAGTCTTAGATAATTATGTTCATAAATCCTCCTTCTCGCTGCACTATCATTTATAGCCACTCCCCGCTTACTAATAGGTTTTGTCTGCTTATTGTTACCACATAAAATATGAATGATGATTCAGAAATCAGATTGAAACTGAGAACACGTTAAAACGTTTATTTCATACAGTTGTCACCTTAAATCTTTCAGATTCTGGTCTTCTTGAAACCTCTCATGAATTCCCCTAGCCGCAAATCGGCTGAAATTTAATATTGGCCCCTCAACATTTTGACTCAGGCCTCGTGGTCTGAAGGCCACAACGAGAACTGGTTCTGCAAGTGGCCTATAATTAAGGGTATACAAATGCCAAACATCGTATCGAAAGCACTAAATTTTAGAAAATTGAGAAAATTAATAACATATCAGGGGTGGGCCGATTTTTTTGATATCCAGTATTTCGTATTGTGCACGCCTTGCTCGCCCAGAATGTTGTGTATTGTGGTAAATGAATTCTTTATAAAAACCAATCAAGTTCGGCTCGGGTTCGGCATCATTTTGATGTTCGGCATCAGATTGTCGAAATTCTTAAACGCTTGTTATAATTTATTTATGCTGTAGGGATTTTTTTACGAATTTCCCCAATTCATAGTTTTTTACTAATAACAACTACAATTGTGTTCACACTGTGTGACATTTTAAAATGATATACTCTTTATTTTTTTAGAAAGCGCATTAAAATTTAAACGCTACGAGATTTCAACTCGCGGCTCATAGAAACGGTCCAAGCGCTTTATCCAACTAAACTATACGTTCTGTTGCTACGTTGTAGCTACACAGCATGCAAGCAGCACGTAGCAGCTACGTTAAACTTTTTAAAGGCTTGTTAAAACTTATTCATGTTATTAGAATCTCTGTAGAAATTTAAGCACATTTACGCTACACAAAGGTAAATGCTTTGAACTATCATTTTCCAAGAGAGATTGTTGTTTAATACTCGTTATAAACATGTTACATAGCGAGATTTGAATCCCTCACCTCCATATGCCGACCGAGCAGTATGTCGAACAAGGCGTTCCAGTTAAGTATGTTAAAAACCTTATACGTTTGTAATAATAGAGAGAAGTTCCGGGTTTAATTCATTTTCATATGCAGATAACATGCAACAACAAATAATTAATTAACGAAACCTAATATGCTTCAAGTAGGAGTCGGACTCGCAAGCGCGAGTTGTGTTTGTTGGCCTATAAATCATTTTTTTATAAAATGAACTACAAATATAAGGTAGTATTTATTGTTATTAATATTGTTTGCTTTAAAAGACCTTTAAATTTCATTTTCATAGATACTCTCTTTTACTTATATTGTTTGTTTTCACTTCGTGCTAACTCGAAGAACACAAGATTTTCCGTACGTGCGCTGTGTAAGCCGCTTCGTGCTACACAAAAACCATGTATCATAAAACTGTTGACTTATAAAAACCGAGAAAAGTTCACCACAGCACAAATCTATCTTCAAAGGAGCACTCCCATAGCTAGCGCGGAGCCGAAGCCATTTGTATGTACCTATTTATAATACTTATTAATAATATTAATTAATAAGGACTTGTCTGCGGCTTAGCTCTCTTAAATTACTCTATTTTATTTACTACTTGCTTGTTCTATCTATTATACATTAAAACCAATTAAGATAAATTTATAAAAAAATGGTAGCAATTTTGTCGAACTTAATAATTTTAACTAAAGTATTTTTTTTTTATTATTTTAACTAATTTAAATAAAACAAAAATTAAATGTTGACAGTAGATTACAAAATATAATAGTGCATTAAAATATGTTCACAGAACTGTTAGTTATTTCTGTTGGAAAAACGTAAATGCAATCGACCATGCGAAGCCACCTGTAAAAGTTAGTTAAGTACGCTAAGGTGCTGAAATTAAGTCATTAATTTGCAAATTAACTACCGCTTTGTTCTTTACAAGTGGGGGTACCCATGGGCAGATTGATGAGGACAGGGTTGTTTGAACGACGATCATTAATTTTGGGAGATATATATTTTTTTGTTTATTCTTCTATAATTATAGTCTCTCAGTACCAAGATTGTGTGTAAACTGGAAAATGAATAATTTTGAATACAAAAATTCAACAACATATATATTTATTGCATTATAAATAAAATAATAGTGTCTGTTGGCTTTAATAAGCGCGACATCGATGCGCAAAGTGTGGCTATCTACAATATTAATTGTATATTGGATATTAATTATAACTATAAAGCGCGTCAATCTCAGAATCTAGTGATATATTTTTTTTGAGATCCATGATGAATCTATTTATTGAAAAATGTATTGTATCTACTCAGATCTGATCAGAGTAACCGGGCTATTAGAATTTGTCAAGTGACATTTAAAATTCTCAGTTATTTACGAAGCCGCGTACAGCTCGCTATTATTTAAACATAAAAATATTATTGAGCAATTTTATCTGTTAAAGTAGTTAGATAAAAAGTGTTGTTAAATAAGTTTACAAGTTTTTAAAAAGGGAACACCAGGTCTCCAACTAGATTCTTTTAATTTTTAATTTTAATAATTATTATTTATATTATTGTATGCTAAATTGGAAACTGTAAAATTTTTAATTTTAGTGGTAAATACTTGTCAAAGTCATTCGAATGTTTGCCTGAAACAAAGTACCGTCTTCATTCATCCCACGTCATGTAAGCCGACATAGAGTGACGTACGAGTATACACTGTATGGTGAAAATGAACAAAGCTTAACTTTCATGCCCCCATCACCTTCAAGTAAACTATAAGTCCTACTTATAAAAGTACTCAACTAAAATATCAACTTACATCAAATATCTGGACGGTAGATATTTCTAAGCAGCTCTTACCAAAATGGCCGTGGATCCAAAACGTATACGATATTGTGTACGGAATAGTCAAAATAATTATATTTATTAAACAGCTTTACGGTATATACCATACATGCCAGGTTAGGCAGAGGAAACCTGGGAACTTAGTGTTAAGACATTCCTTTCTACTTCCGTTCTCCACTTTCCGCCAAATTTGAGGCATTGTGTGCTGAGTGGTGGAGCTCAACGCGCTTTAAAAACATTAAATACTTAATTTGCAAATATTAAATATTTTATTTCCTCGATTGGGGATTGAACCCACAACCTGTCGTTTACAGTCCTACGCTTGTGCCGCAGCGCCACGACAGCCCATATTAAAACAATTTTTTGGCGAAATTCACTATAAAATACATATTTATAATTATTATTTATAATTATTATTTATAATTATTATATTATTGTTATATGTATATTATAGACATTATAGTATCTAGTAATAACTACTAGTAAATATTTTTATTTCAAATTAGGCCTAACTTTTTAAAGTAACTTTTTTCTACGTAAGCTGAATTTATGGTGAGTATATTGTTTTTTTTTGCGTTTAGCTTAACGCTTTTGCCTGCATATAATTGATAGGCAGAGAAAATTCACTGTCAACACACTAACATCGCTTCGACATTACATCACTTATATGCGGCAAAATTGTGTGACTGTAAATGTGACAGGTTTGATCCCAACTCGGAAAAAATGAGATATTAAATATGTTCTAATTAAATATTTGATGTTTTCATTACTTCGCTCTGGTAACAAGGCAAAGCGCGGCATTGAATCCCATCACTCAATACGCAATGCCTCGCAATCGGCGGAGAGTGGGGAATAGAACGGAATGTCTTAATACTAGATTCCTAAATTCTCTGTGCCTACCCTGCTATGAGCAGGACACAGCATAAAACTGAAAAAATATATATTTATTAAAAACAAAATATTTATTATCAATTTTAGTAGTTGAATTGATCTCATATGTACCGGAATTGAGTGTAAGCGTGAGAGTATAAACGCTAACGATCGTGAGTTCGTTTCTCACTCGAGGAAATGAAATATTTAATATCTCCATTTTCCACTCTCTGGTTCTAAAGTACAGCGCGGCGTTGAGTTCCGCCACATAATATTACAATAATACTATTATGTACCTACAGAAATTTATGAGAATAAAAGGACGAAAATAAAACTCATAAAATTCTTTATTTAAATAATTTACATGAATTTAGTGATGCAATAATAATGATAACCTAAACCATTTATTACGAAAATATTATCAAAGAAAATTATAATGTACATTTTATAGCTAGCTGTACTCGTGCCTCCTGTATGCCAAAATTCGTGAAACGTGATATCTGCTGGACAGGAAATCAATAATGAAATTTGTAGTGAAATAACGCCATAATTATCTACGTACATCTTTAAATCGTGAGCTTAAACTGAAATTAATTTTTAGAATGTGTGTGAATCCGTAATTATATTAAGGAAAATTGATTTCACTATCGTTGTCAGGCCATGATCCAGTTCATGCGTAAAGTGTCATTTAATTGATATTATATATTTGTATATTTATAAAAATGTTATTAGGGTAAAATAAAATAATTCGTTTACGTATTAATTTTTAGCAACATGATTATTTCTTTATGTAGGTATAATTTCAGAATCGCTGGTATCTATTTTTTATTTATCTATTTTTTATTTGTACCTTCTGTACTGGACAGTTGGACAGGTTATTACAGGTATTGGGACAAATGGAATGCAACAAGACAAATGCAGTGCGCATAATATTCTTTTATATAGAATTTATAAAACATAATATTACTTTACAAAAGCAAATAAATACTAAGTAAAGGTTTATTGATCTACTTTTCTTGCTAAATGAGCAGAAGCAATCTTTAATAATCACATCATTGTAATAATCTTTCAAATCTTCTACAACTTCACTTACAAACTCGTCTCTATTCACGATTTTCAAATAACTTTTACTCAATTTCTTTGAAAAGTCAATAACGTCAGCCGTATCGTCATGATCATCATATTTGATGGAATATATTTTGGGATCGTTTTTATAATGATTTTCATCGTATTTTTCCTTTATTGGATTTATTTTGTAAACATTTATTTTATCATCTGAAAATTCATCATCGCCTTCTAAATATAAATCATCATTAATGGGCTTCTTAATTTTTCTATGGTTTTTATAAGTATTATAAGTATAGTCAGCAGTGACTCCCACAAAATATGGAGAATATATGTAATAAGGATAGTATGTTATTGGAATAGGTTTTATTGCAGAAGTTCTTGTACAATCTGCATTAGTACTATGAGAACATAATTTAACAGAACTAATTATTTCTTTCTCAAATTTATGGCGACTGCAAGTTGTCGAGCCGCATGATTTAGTACAATTACAATGCCTGGCATGCGTAGTTGTCGGTGGATTACGGGTGGTGGTAAAAAGATTTGATTGAAAGCTTTCTTCGTCCATGGCTTCACTTTGTATATCAGCCAAATTTCTTTTCTCGTGTTCGACTCCTTTTTTTCTTGTATTTAATTTATTGTCATCAAATTGAAAGCTGGTTAAATTTTCGTGCTTTTTTCTTGTATGCTTAACGAGAGGCTTTTCAAGAAGCCATTTTTGCTTTATTTCAAGCGTTGGGGTTTGTGCACTATTTCTAAATGTTAGATACATCGTAGAGCTATGGCTTGAATCTTTTTCGTAAATCTGTTGTTTTATAGACAGCATCTCATTCGACAACATTTTATCAAAAAAGTTTGATTTTAAATTATTTGACACATTCATTTGCTTCAATTGAAAATTATGTCTATCAGCTTTATTGCTCATTTGTTGAATATCGAAATCTAAAAGAAATACGAATGTGAAAAGTTAACAGAAAGCAATCATATATATACATAAATTAAGCGTTAAGCTATACATAAGCAATATTACTTGAAATTTTGTGATCAGCCAAGGTCTCCTTTTCATATTTGGTACTAAAACTGTCTGCTGCAATAATAAATATATTTGCAAAAATTAATGTATAATGTACTAATAACATAACCAACACGTAATATAATATCATCCATTTTTGCGACCTCTTCTGTATATTTGGCACATGTTAATTTTCTTTGTCATTTCAATAGTATACAGAAATCAAGTAACCCATGATTCCACATTTCTTTACTGTCAGTCATTGTGTATCTCTTAAATTTTTATTAAATTCACTATGCCAAAGTTAAAAGTTTACTTTTTTCTAATATATGTTCAAAATCTTTACGCTGATAAAAATAAATACTGTGAAATTTGTCCTAATCATACCTTCTGCAAGTATGAGGTATAATTAAATTTAGTTTAAATATATTTGTTACCTTATAGGTTAACAATGATATTTTATATTTAAGAAATGAATGAAACGTTATTTGAAAATGACTTATTATGTACAAGCTAAAACAACATTTTATTACCTAAATAAATTAAGTAATAAATATTTTATTATAAGGTTCCGGGTCCAAATCCTGTATGTGTAGGATATGATAGTAATTCTTTGCTAACTCCAGACGAAATAAATACCATTATTACCCAAATCAATAAAAGAAGAAATTTCATTGCAATGGGACAGTCCAAATATTTTCATGCAGCTGCTAACATGAAGAAAATCGTAAGAGCTTTTAAATATGTTACATATCATATTTATTGTATAGGTGTTAGGCCATTATCAATGAGACGTGTCTGACAAGAAGCGACACTTGTTCAAAACTTTTATAGATTATAAATTTGTACTAATAAAGCTTTTGATTTGTCTCCTGCATCATTACAAAATAGAGATTGAGAGAGAGATATCATTTAAATGTTGGTATACTTGTTTTTTTAGTTATATGTATAATGTTGTATATGTTATATGTATAATATTACATATTTTATATGTATAATATTATATATACACATGTCTCGTCTACTTCCTATTATTTATTATTTGTTTTTCGTTTTACCAGACTTGGTCAAATGAGTTGGCAGTATTAGCTCAAAGGTGGGTTGACCAATGCGATCAGTCTTTAAAGCCTGATAGAGAAGATGAGTGTCGTGACTTAGGTAAGCTTATTGTTTCATATCTAAAAATAAGTGACAAAACATAACTCTTCTGAAGGTTACATTATATGCAATCCTAATTGCTAAATTTTTATTGAACTACATACCTTAAAAAAAGAAAAAGAAAGGAAAAGATTTATTTGTATTTACTTTTATTTATTCTTGTTCCTCAAAAATCGCTGTTTCTGTTATTAATTTTATTACTTTGTGTATTTCGCCGGGGGGGTTCCATGAACGACGCTTACTGCCAAGAAGCAATATGTAAAAATAAATAAAAAGTATATATAAAGTTGTGGGCAGTCATGGTGCAAGGGCACAATAGTGTAACCGTAGACGTGTTGTATTCGATACCCACTTCAAGAAATTAAATATTTATTTTTATCGAGGCAAGACTTGGTGTTAAGTTTCGTCACTCTATATGTAATGCCCTAGCGTTAGTAGCAGAAATCGGCGGAAAGTAGGAAATAAAAAACTTTTAATGGGTTACGGAATGCCTTAATACTTCTTAGGTTTCTAGTTTTGTTTTCCTGCTACTAAATGGGGGATACATATACAATATAATATGTTTTATATTTTCCTAATATATATTTACATTACAAAAATACTAAGAATACTATAATACCATTGTGATAATTTTTGTTTGTCATTTATTCTCAACACAAAACTCAAAAGGAGAAGAAAGAGTCGGACAAAGTATCGCTACTATAACGGGTCCATCTCCCGGCGTCAATGTAAAAAGTTTTGTTGAAATGTGGTTTATGCTTTCCATGGACTATGTGGGAAGCGTAACATATTACAATAAGTAAGTAAAAAGATCTACATTTTATCAGGTATCAATTTTATTTAATACCATATTATGAGGGTAATCGTATAGGATCAACCATCAATTATAGAAAGAAGATATAGTGCTATTTTCTGTTTTTGAATGACGTAAAGCTTAAAGCACTGCTTGGGACTTGACCGCAAGTGTAGGTTCACTTACACTCGCCGTCACTGTCCCAGTGCAGTATAGCGAGAAAATTACTTTAAAGGAAAGGAGCCAATTGCGCTGCCATTTGAGGCATTGTGAAAAGTTGAGTGGGCCAGAAATCATCTCTGCTTTAGTGCTCCATTGATATGCGTTTGTTTCGGCACTCTCTACTAGTCACTGTAGTTTCGGGGAAGAGCCCCTTATCTATCCGATTTCAAAAAAGGCGTTGGTTCCGATCTGTACAAAGTACTGGTCTATTGCTATCTCTCGCTTTCTAAATTTATGAACCTAACCTAACCTAACACACCGTTGGGTTGTATTAGGTACACTTCATAAATTCTATTTTCCAAATTTCAAGGCTGTTTGCTGTTCTCCAAACTTTTCCTTTGGCATATTATTGATCGAGAGGATCCTGTCTAGATTAGAGCTGGTCGTGGCGCAGTGCCACAAGCGTGTGAATGTTAATGACAGGTTGTGGGTTCGATCCCCACTCGAAGAAATGAAATATTTAATATTTTTAAATTTAATATTTAATGTTTTTATTTCTTCGCTCTGGTAACAAGGCAAAGTACGGCGTTGAGTTACGTCACTCCACACGCAATCGCCAAAGAAACAGGAGGACATCAGAAGAGTGGCTTAATTTAGAATATTGTTATAATAAGTTCGTTATGACTGCGCTAGAATGAGTGAAGATTAATTGCGTTATCGCCACTGGTTGCTTAAAAATACAGCCAATTTGCATAACATATATTTTTTAGAACTTTATGTAATATTCCAAGTATAGCTGGGAGAAATAACCCAACGTCAAAACACTCCAGTATCCACTTTTCATCAGAACTTGAGGTGTATCACAACTTAATCACTCAACCACGCACGTTACCAGAGCGAACCATAATTAATTTCCTTAACTGGGAATAAAACCCACAATGCTTTCCAACTTCATTACGATGACCAGATAAAATAAAACGAATTAGGTATTCAGTTTTGTGATTTTGAAGATTTAAACAGTTTAGCTCTCATATTTTTCATTTTGTATTTTAGATCTCAAGATTTCAAAACAAATTACTTTACCCAACTAATTTGGGCTAACACGGATAAAGTTGGATGTGGCAGAGCTAAATTTTACGTAAGAATTTATATTTTACTATACTTAAGTATTTTTCTCATAGAGTAAGCTTCACGCTACAGGGTAGATAAAGTAAACTTAGGATCCTAGTGTTAAAACTCTCCGATTTAATTAAGACATATCTGATCTGGCGGAACTCAACGCCGCGCCTTGCCATCAGAGCGACAATATAAAAAAATGTTTTTTCGACTGTTGATCAAACTCCTGTCGTTGTCGACTACGTCATACGTAGGTGCCTCTGTGCCACAACAGAGCTAAGTATTTTAATTGTATTACTATAAGGAAACTAAATCTATTTATATAATAATTATAGATAAGAAATTTTAAGACAACATTCGTGGACAGACTTGTTTGTAATTTTGCGCCACGAGGAAATATACATAGAAAACCTATTTATACTATTGGATATCCCGCTACTCAGTGCAACGATAATATGACTCCTGATGAAATATTTCCTGGGCTTTGTACCTCAAATACTGAAAAAGGTGAACTCTGCATCATTTTTAATTTAAATGATTTGATTTTAATTAACCTGGTATATTTATAGACTTGAAATTACTAAATTTAAATATTTAAAATGTCAGTTAATTAGAAATAATATTAATATTTTACCTCAATATGTAAATACAACGTTGTATCTGTAAGTTTATCTGGTAGAATATTTTAATAATAACCTCAACTCTTAATTAATTAACAAAATGGAACGTCTATGTCTGGTATATTTACTTTCAGATAGATTGTCCTCTGAGAAAACAGTGGCGACTAGTTTACTTAGGATTCGCAACATATTTAATGATTCAGCGAAGCAAGAAATTGATCCTGTTTATAGTAATTTGAAACAAGCAACAATACCTTCAAAAGGTCCTATTCATCCCTTTAAGAATCACCGTATATTAAATAATCCTTATGGTAAATAACAGTGTTACTATATACTTAGTACATTACTTTTCTACATAGGGTTATTATTTTTCCAGCTTGATATTTAATTATATTAATAAAAAAAACTGAGCATTATTTTTAGATTCTATCAAACGTAGCTACCCCTTGGACTATGACACACTATGGATCAACCAAAGAAACAAATCGAGACAAATTAATGACAATTCACATCAGCAAGACAGGGGTCATTCGAAAGTATATCACGATCATCATCATACAGATGAATTTGACTCGTTACACCCGAAAATAACATTTGACTCACGAAGATATGATTTTGAAACACCTTTGTATAAACAGCAAGAAAGTAACCGGCATTGTACACGTAGAACAATTTTTCCAACTAAAAATGATGATATATCTACTTGTGAATGTAAAAAGAAATTAGATAAGTGTACAAGAAACCAAAAAGCAAATTACCAGCTGCTTACAATATGTCCAACGCATTTTCAAAGTACAGCACATTCAAATTTAAATTGTGCATGCGCATGCAGAATGTTTCAAACAAGATGTCAAAGCAGTAATCGATGTACGCAAAACAGAAATTGTGAGTGTGATGCCAAATATCCAGGTTGTAATCATGACATGCTTAAATCTTTAAATAGAAATGATGATGATTCGTTAGAAACTCGCAGTAACTTATATCAATATGATTTGCCATTAAAAGGCGTAAAAAATGAAAAGAATGTAGAGCTCGGTTCATCTAATGAACATTTCCGACGTCTAAATAAGCGCAAGGATGCGATTTATGATTATAGGCAGGTAATTAATTATCCCATAGTTTGTAGAAACTTTTATCTATTTTAGTAATGAATATCATTTTAAATTTCAGTGATATAGCAAGAAGTACTGATGAAAGAAATTTGAAACTTCTATGGCAAAAACATGATTCTAACAATAAACACAAACAATTGTCTTTAAGATCTCTCTTATATACTACATTACCAAATAAAAAAATACCTCGATCAAAAAGAACAAGGAGTACCTTCAAAACCATCGTCACAACTGAACCTATAACCATAAATAATATAGAACGACAAGATAAAATCAATCGAATAACCGAAAAATATTTATCATTCGACGAGTTGATGCATTTGAGAAAATACAACTTAACCGCTTTGTCCGTTCGACGTCGCAATGAAGATATGCAGGATGTACCTAAAAACAATGCAGAAAAATCCATATTAAGAGATGAAGAGACGACTACAGCAAATACGTCGGAATATACAGCAAATACACCTTATGTTCGATTAAAATATTGCACAAGAAAGTTAACTTGTACTTGGACAGCTGCATCATTAACAGATAGTGCAGGTAGCGTGATTCCTGGCGGACATGGAAGTAACCTTGGGTCTAACACACCTCCAGGCTATGTTGAAGGTTGTACAAGAACTTCTACGTGTACACGAGATTTCATGAATAGAAATAAAATGGACACATTGCCAACCGAAATGACTACTGTATCTGAAACTGACAACGATGAAGACTATTGTGAACGCCGATCTCTGAATAAGCGTAATGCTAAAATGAATAGCAAATTACGTAAACATCGAATTTTTTTACATAATAAAAATAAACAAATACATTCAAATGATACAATTCCAAAAAATAAATTAGAGTATAAATATCGTTTCTATAAAATTAAAAATAAAAATAAAAGATATTATAACCCTTTAGTTGATTCTCGTAAAAAGAAAAATATAATATACGACAATATGATTGCCAAGAATGGTAACGATATATCTCTATTATCGTATGGAGATCTTTACTATCTAGTTTTACAAAAGATACTTGATACATGGAAAAATAGGAGCAATGAAACTCATAAAAAATGTTTTTGTAATAATGTTAATAGATTGAAATTTTCACATTTTATATTACTATTAATGGTCCTTGTAATTAAATAATAAATTATATATGCATAATTAAATTCTTTATTGTAATTAACTTTTGATTTTCGAGTGGTTTATTTTAAAATTAGCATTTATATATTTAATATCAATAAATTATTCACAAAAATAAATTGGATACAATAATAAATATAGAAATGAGACCAGTAGGTTGTAAACTTTGTTCAAAATTATAAGCACAATTGAATCTTTCATTTAATTTTAGTATTCCTAGATCATTGGCTAAACGTTTCAATAAATCACTATAGTTTATAAATAAATTATAATTGTGTCCTTTTTTTTCTGTCAGTTGAACGTCACGTTTATTTAATTTGGAATCTTTCATGTAATCATTTAATATTGCTGTCCCTAAAATTTTAAGATTTGATATGTTTTGATTTAACAATAAAACAAAAAATTATATTTATATTTCACTCGTACCGTTTATATTATCGATAGCCGGTAAAACAGGTGTTTTAAATTCTGTAACAAAATCAGATTCAAATATAGCTTCTATGAAATCTTTTGTAACTTTACTTCGTTTCATTTCTTCAATTTCAAGAACTATTTCGGACATAGGTAAATTTTCAGTCTCATCATACAACTCAGTGGTTTCTTGGTTTGGTTGCTCTTCGTCTTCTGGGAAAAAATAGTGACCAGTAAACTCTATATTATGCTTCACCTGTGGTAGCTCAGCTTGAATTTTAATAGGACCTACATCGACCTCAAACTCAGTGTTTATTTTATTATAGGCAGTGCTTGAAGATTTATCTGAAATTACAGAGTCTATTAACGTGTTATTTATTTGTTCAAATATAAAATTCTTAAAACTAAAAAGTGTTAAATATGTTTACATTAATAATATTTCAAAATAATTTCAATGAATTATCGAATATCGCGTTTCAATTAACATTTATTTCATAATTTTTTTCACTCTAACACACAAAGCATACCCATTGCAAACAAACAATTGTAACTTAATTTTCCCCTGTTTATTTCGTGCTCTGTGGAACATGCATATAAAAAAATAGGTGTACATAATATTTCATAATTAAAAAAGAAATTACCGCTATGTCTAAATATAACAGCCTCCACTAGGTCGGCAAGTATAGTTGAATTAAGGCTGTTATTTTCTGTTGTTTGACATGTAACTGTTGTTTCCTTTTTAGTGTATAATCGGTTTATGATTGCAGCTACTTTTTTATCAATGGCCACAGATTCCGTGACCGATTGTGTAGTGGTGGACAGTAATAATTCCTTTAATATCTGATCATTGCTCAATTTGTTCTTAAGAAGTTGTACAAATTCATCAATTGCCAACATCTCTTTACATTTTGTTGTGCTTTCAGTTATTGTGGAAGATATTTTTGTAATATCAAATAAGTAGGACCAAAAATCAAAATGTGTATCATTCTCAATATTTAAATTAGATGAAGAAAAAAGATCTATGGTACTTTGTATAGGTTCTGACGTTACTAATAACGCAGTTGTCTTTTTAGGAATACTAATTTTGCCGTGATCTCTCTCATATTCTTCCTCAACTGTACTTGCAGTTAAAGGTGGTTTAAAAACTGGAACATATATTTTTTTAAATTTATAGTATTAAAATTATTATTTACGTTAATATTTATACATATTTTAGATCAAAATGTTCTAAGTATTATTTAAAAACTATGCTTTAAATAAACATTCGATTTGATGTAAGAGAATCTTTCAGTTTCCGTGTTCCGTACCAATTTCAAGACTAGGTCTGCTGAGCTGTAGGTCTACGGGAAGCACAATTTTTAAAAGATAACAAACATATACGGGTGGCACTTTTCTGGTTTTTACTTTACTTACATTTTAACATTTCACTTAGTGCCAAAAATTATAACTGTCGGTCCAAAGAAAATACCTTACACGTTTTGATTGCGCAGAGAATTTTATGCAAATTTCGCAAATTCCGCAGAGATAGAGAAACAGATACTACTGGTGTTTAAACTTGAAACGTATTGTGTTCAGTCAAGCAATCGCTATAAATAAATAATAAAAAATCATTTACACTTACCACATAGAGATTTATACTCTTTGTCACAGCTACTTCCAAGAGGACATTGAAAACATGGCACCCCTTTATTATATACAGGTAATCCAACACGATTACCTCTTGGTGCGAAATTACAAACTAATCTATACACCGTTCTCGACCTTTCTAAATCGGCACCGATGTTTTCTTGTAATATCTAAAAAAAACATATTAATCAGATATATAACGTATTCCTGTGTTTACGATTGTTGATATGTTTATACGGTATCTGTGTACCTTAAATTTCACACCACCACATCCAACTTCTTTAGTATCTGCCCATGCAAGTTGCGTTAAAGAATCATACGATTCCTTTCCTGATACAGATGATCTGTAAGAAATGATGTGCCCTTTATGTATATACATACACATCTATCTATTAAAAATTCTGTCAATTTATAATATCTATCTTTTCTTAGAAATTATTTTAATTTTCTTGTTCCGTAAAATACAAAATGTAGTATTAAAATGCGTTACTTAAAACGATATGCTTCGAATGCAAACGGAGAACGGAGTGCCTTGACACAGCGAGAGATAGGCTCTCCGTGTACCACATGCATGTTGTATGCGAGAAACGCTTATATATATTTATAATAATAAAGACACAATTATTATTCATTTTCAATTTTACATAATTACTTACGGAATAAAATGGTGCAAAACGGATATGTTCATATTGAAAAGTTCCATATACCATAGATCTACTAAAGACGAAGCGGTTAAACCTGGTGCTTCTCCAAATATTGTTGCTACATTTTGACCCACAGCTGTATTCTCTATTATTAAATAACAAGTGTAAAAATAAATCTTACAGTACTTAGTTATTTTATTATAGTATTTTATGTATTTGTTACATAAAATACAATAATAAAAAAAACTAAATTATATCTCAAGAAAATTATATTTATATTATATATAAAATATTTAACATACAAGCGCTTATATTTTTATCAAAGTAGTAGCTAACAGTATAAGTAATAAAATGAAAGCTGTCCTATCTAGTGAAAAATATTACATAGCACAATAAAAAAAAATCGTTTACCTAAATCTCTACAGCCGTCGGTTTTACTACTATTAACACATTGATCGGCCCATCTTTGAGCAAAAAGTTCCAATTCTTCATTCCAAATCTGAAACAAATACTATAATATAATTTTTATATTATATAATAAAATAACATTCCGTTCGCAATTTCGTCCGCTAGGATTACACATAATTTTCACTTATAAGTTTTGACTCTTGAATTACTCTTTCTATTAGTTAGAACATTGAATTCTGTTGTGTAGTTTTGAAACGTAATATAACCATAGGTATATTGAAAACAAGAAAAAAATTATTTTGTAAGGAGACTAAGAAGACTTGTTACCTTATTGATGAATTGTTTGACATCGATAATTAATGGTTTTTAAGCAACTGAATTTAATTCTGAAGCAATTGGTATTTTATTCATGGTATTATTTCATGATTTTTTAAGATCTATTCATATTACATAGATATTATTGGAAATTTCAGCTGGTTTCTCCTTTTATAAAACAATTAGCGCAGAAAATAATTAAATATTAAATTATTTTAGACGATGAGGAAAATATTAAACAAGAAATAGTAGTGCCATGGAAGCGGACTTGTTGCCTGACAACTTATGTAGTTAGCGATAACTATCTACATATTTATAGCTAAAGATATTACTCAAGTTAACTGAAATATTATTTTTTAATTTTATCGAAAGCTTTAACGCTCATAAAATAACTACGTAGATACTGATATATTTTTTTAAAACAAAGTCGCTTCTTAGATATTTAACTCAAACAAAAGGTTTAATCAAACAACAGGTAAAAATCTTATCTTACCAATTTAATCATATTTTCTGCTGAAGACAAAGAGCGTATTTCACCGGACGCGATCTTATTTCTTCTGCTATTTAATTTATTTAAAATATCTTGCTTATCCTTCTTTGTAATAATTAATTTTTCGTAATCAAAACAGTCATTTGATGGGCCTGGTAACTAATAAAATAGTAATTGATAAAAAAATATAACAATCTTTTTAAAATATCGTTGGAAGAATAATTCTGTTGCTTATTAACCTTAAATTTACACAATGTGTGAATTTTTAAATTGTTACAAAATTCAGGTTGACAATAATTTTTGCAATAAACATAATTGAATAAAAAGAATGAAATTGCTATAAAGTTAAATAATTTACAACTGATTATTATAAGCATATTAAATACATTTAGTACCCATAAAATATTGTGTATGACATGATGTGATGTTGTTATTATCTAGATGGTCTTTACTTAATTGTGACTTTAATCTTCCCATGAGAATAATGATTATTTATAAAATTTATATAAAATCAAACAAAGTTTTTTTAGTTTTTTTTTGTTTCATTCATGTCACACATAATAAATGTAGTTCGAATAAAATTATTGCAACATATTTCTATTCATTTCTTCAATTATGGCGTTTCGAGCGTGCCAGTTGAGCACAGTTCACTTCGCCAATGTCACGTTATATGGAGGACTCACGGGAGGAATTAATCAGTACAAAAGGAATAATTGTACACAATAATATAATGTAAAAAGGGACCCAATAAAATTACTGCCTTCACCTATAACAAAACATACAAACATATTTCTATAATAAGTTTATCAATGTACATTGAATTAAGCATTCAGACCTTCGATCAACTATTCATAGATTAAAAACTGCGTAGATAAACGCCGAAAAATTATGTTTTCATAAGGAATGTATTTCTCTTGGTTTCAACACGTCAAAACTAGTTTTATAGCACTTAAAAATAAATAATAAACAATTAAATACACATATTTCGTCATTTAGCCAATACTTGCCACGACACACCAACCAATCTTACCGAATATTGGTTGGTCTAGGCAAACGAAAGCATGGAATAGTTGAGTTTTATGTACATATAGGCAATATATTTGACAATATAAATTTTCGAATACAAATAATAATACCTGTAACCCTGTGTAACTCTTGTAGTAAGAAAATAAGAAACAAACTTTAATTCACAAATTAATACTGAATATCATATTTAAGGTTAAACTTTTAATAAATGTATAAATGATACCACATTACGAAGCATAATCAAGAAGATTTCTGCAGCGAGAGTCTTTCTTTCACCCATAATGAAAATGAAAGAAATTCATAATCTACGTAAAGTTCATAAATGTCTTAAGAAAAATAAGCAGGTTCCTTGACTATAGCAACTCCATGACTTCTTTATTCCATTTTCTAACAGAGAATATTAAAATAGATCGAAAAAAAAATGAAAAAGATCGAAAAAAAATGCTGTTAATTACAATTTTAAGCGTTATCTATACTCAAATACAGTTGATTTTCTTCCATTCACAACGTACGATCAAAAAATTTTACGGTCTCTTCTTAACATATGCAAAATGTCACGTCCATTACGCGCTAATTTTTAACAAAACTTAGATACGCTTTTAAGGTTGGATTTTATGTCATAAATTTGTGTGTATAAATATTTAGTGTTTATGTTTATAATTGATTGGTGCTATTCTTTTAAGCCGTATATAAAATCTTGTAAATAGTTGATCGAAAACTCAAACTGTTAAGCAGCGTATGGATGATCAATCATCCATACGCTGCTTAACTGTTTGAGTCGACCCACGCCCACCTAAGATTCTTGTCTGGTAAAATAAAGGTTTTAGGTTCACATTCCCACTTGTGCAACTAAGATTTTCAATATTTTCACTCTAGTAATAAGGCATTTTTACTCTAGTAATAAGGCATTGCCTGGCATTGAGTTTCTCCACTCAACACGCAATGCGTCAAATTCATTCAAAGCGGAAACTGGGGAGCCAAATCTATTCAAACGTTAAGTCAAAGAAACTAAGCATTTTTTTAAAATAGAGATTTTATTTTAAATAAAACTATGAAGTGCTCGAAGCATTGCTTGTTAGGTGAAGGAACTGAACAACGCGCTTTGCTTAGTTACCAAAGCGCAACATAGTAATATTAAATAACTTGTTCCCCGAATTGAGGAATCTAACCCACAACCATATATTGTGAGTGTAACGTAAGCTTGTACCATGTGCCATGATAGATTCTTTGACTGTTTATCTGAGCCTCTGTACGTGCTAGCCTCAAAACGGCTAACCAGATTTAAATGCAGTTTTCGCAATTATATTTTGGCAACCTTTCTCTAATATTTTTTTATCTCGTATGATAAATAAAAACATACATTTTTATTTAATATTTAGAACGACAACATTGATTTGAATTGACGAAATTTTTACATTTAGCTGAAATATTAATTATCAATGTAGGTATACATATTGCTTTTAAAGTGACATTTTTATTAGTACAAGAAAATAATTGAGATAAGTAAATAAAATAGTGTAATACAAGCGAGCGAAGTCGCTTACGTATCACATTTAAATATCAAGCCACATTAGAAAATATCGCTAGCTACTGATATGCTGGTACACTGTTCGTGTGCACATACCTATAGGCTAGGGCATTAAGACCTGACTTCATACATTAGTATGGAATACGTTTCTCATTTAGAATAATATCGTATAGGTTATGATAGCTAAGCAGTAATTAATCGCATTGTATCGAGTGTCTACTCGAACCCTCATTGTACGTTAAGTTTGTCACTATTCAGTACTCACTACTCTAGCACCTGTCAAGTTTAAATTAGTTTTGAATGTTTGACTGCTTTGACATTAGTCATTAACACTGACACTGATAAGTTATTGATAAGAATATAACCTCTGTTTGTTTGTACTGTAATCTTTGAAATATAATATATATAGTAAATAATATTGTTGCATTTGCATTTAGATTCTTTTTAATAAAAAACAAATTCACTTAACAATGAGCAGAAAATTGAAAGCATTAATCGGTCCTAGCATTTTAAATGCCGATCTTTCTACCTTATATGAAGAATCACAAAAGCTACTCAATAATGGTGCCGATTACTTACATCTAGATGTTATGGATGGTCAATTTGTCCCAAATTTAACCTTTGGTCACCCAGTAGTTAAATGCCTCCGTAGTAAAATTAAGGACGCTTTCTTTGAAACCCATATGATGGTATCAAACCCTGAACAGGTAACGTAAAGATGATAAGTATATTTTTGTTTTTTTGTATGTCTTATAATTTATTTACTGCTTTTATATATTTTTAGTGGATAGTCCCTATGGCTGAAGCTGGTGCAAATCAATATACATTTCATATAGAGCCAGTTGATAATGTTGAAAAAGTGTGCAGAAAGATAAAAGAAAATGGAATGAAGGTATAAATAACTTTTACTTGTTACATATAGCAGAGTAGACAGAGGTCACTCAGTAAAGACACAGAATGGAGAACAGCCCTTTCAAACACTTGCATTCCCCACTTTCTAACAAATTCTTGAGGCATTGCATGTTGAACAGCCCAACTTAGTGTTTATACTTCATTATCAGAATGGGTAAATAAAAATTTTTAAGTATTTTTTTCTCCAAATAGTAACTGAACCCATAACAATTGTATTTATACCCATACAATTGTTCCACTGCCTAACAAGTATCTATAAGAAATTTTTAACTGACATGCTATCTCTAGTTGAGTTAAATTAGTTCTCAAGTGATTAAGTGTTCAACAGACACTCAAAACACTACATGTTAAAATAAGATTTATATTATTCTTACAGGTAGGAGTTGCTATTAAACCCGGAACACCTGTTACAGAAGTGGAGCAGTATATATCTATAAGTGATATGGTACTAATAATGACTGTAGAGCCTGGATTTGGGGGACAAAAATTTATGGAAAATCAAATGGACAAAGTAAAATACTTGAGAGAACATTATCCTTTATTAGATATTGAAGTTGATGGTGGGGTAGGTCAATCAACTATTGGATGTTGTGCAAATGTAAGTAAATAATAATAATTCTTTTGGATTTGTTTATACCTGTATATTTTCAGATTTTATCTCATCTATACCTTGTTCTTTGATTTCTCACATATTTATAATCATCCTAGTTTATCCAATTATTTTATTAAAATGTTTTTAATCAAGCTGTTGAATAAAGCAGTGCAGTCTGATTGAAAAAAGCAATGTTTGTGGATTGAATTTCCACTTCAGATATGGTATTGCGTTCCAACAATCAACATACAATGTTTGGGTTCATTTATATTCTACCCTTACTAAATTTGTGATTTCAGGCCGGAGCCAACATGATAGTATCAGGGACTGGTATAATTGGATCTCAAGACCAAGCAGCTACAATTAAACTATTGCGAGATACTGTGCAACAAGCTATTGATAAAAAAAATTGATAGCAATATTAAATGTGATATATTTGAATTAGCAAACAGTGCTTCCTTTTCAATATTGTTACTATGAACAATATTTTTTCATTTTATAGATATCATTTTGAACACATTGATAAAAAAATCATTGGGATTACATACATATATTTACAATGTAATATGGTTAAGGAGTATTTTTATAGAAATTTTACAAAATAAAATATTTTTATTATTTTTCATATATTTTAATCAAATCTGCTTAAATCTGGGTGATTGTCCTTATCAATGTTTGATTGTCTTGGGAATGATGAACTCAGTGCTACTCCAGTCTCTTTAAAAACCATTGGTTCATTATTAGCTTTCAATTTAGTCCTTAAACTTGACATAGCTATTAGTATAGCTTCCTCAGTTCTTATTGTTCTTGAACCTTGATTAGGTAAAACATTGACATAATGATTAAAGAGTAAACTAGCCTCCTCAACTTGTAACTGTTCATCACTTTCAAGGGCTGCCTCTATGCCATGTAAACCACCAAAGACAATTAAAGCATGATTGTATTTAACATCATTTTCTGGTAAATCATCTATGGGTGTACCTTTATCAGAAGTACCTATAGTTAAATCATACCTGTAATAAGAGTTAATTCATTTT
This sequence comes from Eueides isabella, assembly GCA_019049475.1. Classification (NCBI taxonomy): domain Eukaryota; kingdom Metazoa; phylum Arthropoda; class Insecta; order Lepidoptera; family Nymphalidae; genus Eueides; species Eueides isabella. Next base: position 6,269,139 of record CM032392.1, read on the forward strand.
ATATTTTATAGGCAAGAAAAATTATGATATATATAACAAATATAAAAATCTATGCTCCTATGATCGTCACCATTCTGTCCAGAGCTTCATAAATAGTCGATTAGGGTTACTTCTTATAAATACAGTATTTTAAAAACCTAAGCCTAGGACGCTATTGTGGTGCAGGGCCACAATTGTGTAACTGTAGACAGATTGTGGGTTTGATACCCACTTAATAAAATGAAATATTCAATTTTATTTTTTTAATCTTGTAAATTGTTATGAAGATGCATGTTTAGTTGCCTTGCAATGCATTATTTTTGAAAATAGAGAACAAAATGGACAAATGTTAGAAAGATAACTCTAAATTTGAGGCCTGTTGTGGCACAGCAGCAGAAGTGTGCGACTGTTAATGATATGTTGTGGGTTCGATCCCCATTCGAGGAAATGGTTAATATTTCCAAATTAAATATTTAATGTTTTCATTTCTTTGCTCAGGTAACAACACAAAAAATCAAATGTTAAGTTCCACCAATCAATATCCAATGCCTCAAATTCAGCCGAAAGTGGGGAACAGTCTCTTAACACTAAGTTCCAAAGCTACCACTGCATACCCTGCCATGTGTGGGATACAGGGTAAAGCTAAGTAATAACTCTAAATTTCAGTGCCCTCTGTTTGCCATTTGTAATATAAATATACATCTTCAAGCTGAAAGGAAAAAAATTTTTTTTTATTTAGTTCCTACACTCAACACAGTGTTTTGAAAATTGAGTAAAAAATCAGGAGAGTCTGTCTTATTATGCTAGGATTGCTTTATTGATTCCACTAAAACTAGAAAAGCAACTCAGAATTTAAGAAGCCCCCTACAGTTAAAAATAATAATAATAATATGTTCTCTATTCATTTTATAATATACTTACCCATTTTTATAAGGACACTGAGTGAATACTTGGCTGAGATTGTTAGCAATTCTAACAGTATATCCCCAGTAAACACCTGTCTCAGCTCTTGGTGTAGTGAGACTAACAATCTTTCCTTTTATCTTCTTACTTCCCTCTGAAGGTGTTATTTTAACAGTTACTCTTATGCCTGGATTTAACAATTTATCAGTTGATATGTCTTGTAATAATCCTACATTCACTTGTGAACCTCTTCCTGGTTTTACTTTTTTATTCATTGTAATGCCTTCCCTGAAAACAAGAAAAATATCATTCAGTATTTTTAATATGAATTAAACATAATTCTGTTAAGAAATGAAAATCAACTTTTGAATATATATAAAATCATAGCTTTACACTGTTGTATACAATACCTAAATTTAAAATCATTACTCATTCTTAAATGATGGGGTGCATCTAAGGGATTTAAGAGTCCTGCAAATTCCAGGTCCTTGTGTATTGGAAAAAAGTGTTTCCTTAAATATTGTGGACATTCCAAGTACTGCAATATTCGGGCAAGTTGTACACAACTTTTTCTAGCTACTTTAACTCCATCAGCATCTTCAAGTTTTGACATTTTAGTATTTAACTTTTCACCAATATCATCAAAAATTACAATTTCATCAACACAAAAGACACATGCTGCTCTTGCAATTTGACCGGCTAAATATGTTCGTAGTTCAGCGGACTGAGCATTTTCTAGAATAGATCCAGGCACAGCGATGCTAACTGTTGATATTTCAGCATTCTTTTTTTCTTTTGCTACTTCTTCTTGAATTTTTAGCTCAACTTCTTTTTCAAGAGCGAGACGCTTTTCTCTCTTAACAATTTTTTCTTCATTTCTTTGCCTTTTTAAAACTTTGCGCTCCTGATTAATTTCACGCCAACTCTTACCAGGCGGTTTTGTTGAAGGTGTTTGTAAAGACATTTATTATAAAATATTAAAATTCGTCAAATGATTTATTAATTATTTTTAATATTTATTTATATTAATCACTTAAACATAATTCAATAACTTTGAAACACGTGAAAATAGAAATAATGTGCGATTTGATTACTAACATGATGACATTTGACAAGAGTCAACATAGATAATAAATATGATATATGAGACATCACTAGTCAAGAACCACTAATACGTCGTTGAAATGTGCGTGCCTTTGTGCTCGTGCCCGTACGAGTTTGTGACAGGTTGATTGTGCATGATGATATCGATGTAGGCATATTAACGTATTGACTTGTTAAGGAACATTCTAAACTGTGCCACATTCTATACCCCATCAAGAAAGAATTATAGTAATGTGACAGTAAACTATTTAAATTTATCAAACATATTAAAAAAAGTCATTTTAAAAAATATGAGCATTTATGTATTATTTTTGTCGTTATTATATAATTTGTCGCATAATTAAAACCGAATATTTAAATTTCACAACTGGTCTACTGGAGTACCCTTACTCCCATGGACCAGTTATGGTATATGGTACTATGTACCATATATATACAAACTTGCAATACAAATAAAGAAAAAATATCGAAATGAGAACATTTTTAGATATTTCACTGTTATTATATTTATATAATATTATATTTATATAATATTATATTTATATAATATTATATTTATATAATAGTTTAAAAAAAACTAAAAACACGCTTAGTTGAATCCTATTTCGAGTAAACATTTGAATGACATGTCAGGTTAATTACACTGCAGTGCACACATGCGCAGATTGTGCACTAGGTTTATCTCTCTCACTCCCGTACAGCGGGTCTACAAAAGAATTTATTAATCCTGACGATCCTGATAAAGATAGTCGGAAACTGTTTTCGAATTATTGCATTGTCATTGGCTCTTGATACATGTACAAAGTTTCAAATTTATCAGATTTCTAGAAACCGGTAAAAATTGAGCTCAAAGATTCCATTACCCAAGCTAATAAGACCGTGTAAAAAATAACATTAAATATTTATTTTGATACAATATAAAAACATAAAAAGTTTATAACTGATTACATACCAAGCGTATGCATACACTCTTATTTAAATCTGTCAGCTTTTATAAACTATATTTCCTGTTGACGTACAATCCTGAAATTAGTAAGGAATCCCCGTGGCTAAGTCGGGTTACTGTTTTTTTCTCTCAACTGGTATTTGGGTTTATTAAAACTGTCTATAGATATTTTTCATCCCTTTTAGGATTTTTGACCTATTTGAAATGACACTATCGTCACTTGGCTTTGCCCTATAGACATACTCATGTGAATACTTTTGAGCCTAGCTTTCGCTCAGTACCAAGCCTCTTTAATATGATTTGTATTAAATCGTCTAAAGTCGCATGCTAATAACTTAAAGATTTGCCTTATAGGCAAGCCTGCTGTAACCACTGTAATGGTGGTCATAGGAGAGTTTTTTATTAGTACGAGTATGAAAGTACGAGATTTCCTTATAAGCATTTTATTAGGTTAACAATAACGATATGTAAGAGCTGCTCTCTTTTGATTTTTCTTTACTTTTTTGAAAATTTAAGGATCAGGACGAGCCCTATTCATACGTAAAAAGATAAGGAACAGGTTGTGGTTCCCACTAATTCTCGGCGCCCTGAGAGGGGTGGCCCTAACAATTTTCCAGTACTTTAACATTTCATTCGCCGCGTGTATTTTACAGGAGCATACTGATAGAACATCCACTTTATAAGCTGTGGAATACCTCCCCTTTGAAATGATTAGTAGTAACGTATGCAGCATTCGGGGCCGCCATTCAACATACCAATTTAACCAAGAAATGGAGGACGGAGCTACAAATAAGTACGTAAAATGTAAAAAGAACTATACTAACTTTTACTTAAGTGCAGGCAAATAATATTTAACATGCCGCACACATAATAGGCCAATTATATGTTTAAAATGGCTTGGCAGACGCCCAACGGCTCCAAGCCTTTATACGTATGGCTCCTTTAGTCAGTTCCTGAAATGTAAACATATCAGGAACTGACTAAAGGAACCATACGTTTACACCGACAGATGAGGATGTCGTTATAGTAATAGTTTCTGCACTTGCACAATAATTACTTTACAATTTTTTATTTAAATAGGAATATGACAGTAGTTTTGGTCTTTTTTTTAAAGACGTTAATAAGCTTGTGAAAGGTTGCCAAGCTTCTACAAACCCCAACGTGTAAACACACTTATTATTGCTTATTAGCTCTTCTTTCGTTAAAACTTTTAGCGACTAGACTAACATTAACAAGCGTTTAAACATTTTTTTTAAATAATAACTAAGATAAAACTCTTATTATTTATTAAGATCTATCTTGGTTTTAATGGGGCACAAGCGTGTAACTGTAAAAGTGACAGGTTGTAGGTTCGATCCTACTCCAAAGAATGAAATATTTAATATGTTTAAATGACATTTTAATATTTAATTTCTTCACTCTGGTAAAACGGCAAAGCGCGGCGTTGAGTTCTGCCACTCAGCACGCAATGCCTAAAATTCGATAGAAAAACGAAACGAAGTATCTCAAAAATAGATTCCCAGACTTCCTCTGCCTACCATACCTAGTGTAGAATACAGCGTGAAGCAGAAAAAAGAATGTAATTTTGTATTCGCTTAAGTCGATGTGAAAATTTTTCAATACTACTATCAACTGTCAAGTTCAATATTCGAATGTCAATTTCACTCAACTCTCAAGTTTGATTTGTTTTTTTTTATACATGCGGTGTAAAGTTTATAAATTATTTTATATTCGGTAGGTTATAATTTTATTTTAGAATAAGTATTTTCTCTTAACCTTTCTTATTCTTCGGTTTTATTATTGACATTATCTGAAATTATCTAAATATCCTTTTCCACGGTTCACTATAATATTTACAATTTTTTATAAGTGAGAAGTAATAGTATTTCTTTAATGATTCTTTTAATTCTTCTTAAGGTTGTTTTAGACATACGAAATAATTGATTTTCTTACAATTATTTAATTTCGTTCCAATAAGTGAGCGCTCTATTCAAATAAGTATTTTGATTATGAAAACAAGAAATGAGAATAAAGCAGGCTAGCATATTTTTACATAACATATCGCTCCAAAAAAATAAACCACATTCCATTCTTATCGACAGCCGCAAGTCGAGGCTCGAGTCCCGCAATGTGCATTCTTGATCATCGTCCCTAACAGCCATAAATTGCTTGCAATTTCTGAAGGACGAAGTATCTTCTTCCTTACCACTAAGTTACCAATAGGGCTAACAACATTAACCTTATGTTAAAAAAGAAAAGACTCATTGTTGAATGTTCTTTCAATAATTTAACGAAAATGAAAATGATACCAGTGTTATGAAATAGAGATTATTCATTCCTAAATTAAGCCTACCACCATAAATTTTACAGAATCTGTTCAATATTTATTAATATTGATAGTAAATTAGAATGACATGATGGAGTTTAAAATAAAGTAATGTATTGGACTTCAATTTAATATTATTAACATGCAATTAAACAAAATGACTTATTTTAAACATTTTAGAAGTGTTATTCCTTATTTAGGAAAGTAAAACAATTTTAAAATATTTTTTTTTAATATACTGGCATTGATGACTATTTTCATTTGTATAAACATATTATTATTAACATTATTTGTTGTCAAATTTGATTATTGTATTTGTATAAAATACACTTATTATTGCTTATTATAATATCTCTATAATTACTTACTCACTCAGCTTCATGATGGATCTTACACATGGCAAGGTAGGCACAGGGAACTTGGGAATCTAGTGTTCAGACATTCCGTTCCCCACTTTCCGAATTTGAGGCATGGCGTGTTGACTGGCGGATGCAACGCCGCCTTTTTGTCTTGTACCAGAGCTAAGAAATGAAAACATTAAATATTTAAAATTGAAAATATGAAATATTTCATTTCCTCGAGTGGGATCGAACCCACAACCTATCGGTTACAGTCACATGCTTGTGCCTCTGTGCCAGGACAGGCCTCATCTTCTATAATTATAATATTATATTACTTTTGCCAAGTTGTTTATGCTATTAATATTATTTAGAGACTTACATCATTCATTTTTATCATGTTGTTTTAAATTTTGTTTATTACAATCAGTAGGGATGGCAAGAGTCATTTTAAATATTTAATTTTATTGGTTTTGCTTAATGTATGTACACATAAATATTTTATTTAAAAAAATAATCTAATAAAAATTAAAGCAATTTATCTTATTGTACACTATTTAAAATATGCTAAAAAGCATTTTCTATCTGCTAACCTTGTGGTATTTTAATATAAACTATTTACAAATAATTTTAATTATAATATTACTATTTATGCTATTGGTAGGTGCAAGGCTTACTTTAAGTTTGTGTCAAAGGTAGCAGTCAAACCAGATAACCATTGAGTTAAAAGTCAAATGGTTTTCCTTTGAACCATAATGCTCTTTAATGAAATATTAAAATAAAATCAGTGGAATATTTACACATCCCTGTACATATTTACAAAATAAGTCTTTGTTATCAGTACCTCTATTATCAGGACCCCTGTGTGAGGTCAACCTAGATATTAAATCAAGTACATTATTCTTGCAGAGCAACATTGCATGTGATAAGATTTAGACATGGCATCTAACGGCAAATTGGGTAAGCTTCGAAATTTTTAATATATTTTTTTAAGTATGTATAGAATATTAAATATGTTAACTTACTGTTAATTTGTTTGTTCCTAATTGCTTCCAAGGGAATGTTTAGACATCAGGTAATATGGTTTAATTGTTAACATTTACTTCTTTCCATTTTATTGTTCTACAAATTTTTGAAGACTTGAGTATAACTAATAAATATTTTGTGATATTGTTTAATGTATAACTAAAAATAAAATTTAATAAAAAAAATGTCCAGGCATTGTGTAAGACTGTAAACGCAACTGTTGGTGGTTTGAATTGGTTTTAATTTTCTTGCTCTATTAGAAAAACAAAGCGACGCCCGGCGTTGAGTTCCGCTCTTGTTTATAAAGAGAGAATTTTAGAAAAGGACTGTTTTGACACAAGGCTAATTATTATAAAAAAAAGCTAATTTTCTAATATTACAAATAATTTTATATTATCGTTATATTACATTTGGGGATGTTTATTAATAATACATCCAAACTCAATGATTGTAAATTTCTGATTATGTGTTTTTCCATCCTAAATTCAGCTTAACCGTTTTAAATGCAGTTTTCGTTCTTTCATTTACATTTAATTTTATTTTATATTTCAATATGAAGTATTTAGTTCAATAAAATAGCCACGAAATAACTGTTATATTAAATCGGCAGAAATTACTGTCTATTTTAAAGAAAATAATAATATTAGTAAAGAAAAGTATTTCAGATTATTATATAACGAATTGTTTAGTTCGAGCGGGAGAGCCGCTAGCGATTCGCTAAATATTATATGTGAATGAATGATATTTACAGCTCTTCTAAGTGTGTCAGACAAGACTGGCCTCATACAACTAGCAAAATGCCTGTCAGATATAGGCCTTGGATTAGTGGGTAGTGGAGGAACTGCCTCGGCACTGAGAAATGCTGGACTGAAAGTTCAGGATGTGTCTGATATAACTGGTGCACCGGAAATGCTCGGTGGACGAGTGAAATCCTTACATCCTGCTGTACATGCGGGAATTTTGTCCAGGTAAGCTAAATTATTTTTTTGTAACTTCACACATGGCAGGTTAAGCAGGCTTCAATAATTATTTCTTGTGATTGATATATACAAGTATATTATCGTATCGTTTGGCATGTTAATGTTTGACATCGTTGAAAAATGTAAAAAATGACTTTTTTACGTTTAAGTATTTTTTATTATATATATATATATATATATATATATATATATATATATATATATATATATATATATATATATATATATTACGTGTTGTCTAATAAACATAACCGTCGCATGACTGCTGACGTCATACAGTATTTTTTTTTAAATTATATATGGTTGTAAAAAGGCATATAATGTACTACTACTTCATTGCCCGCTTTCCCTCCACTTTGCATGTTGAGTGGCGGAACTCAACGCTGCGCTTTACAAAATTGTGGAAATTGAAAATAGTTGTATTATAATAATTCTTTGATCAAGCGATTCTTTGGATGGAGTCCCCAATCATCGTGTTTATTACTGCTATTTAAATGTCGCCGTTGTGGTATTTTACTTAAGCAAATAAATTATAGTAAATTGTTAAAACAAAACAACTCTCAACATATTTAAGACGCCATTGTGAGCCAATTTAGGAAATATATAACTAGGCAAGTAATAGCTTTTGTTATAGATGTTATCGACACTCCAACCAATTTTTTTTTTTTTTTTAAATTAAATATTTATTTATTTTATATTATATTACCATCACATCCCTGTTCCCGAGAGAGATGTCTGATAAAATGTCAAGAAGAATATGAAATGTCTTATCACTACGTCCTCTTGATTAACCTCATCAAAGATATTACGTTTTTGCAATTATCTCCCGAAATGAAATTTAAAAAGTTATTTTTGAACACCACTTTAATAATTTACACAAGTAAAACATCTCATTATAAATTATCCTCAGATTGACTGATTCGGACCAAGCAGACATGAAAAAACAGAATTTCGACATGATCAGCGTTGTTGTGTGTAATTTATATCCATTTGTGGAAACTGTGTCAAAACCTGATGTGTCGATAGCTGATGCTGTAGAGAACATCGATATAGGTGGAGTGACGTTACTCAGAGCCGCTGCGAAGAATCATGATAGAGTTACTGTGATCTGTGATCCGAGTGATTACGACAAAGTGATTGCGGAATTGAAGGAGAGTAATGGACATCAAACCTCCTTGGAAACTAGGTATGTATCACGTGTAAAAATGTGTAATAGATTTTATCATATACAGGCAGTCCTCGTACTTACGGCATGTTAGGTTCTCGAAATACGCGACGTAAAGCGAAACGATGTAAGTAGGTACATATTCATTTCGATAATAATAATAAAACTTTAATAATCAAAATATGCAAAGAGAAATAAGAAATTAAACTTTTGGATTAAAGAAACTATCAATTCTAGATTGCTTCGCTTCTTTCTTATTGCTATCTTATAGGTCTTGATAGCACTGAGGCTGCAGAAATTTTGTTAACATTAAAACTTCTCTCAAAATAAGGATAATTTTCTTCAGAAAATTTTATGGCATTCGATACAGACATTGGCCTCACGACAAGTGAATTTTCCTATGCCGGAAATCGAAATAATTAATGTATGAGGAACAGTGTCAGAATGTTGTTTGACAGAACTTGGAACGGCGTAAGCCGAAGACTGCCTGTAAATAAAGAAAATATATTTTCTCCAAAATAATCATTATTTTTTTAGCATCATACTATATTTCGTTCATATTTTGACATGAAAAGAATAGTAATTAGAATATATACTGCCAATATAGCAATACTTCGTGAAATCTGATGTTGTCCTCTTAGAATGCAGTGTTGCTTTTAATTAGGGCATCATTTAGTACATATTTTTTGTTTGTTATGTATATAATTTTTTATGTAAAAATGTTATGTCCTGTTAGCAACCTAATAAATAAATAAAAGAAATGTTTTCTTATATGTAGTTAAAATAAGTATTCTTTTACCAACATAAAATGAATTTACCATGCTTATAGACAAAAGTTGGCATTAAAAGCCTTCACCCACACATCAGCATATGACACACACATCTCGGACTACTTCCGCAAGCAGTACTCTGCTGGGGAGTCTCAGCTCACCTTGAGATATGGTATGTTGGCGTTCCATATTATTTATATTTATTTATAAAGCAAAGATATATTAAAATAAATCTTATAAGGGACGTTTATTGACGTAAGAGGGCCCGAAGTATTTTTTATGATTTATTTCATTGGGATTTATAAAAATGTTTGTCTGTACTTTTGTACACACTAATCTAAGAAACGCTTTGTTTTATTTAAATCGGTTAAAAATTTAAAAAAAATTAACGCTTATTTAAACTTTCTACTTTCTACAAAATTGGTACAACATTATTTATTTACCTGAAATTTTAGTTTTCAATGTATACATATTGGCTTAAAAGTAATAATGTTATCTAACAAGACAGTAGTTGAAATTAGTACCTAAATAAAATAGTGAAATTCAAGCAAACGATACCACGGGCTGGTCGCTAGTTTAATATATAAGTAAGGTAGACCATTTGTTTTCTCGGAGAAATTATAGTCAATTAATTAAAATTGTAGCATTTTATATAAGTTCAATTTAAAAAGGAATGTCAGTTTTTCTACTTGAAGTGAAACTAGAGTTGACAGAAAGAAATACTTTGAGTTATAAATATATTAATGATGTATGAAAATTAAAAAGACTATAAGAAACTTACTTGTTATATAATTTTCAATATAAAAAATATAATCAATAAGCCTAACGCTAGTTGTATTTTTGAAACATAAAATGCATATGTCACAAAATATATACAGTTGCATTATCGTATTCATTTTAAATGTTGTAAACTAATACTTTAGTCATAATTATATTCTTTAGCACTCCAATATTATATAAGATGTAAATAGTTTTTTTAATATTTCCCAATTAGTAAGTTTGAAGTTAAAAGTTTTATAATATCGGCAGGCATGAACCCCCACCAGAAGCCCGCGCAAGTGTTCACGAGCGGGCCGCGGCTGCCGCTGCGCGTGGTGAACGGCGCGCCCGGGTTCATCAACCTGTGCGACGCGCTCAACGCGTGGCAGCTCGTGGCGGAGCTGCGCGCGGCGCTGCGCGCGCCGGCCGCCGCCTCCTTCAAGCACGTGTCCCCGGCCGGCGCCGCCGTGGGACTGCCGCTGTCCAAGGAGGAGGTGATTTTTTTTTTGTATTATCAAAAGTTCTAGTTTTTAAGCCATTGTCTATGTTTATAAACGTTTTTACTTTTTACACAAAGAAAAACATATATAATGCATGTAATAATAATATTTTTGAAACTTTTAAAATATTAAAAACATTAAAGCCTGCCGTGGCGCAGCACAAGCATGTGGCTGTAAACGACAGGTTGTTAATTCGATCCCCACTCGAAATATTTAATATTTTCAATTTAAATGTTTAATGGTTTCATTTCTTCGCTCTGGTAATAATCCTAAGCAGCGTTGAGTTCTGCCATTCAACTCGCAATGCCTTAAATTAGGTTCCCAAGTTCCCTCTGCTTTTCTTTCTATGTGCGGAATAGGATTTGCTAGCCCAATATTTGATTTTCCAAGCTGGAACAAACAATGTATAACAGAAACGCGACTCCGCACACGAGAATAAACTACTAAACATTTCTTTACCCAGAGTTTCGCAATTCAACACAATGCTCGAAAATTCGTTCAGCAGAAAGCGTACAACGATATTTTTTAATTGTTAAGTGTCCTCCGCATATCCTGTATTCCAGGCGTCGGTGTGCATGGTGGCGGACCTGCACGAGCGGCTGTCGCCGCTGGGCTGCGCGTACGCGCGCGCGCGCGGCGCCGACCGCATGAGCTCCTTCGGGGACTTCATCGCGCTGTCGGACGTCTGCGACGAGGTCACCGCCAAAGTCATCTCGAGGGAGGTCTCCGACGGCATTGTGGCGCCCGGCTACTCGCCTGAGGCTCTGCACATATTGAAGAAGAAGAAGGGCGGCAACTATTGTGTGCTTGAAGTAAGTCTACACTAGATGTATAGATTTTTTTTTGTTAATTTACGTGTTTTGTTGTTAATGTGCATTTAAGTATGGTAATGGATCATTTTCTAACTATGATACAAATACAAATATTTATACGTAACTATGTTAAATAATTTTTAATACAAAATAGCTACTATTATTGTTGACTAAAGTCAACAGCGGCTTTAATTTATTCCAAGAAATTAAAATGTTGAAAAAAAAATGCAACACTTCAAATGGAACTATGACGTAATTTAACCCTTGCCTATACAGGCAAGGTTGAAACTATAATTTAAAGTATAAAATGTGCTATTTTTATAATCAAACCCTTACCATATGAATATTTTTACCTAACCACAAAATAATGCATTTATCAGTTTAACATATACATATGTACATTGTTTTAATATGATACAGACTTTCAGCTAGTTTCCTATGTTTTGTAAGTGTATATAACCTATAACACTTACAAATGACATTTAACAAGTATAATAGTTTTAAAATTACTGTTCCTTTTTATTTTGTTATTAATTTAATATTAGTACAAATTAAAAAAACTGATTTTATATATTGACAGATGGACAGCAACTACATTCCGGATTTAATGGAACAAAAGACAATATTCGGTCTCACATTAGAACAGAGACGTAACGACGCCGTTATCAATGAAGATCTATTCAAAAATATCGTAACTAACAATAAGGATTTGCCTCCCAGCGCTGTGAGAGACCTCATCGTTGCCACCATTGCTCTTAAATACACGCAGAGTAACTCCGTTTGCTATGCCAGGGATGGGCAAGTAAGTTTTTTTTATCTAGGCTGTATCCCGAATATTGATAGAGGGACCCTAGTGTTAAGATGCTCTGTTACGTTTTGCTGAATTGGCATTGCGTGTTGAGTGGCAGAACTCAATGTGGCGCTTTGCCTATTTATCAAAGCGAAGAAATAAAATATTATATTTCTTCGATAAGGGATCAAACTTCGTAAATTGCACGCTTGCCGCTGTGCCCCATTATATAATGTTAAGTTTAAAAATGGAACAATATTGAAAGTGTTATTTAAAATTGGCGCATATGAAGTAATATCAGAAATTTTAATATTACATATATATACACGCCTTGAGATTCCGGCTGCGCCGTGTAATTCCGGATTAGAATAGGATCACCCTGGTACTGATAGTGTCGTAAGAGGCGACTATAGTGCGTGTGGTAGAGTCATGTTGTCAGCAATGACAACACATATGGGTAGACTCGACCGGATCATTACCACCCCCGGCATTTAACACCGGCGTGAAGTATTGGTTTCGGCCACTGCGTTTTGCATTGAGTATATATATATAATATTCGACGTGATATTTAAAAGTGGAACACAAATGTCGCAGGTGATAGGCATCGGCGCCGGCCAGCAGTCGCGCATCCACTGCACGCGGCTGGCGGGCGGCAAGGCGGCGGCGTGGTGGGCGCGCCGGCACCCGCGCGTGCTGGCGCTGCCCGCGCGACTGCGCGCCGGCGTGTCGCGCGCCGTGCTCGCCAACGCCATAGACAACTACGTGGGCGGCGGAGTGGGTGAGTTCACTCGGAAAAAATATCAAAAATAAAATTAAATTATAATGAAATCCTTACTTCGAATCGAGTTGATTCGAAGTACAATATGTCATTTATATAATGTCACTTTTCTATTTAACACACGATATTATAATTTACGTGACGACAACAAAGTCATAGTGTTTATATACATGTTTGTATATATATTATTTCTACTCCAATTCAGGTACAGATATGCCGCTCGAGCAATGGAACAGTCTATTTGAAGGAGAGGCCCCCGCACTGCTCACAGCGCAGGAAATAGATGACTGGTCCAAAAAGATGGACAAAGTGGCACTCGCGTCAGACGCCTTCTTCCCGTTCAGAGATAATATAGATAAAGCTGTACAGGTATTTACAATTTTTTTGTCAAATATTACCCATCCATCAATATTTAAGTATTGCTGTTTTGTTATAAATAGGTTTTTAATGTAAATTTTATTTGAAGTTGTGTAAGAAATGTTGTGTTTGAAGTGTGTTAACGAAATGTTACTTTCTATAAATTGTATTATAATATTACTCATCGCCGAGTGGTGTGTGTTTGTATCATTTTTATTTTTAAAATAATTTCTTAGCTACTTCTATTATATATTATATAATTGGCAATATTCTTTAGGAAAGTTGAGATCACTTAAAACTTACGCGGATAGGCTTGCGTATTTTAGATTAAGTTCTTTGGAAAATAGAACGAAAATTTTGGATTCACTTTTCTTATACAAAAGTATTAACAGTGTGTATGATAATCCGTCCCTAGTACATACCTTCTTTCCACCTTAAAGTTCCTAAGAGCTTTCGCAAGCCATCTAATCTCCTCGAAGCGCCTTTTCGCAGATCTATTTTAGGTAACAATTCCCTTATATCTCGTTTTTGTGCTATACTAAACGAACCAAACGCTTTGGATCCCTTGGGTGGTTAGGTTAGTCTCTCTGTTTAAATATCGTCAAAACGCAACCCAACGTATCTCTAGAGTATCTAAGGTAAGTGTTGTTTTGCTTCATTAAGTTTATTTTTTTCTTCTTAATGGTTTAGTAATTATTATAAGCATATATTTCATTTATTTTTTATATGTGTTTAATGACTAAGCATAAGTTTACATAACCTATATGTAAACTTATGCTTAGTCATTACACACATATAAAAATATATTTTTTTGAATGTGGTATTCATCTAAAAGGTAATACATTTAGTTATAAGTCAATAGTGAAGTAAGAATATTGTTATTATGTGATTTGTTTAATGTAATTACACCACTAGTGAATCTAAAAAAATAAAAAACCTATCAGTCTTAATTGTCACTGGTATTATATTTTTTTATCCATTTCAGTTTGGCGTGGAGTACATTGGCAGTCCATCTGGCTCCAACAACGATAAAGAAGTGATTGACGCTTGCAACGAACACAACATTATCTTAGCCCATACCAACCTAAGACTCTTCCATCATTAAATTTTGAAAGTCTCTTTATTACATATACAAAACGAACGACAGTAAATTCTATTAATAATTGTTTGCAATACGTTATTTTTGCTGATCTTTGTTTCTTCTATCATTGATATAGTTTTTACAGATATATGTATTAGTGTTGTAAGCATAAAAGGTATAAGAGAATCGAGTATTTGTTGTCGTTAACATTCCTAAATATGATTATATTTTATATTAAATCAATCTCGAATATATTTTATATTTCTTAATTGTTTTTTTTTTTTTTTATTTTCACCATTCTAACTGATAAGAACAATTTAAAATTGATTGAATTGAATGTAAAAAAATAAAATGAAAGGCACATTGTGTTGAAACTGAATTAAAAGGCATAATTTACTGAATAAATAGTTATAAAATATCTTACTTAAATCTACACTAAAGATGCAGTCGTAAATTTTATGCAACTCATTATCAACAAACTATAAACATTGTTCAAAAAGATGACCAAAGATAATAATACGAAAATAAAACCAATGTGCTTGAGACGACAGTTTATTTATGCAGTCTATATAACCTTAAAATTTGAACAAATACCAGCCCACAATGTTATAGCCAAAATGATTTGCAGTTAGCTATTGCGATAAATAATTTAATACTAGTAAATGAATTAAGTTTCTAGGCGATAAGCTGTCAATTACAAATTACAATATTATGCTACTTCAAGAAACCACTATGTTTAAGAAAATCACAGTAAGTAGCCTAAACTATCCTAAACACGTTATACACTGTATTGGAAAAAATCCGTCAGATTTTTACTACTTTTTGCTATTTTTATTTAATATAGCATGAGGTACAAACGATAATACGTTAGGAAATTAAATTAAATATTAGCATCGTGCAATTAAAGGTTGATTAGACACACAAAGTCAACTGGAATACAATATAGTATTTAGAGGTTACACTACTCGAATATGTACTTCTACAAACCAAACAATGTTATTTACATTACAAGTGCAAATGTGAGACGGCTACTTTTTATCGTGTATGACAAAATGATAAAACCATTTTAAATTAAACCCTTTAACCAGATCATCGCGTGTATTTAATTTCGTGTAATATAATTTTTATTTGAAATTCCACTTTCTTGCTTGGCACAAAGGAACAGATATTTCCCAGAATGATGTGCGATTGTTATTTTTATTCGTGGCTATTGTTATATAAATATATCCTAATTTAATAGACAATTGGAATTACTGTAATCACCACCCAGAACACACCTATATGTCATAATAAATTTTAAGACAAACCCTACACATCAGTGTCTACATTCAGAATCCTGGACAGTATGTGTAGTAGCAATTTCATAAATTAGGTCAATTGATAGACGGATACCACCTAAGTTTACCCGTGACTGTGGACTACTGTATCGGGTTTCCATAAAGGTAAAATATTAAATATATGCGTTTAATCCGGTTAAAGATTTTCCTTTAAAAAGAGTAAAAATCGCATAAATCAAAGATCTTATGATAAGTCCATTATTAGAGTAAGTAATGATGAAGTATCAGGCGGTGGCGCGTCCTAGCCGGTGGCGCACTGCACGCGGTTGACGTTGGGGTGGTCGTCCTCGTCGTACGCGTTGGCGGCGTTCCCGCGGCGGCGGCGGCTCTCCTGCTCCGGGTCGAGGTCCATCAGGGTGCACTCCTCTGCTAACTCTGGGATTTCCACCTGAACAAAATTATATGTATATGTATAAGAGCTACCATTTACTACTGGTTTGCGCACATTTTATGACTGCAATCTGTTATTATATGCCCTATATTTATATACCTACAAAAGGTTACATGTCAATATATACATTCTATGCACAATAGAAGAAAACATAAATAATATATTGATGCACATTGATAGTCAAAATAATTTTTCAAGATTTTTATATATATCTAGTAACTCTTTAAGCCAGAATGTAAGCATTACATACAATAATTGTCATTATTACGAGAGCAGACATGCTGGTGGTCTGTTCACACTTACCCTAGGTCTAGGCGGCAGGCAGTTCTCTAATGCTGGAATGACTTCAGGTGGAATGCGGTTGGGGAAATTGACTAAAAATTGTATTATAAGTAATCCTTTTTCGAATGGATTTTTGTACATAGGCATACCTGGAAACCAATAAGTAAATTAATAAATCATTCTTACCATTTTAATAGCTGTGAAAATCTGCGTACCTACTTCCAATTGTGTTTCGCATTTGAACGGTAAAACTAAACATCGCGCTGTTACCAGTGTACCAGTGAGAAAATGAAAATATTTACTAAACTTAAATTTAAAGAGCGTATAAAAATTTTGAACGAAGCAGGATTTGAACCCGCGCCTCTCGGAAAACCGTTCCAGCGCTCTGACCAACTAAGCCATTCGTTCTCACCGAGCTCCGTCGAAATTCTTATATGCTTGTTACAACTTATTTATGTTGTTAGCATCTCTGTAGGGAGATTTTTACAAATTTCCGCTACCCAAAGACAACTCGTAAGAATTATCGTTTGGCAAGAGAGAATACTATTTATTTCAATATTTTTACTATGTTTTAAAGTGTTATTCCACACTGACAGAAAATACTAAACTTAATTTTAAAAATGTAACAAGCGAGCGCTGGAACGGTTTTCCAGAGGCGCGGGTTCCAATCCTGCTTTGTTCAAAATTTTTATACGCTTTTCAAATTTAAGTTTAGTATTTTCTGTCCTAAGTGTGGAATAGCACTTTAAAACATAGTAAAATATAAAAATATTTCATTGGAAGGTCAAAAAAATATTTCAGGTCATAAAAATATTTCATTGGAAGGTCAGGTCGCTGTGCCGCTAAGCCACGACAGCAGAGATTTAGGACACCAAAATGTTAAAATAATATTCCTCATATTGCAGGTAGGCAGAGGAAATTTTGAACCTAGTGTTGAGACAATCCATTAAAATATTTTCCCTCGAATTTGAGGCATTGCGTATAACTTGTGAATCAACCGAGAAGTAATAAGAGAACAGAAACCGAGGGTTGACTTGTTAGCAGAGTGAAGGAATTTGACTTATTACCAGAGATAAAAATGCCATTTTCCTGAGTTGGGGATCGAACCCAACACTTATTGTATATACAGTCCCACACTTGTGCTTTTGCCCCACAATAAGCCGCAAATATTTAAAAAAAAATAAACTTCATAACGATACAGTCAGAGTATTAACATTTAATACATAATTACCTTCATTCAATACACATTTCACTTCACCATACTTGGTGACTTCTCCAGGTAATACTGTAATGACAATATCTCTGTCATCCAAAGTCCGAATGACCTTCTGGAATCCACATAGAGCCTCTACTAGTTCAATATTCATCCTAATTATAAGATCATTTCCAGATCTTTGGAACAACTGAAAACAATTGTTTTATATTTAACTTTTTTTTATCTGTATAACAAATAAGCATAAGAAATCTATCCATACTATATACATCAAATTCAGATTATACCAGTATAGTAAAATAGGCAACTAAAAAGAATGACTAGATTATTTATTGTACATATATGTACATATATATATATATATATATATATATATATATATATATATATATATATATATATATATATATATATATATATATATATATATATATATATATATATACATATATATATATATATATATATATATATATATATATATATATATATATATATATATATATATATATATATATATATATATATATATATATATATATATATATATATATATATATATATATGTGTAAAATAAAGATGGTAAGACTAAATAAGTCTATGTATAGAATACATAATAAGTCTAATGTCTAAAGTAAAATTTAATGTGACAATGATAACAAATTGATTATCTAATAAATGTGATGATAACAAACTATTATTTAATAAAATCTATGGCCGCATGTTTTGCTTAGAAATAAAAAGAAAGAAAAAAAACAACTGGGCCCTTACCAACTACTATGTAATAAATATAAACTTTTCATTATTATAAAAGTTTTAATACAGAGTACAAGAAATCACATAGCAACATAGTTACTATGATGCTTTAGTACTCTAATGAAATCATCTCTATTATTGTTTTCATTTATTGAGTAGTTACATGCCATAGGCTTTGATGGTCTGTGCACTTTCCGCCGATTTTGACGCGTTGCGTGCTAAGTGGCTGAACTCAACGCGGCGCTTAGCCATATTACCAGAGCGAAGAAATGAAACATTAAATATTAAAAATGAAAATATTAAATATTTCATTTCCTTGACTGGGGATCGAACCCAGAAACTATCGGTTACAGTCACACGTTTGTGCCGCTGCGCCACGACAGGCCTCACTAGATGAAATTGGATTTAAATATTAACTAGTCATCAATGTCAATTATATATTAGTTTGAATGGTTAGAACAGCACTTGTACCTCATATCCTCAACTTATGTATTTTAATATTCATATTGTAGTGTTCATTAATTATGTAATTAAATATTGTTCTTTCTACAAGTGAGGGTTAAATTAATAATAATTTAACTATTAAGGTTAATATTAGAACATACTAGTTTTTCCATGAACATTAAAAACAGCTTTAAAGTAAGATTTGTCCAACTTGACCGTAATGAATACACAATAAGTCTTGTCACTTATATAATTCTTTATAATTAACTACATACTAATTACTCACTTCATGTTCTTTCTCATCTAAGACAATAATGAGATCTCCAGCTTCCATTTCAGGTTCCTGATCTCCTTCACCACTAAATACTATTTTCTGCCCATCTGTCATTCCCTTGTCCACATGCACCTCGAGAATCTTTCGATCACGTACAGTCTTGCGACCCTACGAAAGGCATACATAATGTAGTCTATATAAATGCAAAGAAATTTATTTCCATTCAGTCAAACTACATTTTTTAAGAATAATTTTAATGTTTTATTTTTTTTAAACATACAGTTGTTATGTTTCATTCATAATATATTTTTCTTAATATATTATTATATTCCATATACTTACTTGACAAACTTTACATCTGTCCTTAGGATCAATAATTTCCCTTTGTCCTCGACACTCTGAGCACACAGTCTGTATTTGTTGAATCATTCCTGGACCAAGTTGTTGTATTTGAACTTGTAAACCAGTTCCTCTGCAAGTTGGACATACTTGGACAGCACCCTAAAATTTAAGTTTTAAGATTGGTAATAATTGTACATGTTACAATTGATACTAATATCATAAAAAAAATATTTCTAACAAGCATACAAGTACTTTGATGTAACTTAATAGGAACAGAGGCATAGTGGTAACAGCACTTGGATGGTTCCAGGAGTCAGAGACCCAATGCAATCAAATTTTCTATTTGCAATGTGCACAGCACTTAACATTAAAACTTAAATTAAGAAATATACAAACCTTCTTGCCACCTCGCCCTTCACATTTTTCACAAATGACACTCTTTTGTAAAGCAAGTTTCCGTACAGCCCCTTTGTAAAGCTCTTCAAGAGTAACTGACAATTGATGTATAACATCTTTTCCCTTTCTCTCGCGTCCACGTCGCCGTCCTCCACTGAAGCCTCCACTAAAGAACATATCAAATAAGTCCATTGGTGAGGAGAACCCGCTACCACCACCACCCCCTTCTTTCAACGCCTGCTCACCACCTAGAAAATAATTCAAAAATTTATATTAGAATGTACTAGATATTCCACAAGCAATGCAAAAATCAAAACAGTTAGACAGTGTCTAAATTAATTGCATTAAAACCAGTCACAAAACAAGTAAGTCATCTAGTCCTGTCAATATACTTGTCTACAGTGTCTTGAGAAAAATTGAGAAGTATGGTGTGTCTTAATACTACATTTTCTCTGCCCACCCTATATGTACTATATGGTAATAAAAAAAGTAGATCTATATATTTGCTGACTTATAAACTTTAAATCTTGCACACCATTGAAGGAATTTTGTTTGCTCATGTTATTGTATGATATTGGCAATACAGACTTTGCTAGTATGATACAATAACAACATGTTTTCATTGAATACTGTCCAAAAATATAAACTTAGAGAATAATAGAAAAATAATATTCCTATTTAAATATGTATAAAAACATATCACATTAGTTCAAAATATCACAGGTAAATAAATGTCATGATTAGAAGTAATAACTTTTGTATCTCAAATCTGCCCCTCAAGTTATAATATCTCGAAATCATGTATAAAGATGTGATACGACTATTTTATTGTAACCTCAACTGCTATATACAGAATTCATCTGAAATAAAATAAATAAACCATAAACAAACCTTGGTCATAGATTCTTCTTTTATCAGGATTAGATAGAACTTCATATGCTTGCGATATTTGCTTAAACCTCTCTCCCTCATTAGGGTTCTTGTCAGGGTGATATTTAAGAGCTAATTTTCTATATGCTTTTTAAGTTCATCTGTGGTACAGTTAGGTTTCACACCTAATATATCATAATATGTTGTTTCTTTCACCATTTTAATTTCTGAAAAAAAAATATGTTTTAATTGAAATAATAAGAGGCTTTACATATGGTTGGTTCTGACACTTATTGCTTTATATTTTTTCTTTTGACTATATAAATTATATTACTATTGTCATATAGAATATTAATTATAGGAAAATATCATTTTTATGGCTACATTATAATAATAAATGATTACTTAAAATTAAGCAAGTTTTAATAATTACCATATTGACTATACTACTTATGTACATATTTTGATAAATATTAGAGAAAACAAATATATTTAATCAGTATTATAAATTTATTGCTAAACTCTTGATATAATCAATAAATATTGTAATAAAAAATTTGAAATGACCATTTAAGCTAAGCTGGTAACAATCATGGTTTAAAAATCCATTAATTAAAAAAACACAAGCATTCTTTTACAGCTATGCAAAGGTTGCTTTGCAATAAATATTGTTATTGCAATAATTATTATTACAATAATATGTTTTCATTAACTAAGAATTTATTTAAAAAGTACATAATAAAAGTGTTTATAAAGTTATTTTAATTTAACTTATAAAAGGGTATTAAGTAAGTTTTTAAAAATAATTTTCCTGATTAATTAATAAAGTGTATATGTATTTAAAGTGCCGTGAAAATTAAAATTCTGTTTAAGGTGGGAGGTCATGGAAAAATAGTGCGACAGTTCTCACTATTTTTTTTTTGTAATAGTTAGGCTTTTGAGAAATGTTACAACAAAGACCTATCTATATTTATAACCAAGCATTTTAAAGCACAAGTTACAAAACGTAGCTAACGTACTTATAATTTTTATGAATATACTTTTTTCTACATTACTTCCTAATGTGGTCAATAGAACATAGTACATATAACAAAAAAAGGTTATACATAACCAAATTTTAAGAACAATAATAATATGTAAGAAATATGTCCGTGTTTCAAGCATTGATCAATCATAGGCTTAATTTCATTATATCAATGATATGTCAAGTTAGACAAAGAAGATAACTGTTCTCCTACCTTACTTTTTCTATGGATGCACTATAATAACGTTTTAGGAAAAACCTTCAAGATTCAGAAACACTGATTTCGCAATAAATGCACTCCAATAGTGAGCACAAGCTATGATCACAAGAGTCAAATGACGTTTGAAATCGTGAACTGCGAAGGCAGCGAGAACTTTCCTCACTTGTGGACTAAAGTCGATCGCAAAACGTGTTCATTCGAGAAAATTCTATCATTTACAATTTACGTTCCTTTTCTCAAACGACGATTTATGATAAAATACATTTATATAAAATAATTTTATATTTCAAAATATGTATAGACGTATAATTCAAGGAATTTAATAGAATTATTTGGTGATAATATTCTATGTTTTTTAATGCCGCAAATAACTTCTTTTTACAAAATAATTATATCAAAACTTTATTGAATTAAATTTAATTAAAATTATTTTACAATGTTATTATTCTTACTTTAATGCCTTGTAAATTGCGAAATACTTTTTGGAGTAGCAAATTTTAGGAGATTTTTTTATAAGTTATAACCAGATTATTGAATAAGTATATTATATATAATAGAAACCAACATGACCTGAAAATAAACAAGGGGTGGATATAACAATTTTTAGTCTACATTTAATAATGCTCCGGGCCTTAAATATAAAACTATTTGTATTAAAATATGAGTAACTCGTATAGGATATTTACTAAACACTAAATAGTGTTTTTATATTCATTAGAACATACTTTACTATTTTTACAGATTAGAATTTATCGTTATGTATATGGCGTTGTGTATCTACTGCAGGGCCCCACGCGAGTGAGTAGTATAGTGGTACATAAGCGTGCTCATATGCGGCAAAAAACATGGCTTGCCAAGTTTCCATAAGCCCTAAGGTGTAGGTTTTCAACACAGATCAAAGGGGTTTAAGCGACTGCGACTTGTTTACATGTTAATTCCTACTTCCTATTCAGTTTCACTCACGAGTTCGTATTGAACGCAAGTGTGTCACTATTATGAATCTCCGCGTTAATGTATGTGTACATTTGTTGAGACTCTGAAAGATATTAATAATAAAACCTTGTTAGCGAACAAGCGTCAGACATTGTGAGCGCCTGCCAAGTCTTCACAAGCGTCAAATCGGCCTTTAAGCACCCTATTTGTCGTGGCTTGCGACAATCAACCTATTAGAATTTGTTAAATAAATATATTGAGTAATAGTCTGAGGATCTATTACATTTATTATTATTATTACATTAATTAAAATAAATTTGCTTATAATTGTTTTTATCGTAGTTATTTGTTCAGCATTCACTCAGCATGGTGCATATGGAAATTGTAAATTGAAATTTACAATGTTATTGTAAATGTAGTCTGTGCACTATCTACTTTTAGGTATTGTCAGCTTGACACAGAGAAATGACGTGAATGTCAAAACAAACTATTTTGCACGTGTTCTATAATATCCATTAGGGGTATTTCAATATAATTTAATAAATTATTTACGTTCAACTTTAGAACTATGTCATACTATACTGTTATGTAATTTTTTATTGATATTCAAAGTACGATGTTACGTTCAAAAGAAATCGGAGAAGATCTCCCTGGATTTGAAAATCCAGTACACCAAGATGGGTCAGAAAATAAAATATTACCTCAAAAAAAGCCGAAAAAAGGATCAGGAGGTTTTCAATCAATGGGATTAAGCTTTCCCATTCTAAAAGGAATCACAAAAAGAGGTTATAAACTACCAACACCAATTCAACGTAAGGTAAAAGCATATTATAAGATACTTCGTGATAGTCCGTTACAGTACAAGTTTTTATGTAAATATAAGAAATTCTTAAACTTTTCAGACAATTCCTATAGCATTAGAAAATAAAGATGTTGTGGCCATGGCTCGTACAGGTTCCGGTAAAACTGCTTGTTTTGTACTACCTATTCTTGAAAAACTGGTATCTCCGGTAAATAAATCTGTACAAGGAAAAAACTTAAGGGCATTAATTCTATCACCAACAAGAGAATTAGCTTTACAGGTATTTTTTATGCTAAAAATATTTTTTTTTATATACCTTAGTATGTTGTGTAAATTAATTTTAAAAATTACTGGTCCTAACTGACTAATTCTTTTTGTGTAAAATAGTCTATATATTGAGGAATACATGTCTATGTCACATAAGACTCTGAGGAATACTATAGTCTAAAATCACATTTCTAACAGAATAAACGTATGATGTAAAAAGATGAAACACCTTGCAAAGTGTTATTTAACTTAGAGGCAGGTACAATTTGGATTCGCACTATTTCAATGTTATCCCTGAACTTGTGTATGTAGTTTTTTTTGTTTGTATCTGTCTTATCATTAATATATGAAAATATTTGTTATAATTTAAATCTATAATGTAATTTTGCTGCCGTCATTGTAAAATATTAGATTTGGAGAGGTTATTTGCAGTTTACTTTTATTGATAATATATTTTATTACAGACATTAAAATTTGTAAGGGAATTGGGAAAATTTACTGGACTTAGTTCAGCTGCAATACTTGGCGGTGAATCAATAGAACAACAATTTGGAATAATGTCAGGCTCGAGTCCAGATATAGTAGTCGCAACTCCTGGACGCTTTTTACATATATGCATTGAAATGAACCTCAAGTTGGATAACATAAGTATGCTTTTTAAGTAATGAGAAATAAATAACACAATGCCCAAACAAATATATATGTATAATATACTTTTATCTATCATAACAAATGTGTAAAAACATTATTAGTGAGAATAATTTAGTGATTAGTTTATTAAACTAACAAAATGGAAGCATTTAAACATAAATCTGTATGAAGGTAAAGATTGATTCTATTATACAGAGAAACTAATATTATTTCAATTGATGCAAAATGTAATATATTTTCCCCAGTACTAGAGCTAATTATTGAAAATAACCTTTGTATATATGACTGTATGTCTGTAAGAGTAAACATATAAATAAATGTATATCAATACATTTTTATTAAATGTTAGATTATTCATAGACTAATTAAATAATATTATTTATATTACAGAAATAATAGTTTTTGATGAGGCCGATAGATTGTTTGAACTTGGTTTTGGGGAGCAGCTTCAAGAAATAGTAGCGAGGTTACCATCTAATCGGCAAACCCTTCTATTTTCTGCGACTCTTCCTAAAATGTTGGTAGAATTTGCCAGGGCTGGACTTAGTGATCCTGTTTTAATAAGATTAGATGTAGATTGGAAGTTACCATCAACATTGTGGCTGGGCTGGATTTATGTGAGAGCAGAATTGAAAACTGCAGCTTTATTACTTCTCTTAGAAAGAGTGTTGACCCCTACAACACCTCAGGCGGTCGTCTTTGCTGCCACTAAACACCATGTTGAATACTTACACTTGGTAAGCACTTTCATATGTTACAATTATATAGACATTCACTATCTATACTGCTACACTAATATTATAAAGCTATAAAGTTTGATTGTATATTGGCTTGATTAATCACACTAATCTCATGAATACTACACACTATCAACTAGTGGGACAATTTGATAAAATCTTTTTGCATTGGATAAGATTTATGACTTTAAGTTAAGGAGCCATCCTCAATATTTATTAAAGCATATGTCTTTAGCCTAAGGGCAATATAGTAATCACTTTTATGTCTTACAAATAAATAAAAAATAAATTGATGTTTTAAAAAATATTTTAAATAACACTTTGGTCCTATTAATTGAGTTAGATATTGTACTTTTACAAAGATTAAATTAGGCTTATCAAAAAAACAACATAACACACTTTATATATACCAGTAGAAGTAAATAACTTGAGTGGGAGTTCAACCAACAACAATTTTATTTACAGGCAGATGCTGTGTCTCAACTAATAATCAAATAATGATTCATAATGATTTTGAGAGTATTTAAAATTGTTAATGTATACTTTAATATCTGTTTTTAGATATTACAACAAGCTGGCATAACATCAACATATGCTTACTCAGGACTGGACGCCTCCGCTCGTAAGATAGCACTTGGAAAGTTTTCAAATAAGAAATGTTCTGTACTCCTAGTCACTGATGTGGCAGCACGAGGGTTGGATCTGCCATCTTTAGACACTGTTATCAATTATAACTTCCCAGCGAAGCCAAAGTTGTTTGTGCATAGAGTTGGTGAGTGACTTTTATAAGTTATTTTTTGCATTTATCTACGAGCGGCATTGAGTTCCGCCACTCAACACGCAATGCCTGAAATTTGGCGGAAAGTGGGGAACGGAAGTGGAACGGAGTGTCTTGACACTAGGTTCCCGGGTTCCCTCTGCCTACCCTGCCTCGTGCGGGATATTGCGTGAAGCTACTCTATTCTTCTTAATAATTTTGGAATAGTTGTTTTTTTAAGTTCTTAGACAGATGTTGTTTGAATGCAAAGGAAGCATTTTTATAAATATTGATTAATTAAAAGAGTCTAATTATCCGAATTAAATGAAGGATATGTGTGTTCGGAGAAACAATGTAACTATATTTTTATTCTCCATATAAATATTTATTCATAAGGAAATTAAAGCCATGTTTATATGAATCACCATATTTTCTTAAAACCATGTTTAAAAACATAGCCAAGTATGTAAATAATAATTTAACATAGTACAATTTTGGAACAGAACAGACATTTAAAAAATCGTAAAACTCGCGAGCTCGTCAGGCGTAGTTGACGGATTCAGATAATCGATGCTGCACTTTAAGATATAACATGTACACCTAATATTTATAAGTACTTTATTAAGATTAAGGCCTAGCGTGGTCACGGGCACAAACTTTCGACTGCAAACGTGACAGATTGTGGGTTTGATGCCCGTAATGCCTCAAATTAGGCCGAAATAAGTTCCTTCTGCCGATCCTGCCATGTCAGGGATTCTGCGTGAAGCTGAAAAAAGCACTTAATAATATATATAAACGTGGCGTTTATTATATTATATTTAATGGTATAAAGGTCGCAGTGCACGTGCGGGGAGAGCTGGTCGCGCTCTGTCATTGGTGTCTGCTGAGGACGTCGCACATCTACTCGACTTACATCTGTTCCTTGGCGCGCAGCTTATTAATCCCAGTGAGGTCAGAATTATTAAAATAATATTGCTTTATTGTGCCCTAGTGGGCAAGTTATTTATAGGACAATTGGATAATATCTTAAATGTTTTTTTTAACACATAGTTTTTTCTTATATGGTCAGAATTATAAAGAATAAAAAACTTTAAACTGTCATTGAAAAGTAGTGGGCAAATGTTTTCTGTTTATGTAAGTGTGGTTCAATCCAATCTCTGGAGAATATTAATACGTAAATATATTTTCTTGGCAAAGTTTTAGTTTTAGAAGAAATAATATTAAAAATTAAAAAATCTTAATTCGCCATTGTGTTGAAGAAGACAAATATCTCATCGCATAGTTATGTATATCTGATTATCCTGAAATTGATATTTAACATTAAAATATTTTAAATGTATTTAGTTTTAAAGCCTTCGCGGCGCAGTGGGACTATGATTAACTATGAACGCGACTCCCAGTTCGATGCTTACTAGTGATAATTATTTATCTTACACGTCAGAAATCGGGGCCAAAGCATTCGGGGAAAAACATTAAAAAATATTTTTTCTTAGTTTTACGTTTGTCCCACATATAGTGGGGTAGGCAGAGAAAGTTGTGGAGTGGCGGGGCTTAACGCTGCACTTTGCTTTGTTACCTTATCGAAGAAACAAAATTATTAAATATTGCATTTCCGTGAGTGGGGACTTAACCTACAACCTATCACTTTTACAATCGTAAGCTTTAGCATCTGCGCCACAACAGGCATTATAAAACATAAAATTAAACCTACAATATTATTAGGTATCACAATATGGCGATGAATGCCCAACTGGTGTATGGGGTTGTGTCCCCACGTCTGCACTTGAACTCCGCCACCAAGATGTCATGGCATGGGAGAAGAATTATTCAGAAATTGTAAGTAAATAAGAAACATATAAATTTTAATGTCTTTCATTACAATAGCTTCATTCATTATTAAGAAGTATTATGGAGAAAAACATTGAAATCGGTTATAATATTTTCTGTAATTATGCATGAAAACCTACAACTGATGTGACTGATATTCGTTCATTGACAACAAGATCGACGATACCCTTACATAAAATCATATTTATGAAGTTTTGGTAAATAAAGAAAGTACTGTTAACTTTCTCTGTCTATATCCACTGTCCTATATATTTTTTGTCCGTAATAAGTAGTATAATTCTCTTTGCATCTAACTTTTATTATATTATTCTGTCTTGATGGTAAAATTACTGATAGTGATGATTTTCTAAGATATTTTTTGCAATAAGGAATTTCTTATTGCACAACTAAAACAATTATATTTGAAGCCTGTTCTGGTGCAGGGGCGCAAACGTGAAAGCAACATGAATGGTTGTGGGTTCGATTCCCACTCGAGGAAATGAAATATTTCATTATTTTTCTTTTCGCTCTGGTAACAAGGCAAAATGCGGTGAAAAGTGAGGGGATGAATAGTGCGGGGTCGGGGTGTCTTAACACAAGGTTAGTTACCTCTGTTGACCCTGATGTGCAAAAATGTGCGTCTTAC
Organism: Eueides isabella; assembly: GCA_019049475.1. Taxonomy (NCBI): domain Eukaryota; kingdom Metazoa; phylum Arthropoda; class Insecta; order Lepidoptera; family Nymphalidae; genus Eueides; species Eueides isabella. Next base: position 6,297,922 of record CM032392.1, read on the forward strand.
GGCGTGAAGCTGAGTGTAATATTCAACTAGAACAGAGGAGTGTTATAAGTTAGAAGTACCTGTTTATGTTTGTCTTTCACAGCGTAGCTCCCAAACAGATAAAGCGAATTTGATTTAGCTCAGAAAAGTAATTTAATCGAAAATGTTCTCGAAAATATGATCAGCAGTTTGAAGATTATCGTTATTTCTTTACTTTGTTTTATTTATTTAACTACCATTTATTATTTCTGTAGGAAGATGCAACCCGCGTGTGCGGGCGTGGCTGGCAGCAGTACGTGAAATGGCGTGAGCCCGCCTCGGCCGACGCCAACCGTAAAGCCAAGTCGCTGGCCACACCCACATTGCCCCATCCGTTCTTAGGGCAAGCTCCTGACGAAGCTGCCGCCCTGGTGGATATGATTAAAAATTATACCCCTAAAGGTGTAAGTGTTATTTTATTAACTTCAACTTGTGTCCAAGAAAGACCATCTTCTATCGAGCGGCGGAACTCAACGCCGCGCTTTCTGTGTACGAATGGACGGAAAAAATCTTTCTTCCTTCCTTGCAAAATACCTGTTATAGATAGATCAAATTGATATAATTGTAATATTTATGAATATGTATAAATATGTACGTATAGATAGATGTAAGCAACAGTTCTACCGAGTAATGTAATTTTGATAAGTAGTGACCCGCCCGTGGCTTCGCTCGCTTACACTTATTATTATTACATAACTAAATGATACGAAATTTTGCCGTTATAGCCTATGTTTTAAACTAAAGTAGTAGCTATATTACTGTAACGTTTCATTTAAATGTTTTGTAGTTTTTGAGTAATCCTCACAAACTTTCACGATTGATAATATTAGGAGATATAATGCTTCAAATTCGCCGGAAAGTGGGCAACGGAAGTGGAACTGAGAGTGTCTTAACACTAGGTTCCCAAGTTCCCTCTGCCTACCCTGCCATGTGCGCGATACAGCGTAAGGCTGAGTATAATATTTAGTAGTCAAATATAATTGGTCCATTTTTTTTCAGACAATTCTGGAATTAGGTGGGAAAAACGATTCTCCGATGTACTTGGCAATGAAAGCAAAGCGTCGTGTTCACGGAAAAACTGTACAAAAGAAACGAGATAATTTACAGGTGGGCTGAAGTTACTTATTTATAATAAAACTTTAATTAATTCCATATATATTTTTTAATAATACAAAAGAGGCCGGTCGTGGCGAAGCGGCACAAGCGTGTGACTATAACCGACAGGTTTTGGGTTCAATCTCCGGTCGTGGAAATGAAATATTTAATATTTTCAATTTAAATATTTAATGTTTCATTTCTTCGCTCTGGTAATAAGGACAAGCGCGGTGTTGAGTTCCGCCACTCAACAAGCAATGTCTCAAATTCAGCGGAAAGTGGGGAACGAATGTAGAACGGAGTGTCTTAACACTAGGTTCCCGGGTTCCCGAGTTCCCTCTGCCTATCCTGCCTCGTGCGTGATACAGCGTGAAGCTGAAAAAAAATATATTACAAAAAATATGATATAATTTTTAAGTAGCATTATTAGGGGTATAATGGAGGTCATATTTCTTATCGGAATATGGCTACTGATATAGAATGATATATAGATTTCGTTAGCAGATAATAATGATTTTTAGATTATCCTTAATTTTCTACCATTTAAAAAAATATATTATCATAGCTTATATTTAATATTAATGGCTTTGTTAGTAAAAATTGTTTTGTTAGTAAAATTTCTGGGGAGGGCATGAAACATCTGATCTCTCATATTCTGCGCTCATGTTAATATTATGCAAAACTTTTATATCGAATTTGGTGTGACTGTATACAACGCTGCGGTATTATTTTATTTTGGATATTAGATAGTTCACTCACTCAGCTTCATGCTGTATCCCACACATGGAAGGATAGGCAGAGGTAACGTGGGAACCTAGAGTTAAGACACTCCGTCCACTTCCGTTCCGCACTTTCCGCCGAATTTGACGCATAGCATGATGAGCGGCGGAAATCAACGCCGCGTTTTATCTTAAACTAGAGCTAAGAAATGACAACAATAATTATTTAAATTGAAAATAATAAATATTTTATTTCCTCGAGTGGGGATTGAACCCACAACCTGTCGTTTACAGTCTCACGCTTGTGCCGCTGCGCCACGACAGTCCTCAGTAGATAGTTTCTGTTACAACGTTCCATGACAATCGATGTTGAATACTTATTCAGACAACATAAAAATATCAACACCTTAGAAACTGTCTAAATTTTTATACGTTTTCTATAAGTATTTTTCTTTCCTGAGTATGATTGTGTGTTGTTGGCACTTAAATATTCTTAAAATTAGACGTTGACTTTGTAAACATAATTTTAATAAAAATGTAATAAGCAAGTTTTAAAACACATATTTACAGGGAGACGAGGTCAACATGTTCGACGATAATGTAAAAGAGAACAAAAATCCTGGAAATACGTCTAGTTCTAAGAAAAAAAAGAAGATTGTTCAACGCGATGAAAACTATATACCACATTTTGCTAGCGATCAACACACTGAAGCTGGGTATGTAGAAGCTTATTACAATTATGTACTTTATTTACAAAATACAAATGTATTTAATTATAAAAAATATTTATGTGGGATTAAAATACGATATGATAGTCAATATGGCACCGTTGGAGAGACTGAAGCACAGCCCATATCTCGATCAAATCAAAGGCTTTCTTATATTCCACAAACACTAAGCATATTGCTAGGCTTCGGTATTCTGGATAACCTGCCGCAGCGTATCGAGGAAAAACCCTTTCGGAAACCGGCTCGAACTCTGTTCTCGAAGTTGTTGACCAATATATATATACCTAGGCCAGATGTTCAACTAGGTAAGTCCAACTTTGAGAAAGAGATCAATGAAAGAATCCAACATTGTCACATCTTCTAGTCGTAAATTCCTTAGTGCCTCAAGACGAAAGTCGTCAACCAGTGTGTGTTACCAGTGGTGACTTATGGTACTGAAACGTGGTCTCTAATTATTGTACTCATGAGAAAGCTCAAGGTCACTTAACCAGCTATGGAGGGGCTATGCTAGGCGTCAGCCAATCAGAAATAAGGAGACCCGTAGAAGAACAAACGTTACCGACACGTTCTTCTGCCGTGTGATCCCGGCTTAGAATAGGATCACCCTGGTACTGATGGTGTCGTAAGAGGCGACTAAAGTGCATGTGGTAGAGTCACGTTGCCAGCAATGGCAACACGCATGGGCAGACTCGACCGGATTGTTACCACCCCCGGGGAGATGTTCTTCCTTCCCGCCCGTGGGCAGGGAATCGGACTCGGGGCTTTGAGGCCCTCTTCCGAGGTCTCTAACTCCGCTCGTCACTACGAGCGCGTCGTTGGGTGGGCAATGCCCGGGGGATTACAAGCGCCTGCGTTTTTACTCGCAGGCGCAGGGGACAGTAGAGTCAGACGGGATGAGCTGTGTGCCACCTGGGTGGTCAGCCCAACCAGGTGAGACCCCCGGTTGCCCGGGGGAGGCCCAGCTTAGACGACCTGCGACCAAAGTGGCAGCTCAGGAATCGGAATCGGGAGGGGATGGAAGGTCTCGGGGGAGACGCCTCCTGGCGTCTGGCGGCCGTGTGTGCCAAGGTGCGATATCTTTTAGGTGCAGGTGGTCCGATGCGTCGGCGCGGCGGAACGCGTTAGACGCGAGCCGGCCGACGTGTTCCTCCAGGCTTTCCATTTTCATGTCGCGCTGCAGTGTAGCATTGCGCACGAAGAATGGGGCCTGGGTCACTCGCCGGAGGGCGAGGTTCTGGACCACCTGCATGAATTACCACCCCCGGCATTTAAGACCGGCGTTAAGTAGTGGCTTTGGCCACTGCGTTTCGCATTAGGTAATGCCGGGCCCCGGTGCCCATCCACCTTAAAAGACGGCAACGCTCCTGTAGCTCCTCTGGAGTTACACGGGGTGGGTCGTGGGCGACGGTGATCACTTACCATCAGGTGACCCGTACGCTCGTTTGCCGTCTCTTCCATAAAAAAAAAAAAAAAAAAAAAAGCCCAGCGGATTAGCAAGTTGAAGTGGCAGTGGGTGGGGCACATAGCTCGACGAACCGATGTCCGTTGAGGCCGTAAGGTTCTCGAATGGAGACCACGAACGGGATCGCGAGGCGCGGGTGAGCACCCCACTCGATGTACTGACTACCTAGTAAAGGTCGCAGAGCGCGGTTGGACGCAGACCGCACAGACCCGTCCGTTGGAGGCGCATTGGGGAGGGTTATGTCCAGCAGTGGACTGATGATGATGATAGCAACCATTGTCATAATTAAGTCAATCGACAATAAATAGCTATAACTCTCGTTCTTAAAAATGATAAGAGTAAAAATACGATATGTTAGTATGATGTATGTGCGCGTTGCAGCATGGCGGTGAACTTCTCGTCGCAGGCGTCGTCGGCGGAGCTGGAGCTGCGCGGCGACAGCGCGGGCGGCCTGCGCGAGCGCCGCGCGCGCCTGCGCTGGGACCGCAAGCGCAAGCGCATGGTGCACGTCGACCCCGTGAGTCCCCCGACTCCTTTGCACGCCTTCTATCCTATTTACGTCAGCTAGTTTAAACTCTTGGACTGCAACGAGATTGTTTATTTGTATCCAGCACATTGCAGGGTAGGCAGAGGGAACCTGGGAACCTAGTGTTAAGACACTCCGTTACACTTTCGTTCCCTACTTTCCGTCGAATTTTGGGGCATAGCGTGTTGAGTGGCGGAACTCAACGCCACATTTTGCCTTGTACCAGAGCGAAAAAATGAGAACATTAAATTAAAAATATTAAATATTTCATTTCCTCAAGTGGGGAACGAACCCACAACCCACAGGTTACAGTCACACGTTTGTGCCGCCGCAGAATTATTTTTTTAAAAAAATTACATTGCGTGTAATGGCAGAGGTCTGTGTCTAGGTAGAAATAGGAAATAAGGAATAAATATAAATTATGATTCGTCCCCCCATAAAGCGTCACGTATACGAACATGAGCTGTTCCATTGCGCCCGAATAGTATGATAGTAACTTAATCAAAGTAATAATTACGTTATAACTGCAGTGAAACTTGAAAATTGATTTAATTAAATGTGACGCAGTGGTACAATGAATGTATATGTGAACACGATTATTATATATGTAATATTTCGTTTAAGATCTCTTTTAATATTTTAACGGGAAACTTTAAATAAGAATTTGGTAACGAACTATTTGTATTTATAAAAATTTAGACTCTTGACTTTACGATTAAACACAATATATCAGTTAGGTATCATATAATTATCGATAGAATGTTATAAAGGCAATTAGTATTTATTAACAACCAACAAGTATCTAGTTTAATACATTTTAATCTAATTTATTCTTTTATTATAGTTTTTCTAATTATGTGAGGCACTGTCTTCTCAGTGTACTTTTGTCCCTACTTTTTGTTGGCTCACGTCACATGTTGTTCGGTACACTTGATATATTTGATTTCCTTTCCACGTTTCCTTGGCTTTTATCATTTTCTTTCCGAGTGTACAAATAGTATAAGTTCGAAAAGCGTAATTACAATACAGTAGGGTACTAATGAGTTGTCGTGGTTGTCTCCGAAGGACGGCGGGCGCAAGATGATCCGCACGGAGAGCGGCGGGCGCGTGCCCGCGACCTACCGCAGCGGCCGCTACGACGAGTGGCGCCGCCGCAACGAGCCCGCGCACCTGCACGACGCGCACGACGCGCACGACGCACCCCACGACCGCACCCGACCCCACAACACCCGTGAGTATTCAACGTTGCTGCTTGCTGCAGGACCAATGATACTGTCTGTCCTCCCGGTGTGACCTTAAACTTGGTACAGGACGACAGTATAACATAAACGTCTGCCAAACAAGTCATAACACGTTGCCTTACAACGCGCATGCAGGTTAGGTTTGCTTGTTTGCTTGCCGGGAACATTTATGTCTATATATGTCCAAGTGTTAATGCCACGGCAGTTAATAGTGTAGAAAATGGTCAGCTCAGTGCTCAGCATATATAATATTATATATGCTGAGCAATTAATATTTAAAAATAATTACAATTTTAGAAATATATTCATGGTTTTATATTTACTGATACCGATTTACATGTACTTATATTTTAATTTTAAGAAAGTATTTTTTTATCAGAATACTTTATTCTCTGTGGAACACCGCTTAGCTCACAGAGCTCACAGATCCATTCCTCCAAGTAGAGATCGAAACGGCTGTCCTGTTTTCAACTCGAACATTTTCCTACTGCACCACAATTATTTATTATTACTAAAATCTTCGTTACTTACATTAAATATCAAAAATAAAAATCAACTTTAAATATGATTGCAGCTTCTGAATTCCGTCCTCGCTGGGTGAAGCATAATGAACGTGTTGCGAAGAAGAAGGCAGAGGCCGGCTCCAAGGAGTTCCGCGACAAACATCAAATAGTTAAGGAACGTCTACGCAAAGATAAAATTAAGCAAAAACTGAAATATAAATCGCGTAATAAGAAGAAAAAGAAGTAAACCGTAACTAGCGTTATATTAATATCTTAAATAAAGATCTTGAATGTACTTTATTGCATTTTATTATTCCGTTTCCTGTTACTATACAATTATTGTTTATTTAGATCAGCAATCATCGTTAACCTATCTAGCCATAATGGCTATATGTATAAGGCACGTTTGGTCTAAAATTTTTGTGCTATTTTCTGAAACCACATATGTAATTATAGGATTAATATATTATTAAATTAATTAACAATTAATCACTCTTGCATTGTAAAGAGTATTGTTACTTTTTTTGTACAATGAAGGTTTATATAAAAAATATATACCTATTCAAAATGTAAAACACTATGTATCTGTCACTCGCACAATTATTGATATTAATCTTTAATACTCATTAAAGTGTCAAGAATAAATATTAAAAGATATTATAAAACAAATTTATCAACAAAGTATAGTACTTGAAAAATTAAAATATGTGGTATGAAATACTTCCTCCAGCATTGATTATTACGGCTGGGCTCGCATTACCTGGATTTGGATTATGGTGGATACATTATTGGACCCTTGGCAATGTACGGTTATAAATATTTTTCAACATATTTAAAAAGCAAATAAACTTTAAGTTCAACTAAAGTTATACGTAAATAAAAGTATCCTACCTATCATTTTTTCTTACCTAATAATATTTCAAATTACAACTGTCTCCAAGGCACCTGAACCAAAATAAGTATGCAGAATAGAAAGTCAGTAGCTGACGTTTAGGTATTGAAATATTTAGATATAAATTATTTTCACGGGCTATTTCTCGATTTCGGGTGGAGTAGTGCCCATACTAGGTTCACTCCACCTACCTCGATATGTGAAGTGAGGTAAAGTGAAATTTATAAAATATTTTAGCATTACAGGCGCTCGTTAAACCATAGATGGGAGCGAGCTTTATATCAGCGAGATATGCGGTTGACCGGAAATCCTTATGAAGTTAATGTATGAATCTGTTTATTATTTACCTATTTATACTTCAAATCCTAAAGAAAAGTTACAGGATAATGTTTTCTTTTCTGTCCGTGAGTAGTACTGGTTCGGATAAAGATACGACGAAGATAATTGTATGTATGTCACTTTCAAGTTTCGAAAAATTCAAAGGGGCGTGTAAAAAAGTACCGACAAAAATAGAAAAAAAAGTAAAGAACAAATCACTTCACTGCACTTCGTTTTTTATATTATACTTGTTTTTGTTATCTCGTTATACGAGTTGTAAATAATGAATTTCTGTTACATATATAATGTGAAAACGCCAATGTAGAATGTAGAAGCAGTTAATTTTTTTTACTCAATTTTATAATTAATTGAGTCCAAGATAAATGTTGATCCACCAATAGCTAATTTCCTAAAATCCCATCCGATTGGCGCAGTGAAATAAAAGGAGTTGATGTCAAATTAATTTTATTAATAAGAAACTTAAAAAAGTTAATTTAAAAATTATTAACTAATTATACAATAATTTATAAAGGCACGTTATGAATTATAAAATTGTTAATTTGGTTGATTTTAAAGAATATATGAGAGAAAGACATAAGTTGTAGGTATTGGATTCTGTGTACTACATCTCCTTCAGTAATTTCATAACATGTGCCAGCATTTTTCAATTTATATAGAAAAATCTAAATTAATAAATTAAATTCCTTTAATATTTCCCACATTTTTGCAATATACAAACTATGCACCAAATAATTATTATGAATATCTTTACAGGGCTTGGAATGTATGCCAGACAAATAATAATCTAGAAAAAATACAAATACTTACTCAGTGTGTTTCACCATTCATGTTTTATTTTATTATAAGATAATAAAAGACAAATAAAAATGTTGATATATGTATATTATTTAAAAAAATTAAACATTAATGTATCCTAATTACAATTATCTGTACATGTTGATAAATAACATGATTTATTAATTTTGAGAATTTCGACTTTGGGTATAGTTATAATTTTTAATCAAATTGTTGTACAATTACATAACATTATTTATTTACACCACTAAAAAGATGCAATATAAATTATTAAAACAAAATTAAAAACTACCCCATACACTTTGCTGTTAATTCAACATAGATTTCAATTAAATGAATTATTACTGACTTTAATTTATATGCATTTCTATTTCATAAATGTTACAATTAAACTCGCCGGTGACAGTAAATTAACTTTGTAATTATATAATGTTTCTTTTTCTTTTAAACAAAACGTTGACACTACTTTTATAAAGATATTTTTCATTTCTTCAGTGTCCTCATAGTCGCGCGCGCCATACAAATTTAAGACACACATATAGCTATATATTATTCAGTAGCACACGACAGAAGCGATCAACATTCATATATATATTTCATTACAATTCCAATATATCGAACAAATATTACAGATTCAAACTATAGTATATTTTATCCACAGATTTATCTCTATTTATTTGATTAATTCAAGAAACGATGTACTATACTCGTTAGTGTATTTAACACCGAATATATCGCTTTCACAGATACGTCATAGCTAGAGTAGAAAATTGTTAAATAAGTTTTGGATCTTGCATACGGTTATTATATTTAAATATGAATCCGGTGTTCAGATTTCACCACCTTTCAAGTGTCCCAATATTATATATTGAATTAATTAGCTACATATATAATTCTAGCTACGTTTTAAAACTCACCCTCTCCCGACGCTCACAAGTACGATTAGTATATAGTTTGGTGTTTTAGCGTACCTATCTAATCAACAATAAATTCATTTATTATTAATAATAATATACTTCTACCTATCTAGATCAGGTTTTCTCCATTACATCAACATTTGGCGGTTTGTCCGACAACAACTTTGGGAAACACTTTCGTAATTTCATATTCAAAATAATTATATGTACATGTTAAAACTTAAATTTATTTTAATAAAGAACCTAAATCTAACCTCTTTTCATCCGTGAAACAATCAGTCTTCTCATTGCAAAAAATTTCGATTTTATTTACATTTCCTAGTTTTGTTCACACAGAGGACCATTTACAAAATATAGTCACCGTCTGGATGATATACAGCAATACCAAATGGAAGCTATGTACGTGGACTAATGAAAACTAACATTCTTTTTGCCGATACTTGTAATTCTAATAGTAGTTGTAAGCTAAGAAGACTGCAATTTTATTTTTGTATAATCATATATTTCGTATAATATGTGGCCCTCAAAGTCAAGGCTAATAATAAACTGTAGTAATAAATGAATAGTATGAAGTGAAAGTGCAATATGGATTAGTTACTATAATGGACGGGTCAAAATGAGTGTTCCTTTATGAACAATATTGAGCGAGATAACCGACGCTATTACCTAAAAAGGCCCGACGCGCATGCTATTAAATAGCAGTCCGTTGATGTTTTCAAATTTACTTCATTTTTACTAACTACATGACTAATTGTTATGAAGATTACGATTTTGCATACCTTTCTGATTGTACGGCCCGAGGGTATGGCACTAAAATTAAAAGCGTGTTGTCGTTAGACAAAAAGCAATAAATACAAAGGACGCCTATGACCAAATAATATATAGTTTCATAAAAACCTATCATTTACCTACATGGGGATGAAATGAAATATAGTAGCTCACTGTCGTAAGGGGCCATTTATAAACGTCACATTAATTTTATAATTATTATGACCCCAACCCCGTCCTCGCTACAGCTTGTCAAATTTGAGAGAATCTCCTACCTAGTATATCCGTCATATATTTTGCTATTTTACACATAGAAATTATTAAATTAAAACAGCAGTTAGAATTTTTTACGTCAATTTCCTTTTATAATATTCTGCAAAAGTAAACCCATAAAGCTATTGCCCACTTAATAATTTTAAATGCAATGTTACAAAAAATTAAACACATTTGCGGATTACATAAAAAATGATACTTGCTTCGCCTCACACATGGCCAAACTTTTCTGCAGAGTATCAACGTTTTTCTGTTTATCGGAAACACCCCAGCAATGGATACAATATAATAGCGTGGAGTGGCTACAGTATGCCGTTGGTGTAGTACTGGTAGTTGTCGTAGAGGCGCGTGGAGAGCGAGTGCAGCGCGTCGCGCACGAGGCGGTCCACGAGCGCGCGCAGCTGCGGCTCCGTGCGGCCGGCGTGGAAGCGCGCGCGGAACGCCGCCACCGCGCCGCTGCTGCGCAGGCACGCCAGCTGCCCGCCTGCCGCACACACACATTATAACACACTGTGTCAGTTTGAACACTAGGTTCCCAAGTTCCTCGAGCCTAGCCTGTTATGTGCGTGATATTCTTGAAGATGAGTATGATTTTACGTTTGAACCATCCATTTTTTTAGAAGACATAAGCAAATAAACGTACGGATCAGATGATGTGTAAGTATATCAATAACACAAATAAGTTATATTGAACATAATAATTTTGACTTCACTTTTAGCTTTACAGTGTATCCCGCACATAAAAGTCTAAGCAGACAAAACTCCTCCGTTTCGCTCTCCACTTTCCGTCAAATTTAAGACATTAATTTGTTACCAATGTGAACAAATGAAAACATTAAATTTTGATTTTGAAGACCTTAAATATTTCTTTACATCTAGTGGGGATCAAACCCATAACCTGTCGCCTTAACAGTCACACGATAGTGCCACTGCGCCACGACAGGCCTCAAATAAATAAGGTAAATATAATTTAAAATTGGTAAAACTAACCCATCCTCATAACGTCCACGATATGTATGATCTGGTCGCAGTGCTTGCGCGCGGCGATGAGGCCGCGTAGTATGAGGATCTTGAAATACGCGAACATGTCTGAACTCTCGCCGTCCATCACTTCCACGAACTCGCCGGTCAACTGTACATAAAGTGTAGCATATTTTATATTATAAATATAATAAAATATTTTACTTTCAAATTTGAAACGCTGTAGGTTTCAAATCCACTTCTCTTGGAAACTTTATAAGCGCTTAAGGCTATTAAACCATACAATCCAACGTTTGAATTTTTATATGATTTTAAAAATATGTATACTTATAAATGTTAAAAATAACATTCAAAGTAATATCATTTACCAAAATTATTTCTTTATAGATACATTAACCTTTTATGTATAAACGATTTGTATATTAGAAAATAAAACTTGAAATGAAACAAGAGTCCTCACACACTTTTTGTGGCATTTTTACTGATGAAAATGAGAATGAGAACAAGTTGAAATATTCATAATATACAAGACAATTATTTTTATGTGGGAATTAAAAAAGCTTCAGAAATTAGAACAAAATTACAAATTGTTATGTATTATAATGCTTTAAATAATAAAAAAGTTTTAACAAACCTTAAAAGGAGAGCTTTCAAAACCTAAATTTTTAGGTGAAATTGAGAAAATGAATCCAAAGTCAATATGAATGATATGTCCTGCGCTGTCCAATAATATGTTCCCATTGTGCCTGGAAAGTTAAATATATTTATTAGATACAATATTAGTTACATTATATCTATAATGGAAATACGACGGTTGTGGTTGATGCCCCACTCAAAGGCATTAATTATTTTTTTCTTTTTCTAGTAACAAAACAATCCGCGGCGTTCCGGCACTCAACACACAATGTCTCAGGGCAGTGCGTGGAGAACTGAATATTTTAACAATACGTGCCCTTTATCTTCCATGCTTTAACGCTGTTTTTTATTGACATACAGTGTGATATGATATTTTATATGTATATTACAGACATATGTCGCTAAATATAGCTTAGTCCAAGGGGGATATACTCACGAGCGGATATACTGTGATATTATCTAGTATTAGCGTCTATAATTTATAATAATAAGCATATAGCATAACATATGGTAAGTGACTCATAATGTGGACATTTGTGATAATGACCGTTAATGTTGTGATATTACTATATTAAACATATCTAACTTAACAAAAGAAACTCATTCATATTGTTCTTAAAACGCACGATATTTTTAAAGCAGTGGATTAATAATTAAGAACATGAAATATATAACACGTGATACCGTATATAATGTTACGGCACGTACATTGAGATAAAATCACGTAGGTAATAGTTGTTTTACAATAATTAATACTTAAACTCAGAAGAATCAAAACTAATTGTAATAAGTGTAATATCGCCTCGCTTCCACGACTTTTAATTTTAATGCCTAAAACGTTAATTAATCACAGCGTAGGATAATGTTGTATAGGTTGTGGGTTTAATTTTGTGTTGAGTGGCGGAACTCAACGCCGCGTTTTTTGCCTTTGTGTCAGAACGAAGAAATCAAAACACTAAATATTTAAATTGAAAATATGAAATATTCAATTAGCTCGAGTGGGGATCGAGCCCACAAGCTGTCGGTTACATACCTGTCCTTGAGCTGCAGCAAGTAGCTGGTGAGCGCGTAGGCGGCGGCGCTCTCCACGAAGTTCTTCTGCGCGCGCAGGAAGCCCTCGCTGGTGGGCGGGCCGTGCTCCAGCTCCAGCCACGCGCGCAGCGACTTGCCCGACTGCTTCTTTATTTGATGCAGCGATACCGAGTTCAGCACCTGCTCGTCACACAAACATCTTGTTAGTAACATGGGAAACTAGTGTTGAGACAATCCGTTCAGTTTGCCACTTTCTACCGAATTTGATGCATTGTGTGTTGAGTGGCCAATTGACAAACCTTACGATTTGAATACATAATTCCATATTTCATATATAAAAAGGCGGTTGGTGCCAATTGTTACAAACATTTAATTCAACTTTATAGTGGAAATAAATGTTGCACAAGCGCTATTAATAATAGAGAAGGTGGAAATGAAAATATATTCCAAAATAAAGTCGTTGATTTTTTAAATAAATAAATAAAATAATAAATTCTCAATTATATTCTGTTATAAAAACTTAAAAAGTAACTACAAACTAATATATTCATATATTTAAAAAATCATTGATCATCCATAAAACTCTACAAAACTTCTTTTATAAATCTATAAATAATATCCTAAATTGAATAATTACTATGTATTTAATACGTCTGATGATAACATTTATCTAATATAATCAGCATGAAGCAATGTTTACTTTATATATTTATTATATACAAGAAATTTTACCTCGCACTTATAAAACAATAAAAACATCTATTAACTTTTTAATTATTTTTTCTGTAGTTATAAAAAATAAACTCATTTCTTACCGATGTATTACGTAAGATATTTTATCACGTTTGTTGACGTTTGTGTATCTATATTTTCAAAATTGAGCCAAAACAATTTTTGATTGTCATGTACTCTTATCAAAAGTGAATTTAGTCGTTTGAATCTATATAGATAAAATACATATAATTGTATATTGGGTATTTAGTCTCACGGGCTGTATGAGGCCGCACTCGCGGTCCAGGCACAGGATCTCGTAGGGGCGCAGGCGCAGCGGCACGCGCTCCAGACGCCACACGGCGCGCAGGCGGCGCAGCAGCTGCGCGGCCAGCATCTCCTGGCGCAGGTCGTCGCCCACCTTCACGATGCAGCCCAGCAGGCGCCAGCCCGCCAGCGCGCCGTACGGCGACGACGACCGCATGCGCGACAGCTTGCTCTCCCACGACTCCTGAACATTCGGGAATGACGTGCTCATGAATAGTGTGTAGTGCAGTGACGCAGCGGCACAAGCGTGTGACTGAACACGTTGTGCGTTCGATCCTCACACGCGGAAATGAAATATTTAATATTTCCAAATAAAATATGTACCTAATATTTTCATTTCTTCCCTTTGGTAACAAGGCAAAGCGCGGCATTGAGTTCCACCACTCAACACGCAATATCTCAAATTCGACAGAAAGTGGGAAGCAAAAGTGAAAAGGAGTGTCTTAAGACTAGGTTCCCAAGTTTCCTCTGCCTACTCATGTGTGGGATACAGCGTAAAAATGAGAATAGTGACTTGTAAAGTGCTTACTGAACAGGGTGTAGATTGTATGACAACGATGTATTTGTCGTATGTAAATATCACACCTGTACCTATTAAATGCAATGCCAATCCTAAAATCGCGATTAATGTGACCTCAGTCGCTCTTACACCAGTCACTTTAGCATTCAATGTCAAATGCAATTATTATATTTTTTGTATGAACATATTCAACTTTATAATTGTATATACGTACATATGTATGCATAAATGTTAAGTATGTGTATTTAACTATTTTAAAGTAGTAAAAAAACTATTAGAAGAAATACTTTTGCTCCTTTTATTATGTTAAGTTCCTATAACCACTTCAAATATGGCCGCCTTTGCATATTACATAATGCCTACATATTTTCTTGGAGTACAATTTTATATAATATCATGTAAATTATTATCATTATACAATGATAACTATGAATCCATAGTAGTAAATATAAAAAAAAGTAAATGAACTTTACTCAAGGTCTAACAAGATACAATGTATAAGCAAATAAAGACAACTTTATCGTATAGACTATATACATAGTTGAAGCTTTAAAAATTATATATTTTTTTCTGGAAAGGATATGGCAAACTCGAAAACGGGTCACCTGGTGGTAGGTGATCACCGCCAACGACCCATGTAATACGAGATGAGACACAGGTGGTTTTCCTGTATAAGTATAAGGTACCCCCCCATGTCGCATCGACCATAAAATCATAAAATTTGAACAGTTACAAAAAAAAAAACAGCTACTACTTGTTTATAAACTTGGGTCTCTTACTTTGCTAATACATATACTATAAGCACCGTTATATCTATTAGTAGCACTTCTATGTCTAGAACAAATACAAACATTTAAAGTGTACGAAATCGCTAAAATATTGATTGTCCTCATTCAACGGTAGTATTATTTAGACTAATACATCCACCTAATCCAATATAGACATACACATGTACATTAAACGGACCCATCGCATGTCGGCCTGCCCTTCCTTCACAATTGATGCGTGACTAACACTTTGTGGACTGTGGTTTCCCCCGAAGTCCGAATATCGATTTGTGATATTATACCGACCGACATATTTTTTTTTATTATTGTTGATATCGAAAACTTAACACGCTTACACACATCGTTCCATATTAAGATTACAAATTCAATAGATACGTTAAGATGAACGTTATAAGCTGTTTAATATCAACTTATAAATAAATCTCTTTAAATATACTGCCTGCAAAATGGTTATAATTTAAATATTTTTTTAAAACTAAAATACAAAAGTAGTTGTCCTTTAATAAATTGTTAATACCAATTCTAACCTGAATTGTTTCCTGTAATCATTAAAGTATGTATCACAGAGCTATGAGACCAGCAAAATATAGTAGCAATAATAAGGTCGTTCGTTGATTATTTAAAATGTCAAAACATTTTAAATAAAACCATTAACCAGATTTATCGCGTATATTTGGTAAAACCGACGTTTATTTAAAACATAGAGCATGTTAAAAAATATCTTAAGTAAAAACAAAATCGAATAATATTAACATATAAAGTTAATTGTAACTTAATAAAACAAATACTTGAGCGCTTTAAAAATATTGTAAAAATAATTTCAAATCAATCTTGGAAATATAATTTCGAATAGGAAAAGCTGCTGAGAAAATGAACTGCGTATAGTTTTGTTTTTCAATTAGTGCCGTGTTCCTATTGTTTATATCGAGGTTATCATCCTTCGTGAGAACTAGTTGTCACGGTCGAGTTTCCACGCGCTTATATTTAAAACAAGTTGAAAAGTAACTAAAAAGTTTTAATTGAATATTGTTCATTATTTTTCACCTTCATGCTATACCCAGTACAGAGATACACTTTAATGAGGACTACACTCTCCGTTTAGACACATCTTGTGTTGAAGATTAACGTAATGCTTCGCTTTGTCTTATCACTAAATAGTAGATAAATTAATTCATTCCAATGACTGAGTGATCACTCAAGTTAATAGTGCCTACTGTACCACGGCCATTTCTACTGTTACATTAATTATATTTTTTTTCACTTACAGGTATCCCGCACATGGTAGGGTAAGCAGAGGGAATGCTAACCCTATCATGGAGGGAGCAGAGGGAGGGAAGTAAGTACTTGGAAATCTAGTGATAAGACGCTTCGTTTGCTCTTCACTTTCCGCCATATTTATATACTAGATTCATTGCGTGTTAAGTGGCAGAACTCAACGCCACACTTTGACTTGTTAGCGGAGCCAAGAATTAAAAATATTAAACATTTTATTTGCTTGAGTGGGGATCGAATCCACATCTTGTCGCGTGTACAGTAGTACGCTTGTACACCTACGCAACGAGAGGTCTCAATTTACTTATAATTAAGAAGAAATTTAAGTGAGTACAAGTAATACAAGTCTTATATTGCAATTCGTCACGGTCTATTTACAAGGTTAATATTCAGTCATACTATATAAGTCTGCAGTTTTAATTACATGTAATCCATTGCTAGTCTCTGAGGAAATTAATGACAGAATTATGATACGATGAATAAGGTACGCTAGACTATTTGCTTTTTAAGTTGCTCTATTTTAACAACATATCGACGAATCGTAAATATTTACATTGATATAGTAATAAGTAAGGCATGCAATGATCTATGATAGTACATTAGTAGGAGATGAACAATAACCTTGAGGGCGAGCGCGGAGGGATCGGCGGGGTCGTGCTTGAAGGCGTTGGGCGGCGGCGCGGCCGTCGCGTCGGCTAGCCGGCGCCGCACCTCGCCCGCGCCCACCGCCACCGACTCGCGCGAGCCGCACGACGACGTGGACTGCGCCGACGTCACCGACATGGCCGACATGGTCGACAGCGCAGACACCGCGGACACCTGTGTCAACAGTCAACCACTGCTTATCTCTTCTTAGCTTTTCACGAAATAGTACAGATATGACATTAATTTGATACTTTGTTATAAATAGAAAAACAAGTAATATAACTCACAATTGAGAAGAAAACAACAGTTGGGGAGAAGAAAATATAAGCATTGCTTAATAGTAATACTTATATTTTCTCCATATTACATCATTTTTAGATCTCTTTCATTACCTTCATTACTATTTGTAAAAACAATACAAACAATGCACAGCAACGTTTCATCAATTTAATGTTAATAATTTGCATTTTAATGGAGTTTCTCTTACTTTCATTTTCTTCTTAATATAGTGGATTTTACTGTTGTTTATTTAGGTACCTGTGTCACATCATAATGTAAAATATACTATTTCGTTCTATTACGATAGTTTGGTTAATTTTTTTACACTAATGCTTAGTGTAAGTACTGCTTAGTGTTAATGTAAGTGTGTAAATTTAGAAAATGTATAAAAAATTCAACAATGTGGGATTTGAATTCGCGCCTATATATACGCGCCTATCGCACATGGAATCCGTTCCTAACCCCGCCGGTTCAAATCCCGCTACGTTCAAATTTTCATACGTTTTTTTAAATAAGTATAAACGTACTATCTAAAAATTATATTTTTAACAATTATTTTTAACAATTATTTTCTTCCACAATCTTAGTTTATTTACAACTGCTTACCTGTGAAACGCTGTCTGGGGCGGGAGGTTTAGGCGTGTATTGCGTACTGAGGTCTTCATCATCATGACTCCAGCAGTCCCCCGCATCGACATCATCTAGAGCTGAGTACAGCGACAGTGCCGGCCACTCCGGTACGAGATTCTCTTCACTCTTGGTGTGTCTTATAGGCGGGGAGTGTGGGGCGGGCGGCGCGGGGGGCAAGAGACGAGGTGGTAACGGCTCGTGTCCCTCCGTCTCTAGCACTTCCACGTACATTATGTATGGAGCCTGGAGTTAATGGGTACCAGTTGTTTTCAACAGTATATTGAAATGAGTACTATGGTTTTATACGGTTAGAAGTATTTTCTGCAGTGCTTGCTGCTTTATATTAAAATATTCCGTTTCTTAGTTTTTATTTGGATTTGTTAGAACATATATTTATAATTTTAGATTATGTATGTAGGCAACATTTTATATAAAAAAACCACCATCACCTAATAAGGTGCAGAATGCAAGTTTGCATAATGAATAGAATCATTAATTTCTTATTTAAAATAAGCCTTGGCTTACAAAACCTTTAAAGGTATATAATTTAATACTACTACAAATTGAATATTAAAGAAACTATATATTCATGAATATTTTAAAAATATAGAAAATTTAAAACATAATTACCAAATATGTATAGACGATGAGTGTACTAAGACACCGGCAACGTGATTTAATAAAACCATATATCTAATAATATGGAACAAAAACATGTAACGCTAGACTAATTCCTTAGTACATAAATTGAACAATCGTAGAGGTGACTTGAAACGGTTATAGGATAGGTTATTTTGTTAATACAATAGTTAACCTACAAGTAAGGTATCAAATTTCAAGCAGTACATTGCAATTGTTTTACTCAAACCAAGAAAGATATAACACAAGTATAATGTCAAAAAAAATCATATTTATGTAATATGTATTACTGTGCCTACTAAAACTTAGAATAACTTCAAATTAGAATTGAACTTAGTGACCAACCTTATCTTTACTATTGAGGACGGCTGCAGCATGAGGGGGTATCCTGAGAACATAATGAGGTTTTTGATGCAGGGGTAACCATACACGAGCGGGTAGGTTCAGGTCTAATGTGGCGAGCTCGGCCCTGAGGCGACCATTCCGTCGCTCTTTATCCGCTACACCGGCCAAACGACGGCCAATATTCGTGAGAGACGTGAGAAACTGCAAATGTATTGATTTAATTACAACTTGCTTACGTATCTATAACTTATATCTTACAACATTTGATTAACATTTTCAATATTATTAAAGTGTTAATTTACACTTAGGTAGAAGGATTTTTTTTATAAAAACCCGCTACGTTCAAATTTATAAGGTTTCTTAATAGGTATTTATTTCACATGATTTCTATTTTATTTTATAAGCATTGTGTTAAAGCCCAAACTATTCTCTTTATTTATTCAATTGATGTAATTTTAAGTTTATTCTCTCCTTCGTTGAGTTTAATTTGTTTAATCAACATTTAAACTATACGGCTATTGGTTAAATATGAGGTAATAAAATGCATAATATACATTTACTATTGTTAAATTTATTAATAGTATGGAGATAAGTAAGGACTCAATGACGCACTTACTTAACCACAATACATAACAAGTTCGGAAGCTGTTTCCAATATTAACAAATATGTATATGTAACAGTATGGACGTAACTTTACTGCGGTTGTAATGTCTAAATATATAATACCCATATAAAGAAAAGTCAGAGAACGTGTTTGAATATTCAAAGAGCTATGTAAGCGTCAAATATAGAAAGCAGAAATCCGAAAGAGATATCACCTCTACGGTAACGTCTCAACTGTATTTGTCATAATTCACACGTACAGTATAATACATGCTATTTAAGGTTACAATTTTCAGATTATTTTGCGGATAATGAATATTTAAATATGAAATAATCAAAAAGGGTGAAATATATCTCCTGTACAATTTCCCGAGTTAATAAGTTTTGTTGTCTACTTTCAATATTTTATATTACATTATATAATATAATTTAGTATTGAATTAATTTATACAATGATGACTTGAAATATCAACTAACTTTGTCCTTTTTGTACTTATGAGTCACGAACGACATTCACGTGAGTACTTTAATTTTGTGCATCAAAATAACATGTTTTAAGTATTTTCCTGTTTCCTTACAGACTACCATTATAAATACTTAGTTCAAGCAAGAATATTTATAAATATTTTTTACTTTATTAATAAAGCCACACTTTAGTTTAACTTATTTTTTATTTGGAAAACGTATGAAAATTTGAACTTAATGGGACTCGACTCGACATCCTTTGGTAACGCCCGTCCTATTTGAAAGATTGATACTCAATTTGCACTAATAAATACTTTTTATTTTAAGCTGCATATTGTGATTGTCTGGTCCCATTAAGATACTTCCTTCTCCCACATTTCACCGAATTAATGCGTGAGAAGTAGCGGAATTCAACGCCTCGTTTATCAAAGTAAGAAAATGAAAATATTAAAAAACCGAATCGCATAGTTGTGCCTCTGCGCTAAGTGCTGGTCTTAAGTGTTACGACACCTTAATTTTATACACTTTATGTGAAAATTATATCATTATGTGAAAATAAATAATTGTTAATTAATTACCTTTGAATTTTACCTTGCTACCTACAATGTAATACAAGAGGCTATTGCTATATAGCTTTAATTTATCGCAAGCGGAAACGGAAAACGTTTGCATTTAACCTTTAAATCTGACTACCAATAACTAATTTAATTGATACAAGATCTTTAGAAAACACTTTATTTAAGATCAGAGTTGTTTGTAAAAACACCTTTAAGAATGATTTTTAAGAAAGACAAACAAAAATAACATATTTTTAAAATAAGGAGTCTTTAAATAGATTAATTATTGATGCATACATTTAATATTTCAATCTTATACTTTTCAAATTAACCATAAAATTGTGACCTACCTGTGTTTGTGGTGCTAGCCGTGGCGCTCCGCAAGAACATTGTTCACCACATAAACACCCATTATCAAAGGCTCGACCTGAGGCGAGGTCTCCTAGATGCCTTCCCGACGGAGTGGTTAGCCTTAATGCAGAAGCATCTGATTGTGACCTGTGATGACCTCTCCGTGCTGCAGGCCTGATTTCCTCAGCGAGAATAGAATCTCTTAACTTAGTAGCTCTTGATCTTTTGACATCACCACAAAACGCTGTTAGTAACCATGCAAGTCGGAGTGAAAATTCGGCACTTTGTTTACATCTATACACTAAATACGGCCGTAAAACGTCCGCGACATCCCCCATTTCTATATACATTGTCGCTAATTGTGGAAGATAAAAATCTACGTCGTCGTGTGGGAATGAGAACAGTTTGTTGGCTAGGTAGGTTTGCACACCAGGTTCCTTGGAATTAAAAAGATATGAAATCGCCATGCTCATGTCAAATAGTTTACTTTCAAATAGTCGTAATAGAAAGTCTTTGTTTTTCGCCGCTTCAGAAGGAACTGCAGCACTACATGGATTAGATGGTTCTGTAATAGAATCAGGTGGATCAGGTGGTTTTTCAGTCTCTTCGGGATTACCCGAATCAAGACTTTCTCTTGATCTGGCAGCGGCGGGTGGTTGGGGTCTATCTTCATCATTTCCATCTGGGGGAGTATGAATGCCTGAATCGTCAGAGCCGGCCGGAACTTCAGGTGGCAGGGCGAGCCGTGGCGCGGGTGCTTCGCAAGATATACGAAGCGGTGCTCCATCTGGTGAGGTCGGTGTCATATCCTCAGGAATTCGTTGAAGAACTGAGTCCAAAGATCTGTTCCTTTGATGACCGCATCCTGCTGGCGGCCCACTTGTGCCCGTCACATGTCTGGACAAAGAAATAAAAGGTTATGTTTTGGTTTGTAATTATGAAATACATTATAAATATTATTAAGATTATTACTTTTTAATATATATTTCAAAAGGATCTTCATAATGACGTATTCCTACAACTATAATTTTCCTAACCATTTGTCAAATTTTAATCTAACACAAAATAAAAATATGTAAACTAATAACACCAATTAAACTGTACACTAGTAGGTAGATTTGTCATTTTATAATGGATGAATTATAAATATATATTTTTTTTTATATTTTATACATGAAACAATATCAGATAACAAACATCACTTCGCGCAATAACAAACGTTAAACATCGCGAATAGCGGGGCACACGTCCGACTCCAACGTGACTGCACAGCAAACTATTTTACGCAATCAACAGTCCAACGCATCGGCCATCGCATACCAGTCCAATAAGGATCACCTCGATTACGCAGCTGGAACGCGACTAGATAATTGGCGAAGTAGTAAGCAAGCTATGAATTCTAAAAGTATTTTTTTAATAAGATAACAGTTGAACAAATGGCAATAAATAATTGAATAGATATATAAACAATAAACACGCAAGAAAAGTATCAACCCAAATAGAGATGTTCCACTAAAAAAATATACATGTATCCATTATATTTATTCTACTTATAAAACACATATTGTGAGGATATTAAAATTTTATACGACCTTTCTGCTCCACAAAGATTTACATCGGTAAAATATTTAATACATTATCTGTTAATATAATTCACTCATAATAAGTTTACCTTATGTTTGTTGGGCAATAATAACGATTAATTTATTAATACTACAGGAAGAACTAAAGGCAGGACTAAATTCATAAATTAACATTCCATTCTTTCATTTCGTGAGTTGGAATCAAATTAACTTTATCACTTTAGCGCTATGTAATCCAGGTGTATTTTAGATATGAACCTACATATTTAGATAGCACGCGTGTTTGTAATTATAAGCATAAATGCTAGTATATAATGTAACAGATACTAAATATTCGATAAGATTTATCTAAATATTTTAATAAATGTAAAATATAGTTTCCGAACATTTATTATCTAAAATTTTATAAATTACAATTTTAGATCTTGAGTGATGAGGATGTTTACTTTAAGTATATAATAGTTCAGAACTTCAAAGTGATGTTTTCATTTCATAGTGATAATATATTCCTCACTTAGGAAAGAAAAATACTTTTTTTAGAAAATCCTTGGATTTGAACTCGAACTTTTAACATACCGTCCAAACGCTCTGACGTACTTTCTCATCTAGCTACGTCGTAATTATTATACGCTTGCTACAACTCTTGTTAGCATTTCTATAGGGCAATATTGAATAAATAATTTTGTTTCTTACAAATGATAGTTCTAAGTAACTGTCTTTGGGTAGTGAAAATTTGTAAAATAATCTCCCTACGGTACGGAGATGCTAACATCATAAATAAATTATGAGAAGCCTATAAAAGATCGACGAAGTTACATGAGTTTGGCTTAGTTGGTTAGACCACTTGGACGATTTTCAAGAGACGCGGGTCCCGCTACGTTTTTTTTTATACGTCGTATAAAAAAGTAATAATCAATATTTATTAATATTGTACTATATTTGCATATTTCATTACCAATTTAATTAAATTAACAATAAATTAGCTTCAAACTTAGTGTGTACATTATTAATAAATACTTAGCGACACAAATTTTAACGTTCCTGTTTATTGCAATTATATCAGTGATTCTGCTGCTCAAATGTTCATGTAATGTTTAGATAGCGTTTCAATAATATACTTCCACAATGTATTGTTTTCTGAGTATTATATATATTTTATATTCAACAGCAACTTATTATAACAAAAGTATCATAAGCCTATCAGAGTGATGACTATTAAAACAATAAAAACATTGTGAAAGATTACTCTCAAACGCTTCTAGACCGTAAATTTTCGTAAGATTTTGTTTCTTTCGTTTAAGCACATGACTACAATTACGTAAGTAGGTAGATTCGGATTTACTACATACCATGATTAAAGCAAACTATGGTTGCGTTCATACAGGTTTTATATATGATTTCGGACCAAGCGAATGCTATGTACCTAATTTACAAAAATACTGCAGCAACTTAATAATTTTTGTGTATTTTTGCAATATCTTATTGGCGTAACACATACTAAAGTATTATAAATAATAGAAGCTTTTAATGAACAAGGATTTGATATGGAATATCCTACGAAACTGCAATAGTGGAGTGCGACGTATATAGATGGCGAGTATATTTTAAAATCAAAATTCAACGGCAGGTACAAGGAGAAAAGAGAATCAAAGAGATCCCCAGAGCACACAGCAAGGAGACGCAAACCCAAAGTGTAAAGTGACTTACAGCCCAACGATTAGCACGGCTCTACGATGTTGGGGATCAAAATGGATCAAGCTAATACAGAAGACCACCAAGCCAAAAATAAGAACAGCTCTCTATATAAGACCAAACCTGGGCTCTATACAGGTCTCAACGGTGTTTTGGCTTGAAACACTGATCTGCCGATTACTCTCAGGTTATTTAAGATCAACTTGGCCTTGCTTACCAGCTGATCGCAGTACTGGCAGTCACTCAAAATGCTAAGTAATATACTGATGCTGTGCGTGGTTTTAATGTAACGCTAGAGAATTAACATTGGATTGTTAACTTTATTTTAGTTACTTCTTTCAATATTACGTCATTTAATTATCTTCGATCATTAATTATTTGTAGAAGACTAAAAATGACTAGGGTAAGGTAATTGTGTAGTGAGTTTAAGACTATTACTAAGCAATCAATTTTAAAATTCTTTGTGTATGGATTTCAGTCCTTTTTTGTTCCTTTCTATTTTTATGAATATTAAAAACATTATGAATGTCAAAAATATTTTTTGATGCTTTAATCATTACAATTATTTGATGTATATTAAAAGCACTTACCATCTTATAAAAGACAAACTAACCTCCTTCAGTCTGTACATGGAAGAACGTTAATAAAATAATTGTGAATTCGAACGACCAATAAAAACGTTTATTGATATGTTCAAAGTCAGCATGCATGCGGGCAAGTAATCTAATATATTATGTTAAGCTCATTCTACTTATTAATGGTACCCTATAATGTACGGCTTCATTGACACTGCTCTTGCGACGCTACATTCATACAAATAATATAAGAAAGATGCAACCTATTACGATTCGCTTCGGAGCAAACTATGTATGTATCTCTTTTAGAAAGGTATAAACATTTTAACATAGCAGATGTCGAAACTGTTGACCATCCTAACTCTATTTTAAACCATATTTCTCATCTACATTGAAATTCTTATGTTTCTTAATTCTTCTTATTGTTAGTATCTTTGTAGGGAAATTTTCCAAAAAATATCCACTACCTATAAATAATTTTAAAGCTAAGAATGATCATTTAGCAAGTTTGTTTCAAGTTTTTTATATTTCCTTCATTCACCATTAACACCTAAAAAAATGTTATGGTATTTTATTTTTATTTTATCTGACAAAATTATAATATAATTTGACGACAATTATATTTTAATATTCGATATTAGTATATGGAATATTAAATTATAATTGTCTATTTCTAGCATAAAGACGTCAAGTAATAAGCAAAATTAATTGTTAATTGTAACAATATATTTTTTTTTGTTTATTTTTTTTTCCTTTATCTTTATATAAAATATGTAATAACAAACAGAATAAATTTCATTACTTTACAAAAACATATGTGAGAAATGTTAAGTGTTTATTGTTTTTTCCTATCGTTTTTATTTCTTTATCATTCTATTTCGATCATAAGTGGATTTTATTTCTTTTCAAATTAATATATTTCGTGACAGAAATACGTTGACCTAAAGGGTAATAAACTGGACGAGTGTTCCTAATACAATAATTATGTATATCTGTATATTTTTAATACAACAAGTCAATAATTATGTATATGTATATCTATATAGATAACTAGGTTTCCGACATAATATAGCGATATCAAAATTACACAGGCGTACCGTAGTTTATAATAGAGAATTCAAGAGTCACTTTTTGCACCCGTACTTATAAATTTAAAATTATCGAAAATCTGATAAAAACATCAGGTAAGAAGTAGGGTAATGCAGCTGTAACACGCACCCAGCTGATTGGTTACCCTCGAGTGCCATCTGCCGTGGTATAGGACGCTGCGTAAGCGACAGATGTGTAGGAGAAACAACCTACACAATCTGGTAAATTAAATTTTAAAATTGGGTTATCCTTTGCCTTCTACCTACACTTATTTATATTTCTAAGGAAATATATGAGTCAGTTCTAAATATTGACTTTGATATCTTTACGTCCCACGTAGCATAAGGTCATTTATACTTATAATAAAATCGTAAAGGATCAGTATCTGTTTATGGAATATGTATAAAAAAATATTGGAATTTAATAACGAAATAGAACCAAACCTAGTGTCTAAAACACTTGGTTTCTACTGCCTATCTATCCTGTAATATGCGACGTAGTGTGAAGCTAAGAATAATAAAATTAAAAACACGTTTAAACGAATATGTAATAGATATGAAAGAAACTGAAATCAATTAAGTAAATAGAAAATAATATAAAAGAAATATTTATGTTCTTTATATTTCAAAAGACTCGTAAATCGGGTGATAATGATATCGGAAATCGTGTATTAAAAATCTTAAAGATTACATACAATCTTACTATGTCTAAAATGTACGAATCAGAATGGAGTCTAAAGTAGGCAGTAAATGTGATATAAAACCTAAACAAAAGCAAGCATATACTGAACGCGACAATGGATTTGCGTAACGCGTAAAGCGTTTAAACAATACTTTTATAGCAGAAGGTCATATTGCTTAAAAACCACGTGCAAAAGTAATTGAAAACATTATAAAAAAAATTAAATTTACCTGTACGTTAAAATTTTATTTTAAATTTCAACAAAGCACTTTAGTTGTGTTTTAATGTTCTTTATTTCATCTATATTATGTGTAGAATGTCTAAAATTAAGAATAATTCCAATTTAATTTAACTACTTAGTTGCCACTTTATGCAATCGGATAAATGAACCTCGCTTAACAATGGATTCTATTGATCAAAAAGTTAGCTGCCTTTTACCGCAATTAGTTTTCTTCCTGTACAGACGATGCAAAAAATAGTATATCATGCGTAACGAAATAATGACCCCAACTATAATGTCAGATTATGTAAAATATAACTGAAATAAATAACTATGCATTTCTACATATTTAAAACAGTTGTCGTTAACACTTACGGATTTATCTTAAAAATTAAATTACATTTACATTTTCTTATTGGTTCTTCAGTTAAATATATCATCGGCTTCTTAGTTAGTAGGTGTCTTTTTTTTTCAAAATTAATACAATTCATGCTAAGCATAAAATAAAAAACAATAATTCACCTCATTCATTAGATCTATCATGTCACTGTTGGTATTGTATATAGTATCGTAGTTGTACTACTTTATTAGACGCAAAATCATCTAAATTATTATTGACTCGTTAGCCTCTCGTGAATTCGCTCGCTAGAACTACATAATTATAAATTTACTTATGTGCATACTTTCATTTCTTAACAATAATAGATTTAAAAATACAGTATTAGCCAGCTATCAGCAGCAGTATTATACTGTATTTATGTCTATTAAGTAGTTCCTGAGACAAGCGTGAACAAACGCACAGATAAACAGATTATTTTTTTTATTTTATAACGTTAATAATAGATTATTTATTTGGGAGTAAACCATAAAAGCGGCAGGTGTGCATTTTATTTATTTTATAAAAGTAGCGTAAATAAGCTTCAATTGCTGAATACATATTGCTAGCTCGAAACACCATTATCAAAAAACCATACCATACATAATGCTAAAAAATACATTTATATACTTTTTTAATTGTTCAATTTCTTGAATGGTATCAAAACAAGGACAAATATGCACATTCACCAGTTTACTTAATATGCAATACTACGCGAATATTTTTATGTAGAAATTGAATACCACAACACTTTAGAATGACAAAGCGAATTTCTTTTCTGTTCTTAGTTTATGGAGCTCCGCAATGACATTTTAGCAATAATTATAGTGATGAAAAAATATGTTACTATATCAGGCTTCCGTTATAGTAGCAGATTAAAAATTTTAAACTCGACCTTATTTTAGCCTATTAATACTTCGAATTTTACAATTTTTTTATAGTAATGTACTTTAACATGTTGCACTTCGATAGATAATTTTAAGATAACTGATAATAAATGGTAAGCTTAAATTTTCAAGGTTTATTTTAGCATTTCTGGCTATGTTCTAATGGTTAAACATATAAAATCACAATGAAAAAGACCTTGGTCAGTCCACCGCACATTGCTTTAATAGAGGTCACTTACATTCTATTTTAAAAGTCAATTGTTTTTGATTGATCAGTTATATAAAAATTCCCGCTGATAACATGTTGACTACAATTTTGAAGAAAAACTAAATATTAATCTAACAAGATATTGCTTGCAAATTGGTATTCAAATTAAATGTGGCTTAATATCAAAACATTTATTTATTGTGCATTATATATGACTATTAAAAAAAAGAAATGTTTTATTCTTACTTATCATGTTAATTTCCTTAAGGTAAGGTAGACCCGTTTTCTGATCAAAGTATTACCATACACATACAGTACATTTTTATCATTGATTAATCTTATCATCACACAGTGTATACGTATGCGCATCAACACTAAGTGCTAAGAATGTAACTTTAAAAGCGCCAGGAAATCGGGTGCCGCTTTCCGCCGAGCCGCGTGCCGGCACTTTTACTTTCACTCTCGTACATTCACCTGATCTCGAATAGTGCCCTACATACTACAATTGCTAATATTTACCTGCATCCTCTACATCTAAATATAATAATAAAATGACAAGAGATCGATAAGTAGTTTTCATTAATGAAAATAGTTGTCGCTTGCAATGTTAAATTCATATGTCCTTTATTGTACTGGCAATACTTCAATGATATACTATAGTAAATTATATACTAAACTAAATTGGTTGCATTTTTTTAAACGATCTATTACGCTTTTTCATGAAACATTCAAGATCTAAAATTTTTATATGTTAATAGAAATTACTTATTGGGTTTCCTAATATGACATTTCCTTTTTTTTTAGTTTAATTGAATTATGGTTCTCTGTCAGAAGTTTCAGATCTTGATTTTTTATATTAGTATAACATGTCTATTAAACTTAATAATTTGTGTTGTATTAAATCTTTTTTTATAGAATTACTATAATTTTGCATTAGGTGGATCAGTTGCTCGTAGTGTCTAGTATCTGGTAATATTCTATGTAATGAAAAAGTTTAATATAAATGCATCCAGTTTTAATTTATTTAATGCTATTTGCATTGTTGAAAGACAGATAAACATAAAAAAACTATACATTTATGTTATCATTACATTTTATATTACCATTATTGTTTGATAACAATATAAAATGTTCTGTGCTGTTTTATTATAAACTTGCAACTCACCTGCGGCTTCACCCGCTTGAATGTCACTATTTACTCTCCATTACCAATTACTTTCTTGTTTTAATAAGTGATCACTTTTCTTTCTCTTCTTTCTATTTTTTTTATTAATTAAGTGATCAATTTACTCTCTTGTTTTAATAAGTGGTCAATTTTAAGTTAATATCTATAACTTGTAAACTAAAATTTCAGCTTAATTAATAATAATGCAGTTATTTTATCAAATTAATTATTTTAAATTGACAAAACTCTTTTATTTTTATAAATCACTACTTTGGGCCCAACTACGTTTATAAACATCCCATGTAAGTTTTTTTTAAATACATTTTCCATGTACAGACATTGGTCAGTTGCAAATTTAGTATAAGTACATATTGGCATATGTTTAACATCAAAAAAAAATCTTTATAAACTACATTTAGTAGAAATAGGAAAATTTTAGATCTTCAGTTTTTAAAGTCAACAAAAACACTATTCATAAATATTGACTTTTGCTAAGGCATAATTTCCACCAGGTACCAGTGTTTCAGATATCCAAATTTTTAAATCTCAACAGAAGCTGCTCATCATTCTGAACAACTATTTTTAAGGTATTTATTTTATACAAACATACTGACATTTTTTTTTTTTTCAACTTTTAACTGTTACCATCTTACTTACTGTTTTATTATATGTTTTGATAAAACATACAATTTTGATTAAAAAACTAATTAACAAGATAATTTAATAGTAATAAAAAAATATAAATAGCCCAAAATAAGAAATCTTTAAAATATTAATTGTAATAACTAGTTCTTAAAATAAAGCAGTATCTATATACTAAAGAAATTTTTAGTTGCGTGGTATTGTGTAAAAAATGTAGCGACATAGCTTAATGGGAACATATAGCTTAGTGGTGGAGCTTGGGACCGTTTCCAAGATTTATGTTTTCTTATTAACACCTTAAACAAGTTTACTTCAGGGAAACAAATAATAACTTGCTATTCTAAAACCCAAGTATTTATTTAACTACACTAAATATTCAATATCAAATATTTATTTTGTGTATTATTTAACTACACTAAATAAACACTCGAGATTGATTATTATTTTGAGAAATAGTAATTATACAGTTTAATATTGTTATCAAAATAACAATATTAATTTGTATAACCTGTACTTTTAACACTAATATGAATACAGCCTATGATAATGATGATTTTATATTAAAAGTAGCTTTGCCTATTAAAATACTGATAGGCTCAAAATTTAAGCCATTATTATATTGAATTGAGAAAAACAACCCACTTTTTCGTGAAAATATTTATTATAATAATGATGTAGATATATATATTTTTTAAGGACACTAGAGTTCTCCACTTTCTGCCAAATTCTTGAGGCATTTTGGTGAGCACCCAATACCAAGGCACAGAAATGAATTTATTATCTTGAGTGGATAACAAACAAAATTGCATTTACATTTGCATGGGATCACAATGGTCCCAGGATATAAATATATTAGCAGTATAATTTGAAAATAATTTATAAAAGAATTTTAATATATATTACTACCCCAAAGTAATTTAACATACTATGTATTTTTACATATTATCACTAACAATTTCAAGATTTTCAAAAAGTATATCTTGATCTTTTTTTATTGTAGTGAATTTCTGGTCCAGATTTAACAACAACTTTTCGAAGAATTCTTTAATAATTGGGATAAAGTAGAAATGTTAAAAAATATTATGTTTAGAAACATTATATAAAATATGGAGGCCTGTAGTGGCGCAGAGGCACAAGCATGTGACTGCAAAGACAGGTTGTAGGTTAAATCTCCACTTGAGGAAATGGAATATTTAATATTTTCTTGTCTCTTGGACAAGGGAAAACATGGCGCTATGTTCCGCCACTCAACACTCAATGCCTTCGAAATTCGGCGGAAAGTGGGCAACGGAAGTGGATCGGAGTGTCTTAACACTAGGTTCCCAAGATACCTATACCTACCCTGCAATGTACGGGAAACAGCGTGAAGCTGAGTATATAATAATATGGTTGACTATGATAACACGTTGATATTTATACCAATTCATAAGAAAAGAAATGGTAAAAATTAAAAAATATTTTAACAAGTTTACCTTGAGAAAATGAAATAGCTACATAGTAGTCACTTTTTAGAATGGCAATAATGAAGTAGAATAATATTTCAAGTAGTTTGTTTGGTAAAAAATAATAAGATTCAATTACATTTATTAGGAATTAAAATTAATAGTTACAAATATATATATTTAATTTGCAAAATATTTAGCTTTAGCTGCCAACATGCGCTAACCGATTAGTCATATTGATAAACAATATTGCAATTGTC
Source organism: Eueides isabella (assembly GCA_019049475.1). Lineage (NCBI taxonomy): Eukaryota > Metazoa > Arthropoda > Insecta > Lepidoptera > Nymphalidae > Eueides > Eueides isabella. Next base: position 6,329,800 of record CM032392.1, read on the forward strand.
CTTAAGCTAAACTTACCTAAAATCCAAACTGAGATTTCTTTGATGCGTAGAGGGCTTACTCTTAATGTCACTACGACATCCGTGTATTGGGACATCTTCCAACATACTCACTCACTGATTTTTTTCAAAACACAAAACCCATAACAAAACAGTGGAAAAAATTAAAGAGTAAATAACAACATGGCGTCGATCATGAATCTCATTAGTTCACAACTATTTAGATAAAAATCCGCATTGGTAATTGTATAAAATAAACGTAAATAAGCTAGCCACACGCTTTATTTTATTCATTTGGCTGTTAAGAGTTACAATAAAAAAGCAAATACTGTTATAAAATAATTCTTGAAAAGTTTTAAGATGGTTTTGATTTTGCGAGTTTTCACAATATTTAATATTTTTGGTATTTAATTAAAACAGCAACATTTGCTATTTACACAACCACTGCACTTGTAATTTTATGTAGCTTCCAAATAGTTATGAATAATTAAGTGTTAACGACATACTATTCTACGACACCGACATTCGTAGTAATCTGTATTCTGTATTCTGTAAATGGTAATTAATGGCACAGACTAAAAATAAAATACTCAGATGATAAATAATGAAGATAAAAAATCCACAAATATTGGTTTTATAACTTTCCTTTATTAACACAGAATTAAAATGATGAAGATTTCTTTAATATTTTAAATCAAATGTACAAAAAGAACATTGTAGTCACGTCTAAACGCTAACAGCAACAGTGTCAACGGGTCGTTCAGCGTGATCTGCAATATTCAATTTTATCGCTTACTGAATCTGGCCAGCCATATAATCACCACGCGTGTAACGCACTGATTGAATGCGTCAAGCGTGTAACGCACTGTTTAAATGCGTCCAGATCGGTAACTCTTATAAGCGTGAGTCACCGATCTGGACCAGTATCGGTTTTTGAGAAAAGATCAAAGGATATTTGTGGCAAGCGCTTGTAATGTACACACATTGGTGTGCATTTATTCTCACTCATGAGTTGATGCCAAAATAATGTTCACAATGATAAAAATCTTACAATTAAATAAATACAAAAAAGAGGGACTTAAGCGAATATTATCTACACAATATGATAATTGTTTATTATCCTTACCACCGCCACTACTACTTACCACCTCACTGTGGCAACATTTTCACGGTAAGGTACCTTTAAAAAACGAACCTATCTCGACCTTAAAGGCTAGCAACGTATCTGCAGTTTGTCTGATACTACTGTGGGAAAGCAGCAGTAACTGCTAACCATCAGATGACGAGCTGTCAGGTAGGCTCGCTTGCGTTGTCTTTTCCACAAAAAAAAAATAAAATATTTAATTTTAGTACATTATTTTCTTGTTAGATAAACAGACAGACTCTTAACTTAGCGTGATCAAAGTCTTCCAGTTGGTGGGCGGTTGGTGGTTGCGTGAGGCGACTATCCCTTGAAGTAGTATCACAAAAGTGATATTTGTCTAATGGTTGTTGCCAGAGAGGTAAAACCTAGAGGCAGGTGTACTGGAGGACAGTATGACAGAAACTGTTGGTCTCGAAAGAGAAAAGAGGGGCTTGTTGTGAATCAGCAAATGGAAATGTTGAAGTATGCTGGCAGAACCTTAGGGATTGTATGAAGAAAGTAGCGACAGAGGTACGTGGTAAATGGAAACAAAGAGGCTTTAGCAAAAAGTGTTACGAAAGTGGGACAATTAACCTTTGCCTATACACGAAGGCACGATGACCGCACCTAGCCAACCGTCCAATCGTTTGAGACCTCCCCATCGCCATCGGCTACATCAAGATTCACTGTTACGCTGTTACTTGAGGCAGAGGCGTCATCATATTCATATATCTAAATGTAAAAGTCCACCCATCGTTGCAATCAAAAGCACTCATTTCAATCTGCAGGTTAGCAAACAACTTCTGGAAACAATGTCTTTTCGCCACAAAAGCTCCTTGTTTTCCCGAATGTTGTTCGTTAATCTTTTATCTCTCTCGTTCTGTTTTGCATTTTTACGCTTCTTTTTTTATTAGTACTTCCGTTTAGTATTACTGCAGCTTATACTCATTCTTTTTTGTTTCTTATATTTTTTTCTTATTCGACGTTTTATAATCCTGCCTTTCTTTCTACAACATTTTTCACTCCATCGTCCTACTTTCGTAGCGCTTTTTGCTAAAGCCTTTACACAAAGGCACGATGACCGCACCTTAGATAGACTGCGTAAGCTATAGGTTTATCAATTTGATTAGCTTGGATAGTAAAGTTTATGCTAAAATAATAATAAAGAATGCAAGAGAGATCAGAAAGTTATTTTTTTTTCAGCTTCACGCTGTATCCCGCACTAGGCAGGGTAGGCAAAGGGAACGAAAGTGAAACCTAGTGTTATGACACTCCGTTCCACTTCCGTTCCCCACTTTCCACCGAATTTGAGGCATCACGTGTTGAGTGGCGGAACTCAACGCCGCGCTTTGCCTTATTACCAGAGCGAAGAAATGAAACATTAAATTTTTAAATTGAAAATATTAAATATTTCATTTCCTCGACTGGGGATCGAACCCAGAACCTGTCGGTTACAGTCACACTCTCGTGCCGCCGCGCCACGACAGGCCTCAAAGTTAATTTTAAGTTAATTTTAACTGTTATGAGAGGCCCAGTGAGACTTTAGACCTATAAGAGGGTATATGGATCAAATCATTTTACTCCACATACTCATGGAATTTTTTTTAGCCGTAAACCAGAGTTTTCTGTACTTTTGTGGACTTGGACTTTGTCGTTTGACAGGACCACGGTTTACTGACCCGGTACCACGTGAGTCGCCACTGCTGTAAGCTGTAAGGTCTCTTCATAGAGATAACTCGGCTTGCGAGCAAGTAGGAGCTAGCATGTCGCCTTGGCTTAACACCCTAACGGGTGTTGCAAAGTTTGTACCATGTCAGGGTAATTAGTTGTTCAATTTATATGCTGTCTTCAAACAAATGCCTGTCATTTGTGAGTTAAATTAACTTGAACATAAACTGCCTGATGTACGCAGATGATGAAGTGTTCACTGCATCATTAGAGAGAGAACGGGTTACAGGTTTCGGTTACTACTCTGAAAGAAGGGTGTGCAATTTTTTTTATTTTTGTGGAAAGTACAAGGCAAATGAACATACAGGTCACCTGATGGTGAGTGATCACTGTCACCCACGGCCTCGTGTCACAGCAGGGGAGCTACAGATGCGTTGCCGGCCTTTGAAGTGGAGGTAGACGCGCTTTTTGTAGGTAACCATATCGTATCGACCTGGAAATACTGCCGCAGATAGCCGTTCTAGAGATGTGTAGCGCGTGGAAGGTAATTCCTACGAAACCGCACAGTAGTGGAGTGCGACGTGCCAGATGATGTCGATGGTGCATTAACTTGTGACGTACTGTGTGGTTAGAAAATTCGGCGGTAGGTACCAACTTAAACAGTTCTCCAGAACACTCCCCGTGATAAATGCGGTAAAGAACGCACAGTATATACATCTCTACGCAAACCCAAAGTGTCCCTTACAGATCTACGTTGTACGCGATCAAATAGTTGAAGCTGATACTGGTACATCAGCCCAGAGGTGAAAACAGTATTCCATATGAGGCCAAACCTGGGCCAAACGGTGTTTTGGCGTGAAGTACTGCTGGCTCACTCTGCTGATGACCCCCAGTTTCTTCGAGGCCAACTTGGCCTTGCTTACCAGATAATCGCGATACTGGCAGTCGCGGAAAGCTGAGGCCCAAAATACTAATAATGGTCTAAGCATGAATGCGAATAAGATGAATATGTTCTGATATTTGAAAGAAATGTAGAAAGGAGGAAAATAAGATCAGCGAGATATTAATAAGAAGTGAATGAGGTGGTATTTCTGGGAAATATGTTTAGTAGATACGGAAAATACGAATTGGATATGGGATGGTTGCTTGTAACAGAGTTAATGGTGCTTTAACTGCATTGATGAAACGGCCGTACACATTGCATTGTTGCTTACAAAAAGTAAAAAAATGAAGATACGATTTTTTCGTAGGATGTGCAGCTTAAAATATTAAATAAATTGCATTCTCTCCTGGCAAACGATAACTCTAACGAGTCGTCTTTTAACTGAAAATTGTATTTGTCTTTTCTAAGTGTGAAATAACACTTTTAACGTGGTAAAAATAACTATTATTGTCATTTTTATTATATTAGTATAATGTTCCTTGATTTGACTCCTATCTACAAACGATGAATAAAGTTTTAATTTAACTTTATTAAATTTATATTATTTATAAAGGGTTTTTCAATTGGCGCGGGTAAACTTTGCACTATATATGATACTATGCAGAAGAGCCATTGAAAATTAGGCCACTCGGAACCTTTCCATCATAAGAAGCCGAGGCGGGCATTTGAATGATGTCATATTCCACACTTAATGACATACAAGCGTGTTTCAAATAAAAAAATCATTTTGTCAATGTCTCACACACAGCTTGTTTTATTCCATTTCAACATCTACCCGCTCTTATTGAAAAACCCTTTATTATATAGATTAAACAAAATTATAATTTTTTGTAACTAAATACTTCTATAATAAATTCGTATAGCAAGCTAAACTCTTATCATATAATAAAAAATCGCATCATAAGTTTTAAATAGTACTATTGTTTTTTACATCTTTATTGTAAAATTAAGTTATAAGCATAAAAAAATTTAGATTTTATAAACAAAAAAATGATTTCAATTTATCCACAAAGTCATTATGAAATGACCAAATAATATATTAAAATCACTGTTTGTGAATATTGTTTAGAAGTCAGGAATATGTATTCAACATATATATGTAGTGTAGTCGAGGGATTGATTTGGTTGTGCCTAGTGTGTCTTTGTTTACAGCATCTAACTATAAATGCTATGGTTGTGTCTAAAGAATGAATCATTTTATTTCTTAAATTTTCTTCGCTATGGTAAAAAGACAAAGCAGGGTGTTATGTAACTGGTTCAACAATATCTTGAAAATTAAATATAGCAGTATATAGTACGATTTCTCATTTACCAATTAATTATTGCTTTTTTAACATACAATAATTATCAAGCATATTTTAATTATGTTTATTTAACATAAAAAAAATGATTATTTTTTGGCTCATAAAGTTGACATATTTAATTAAAAGTAAAACTGAATAAATAGTTTGTATCACTTAAATTACTGGTGGTTGTTAAAACAGGATCTGAACTTGCATATACACATGTCATATAATGAATTATTTTAACATAAGGTGTATTTAAGTATGTCACAAACTTTTGTAATATAAGCATTTATTTTGCAACTTCTTGAGATTGTCTTGAAGGCTGACGTTTGTGTACATTAGGCTTTCTGAGTCTGTGATAGTTAGGCATAACTTTACTAAGAAAGTCTAACTGTAGTAGTTGTGATGGTTGTTTTTCTAATGCTTCTCTATTATGATGTTCTGAACCCCAAATTACTGTATTATCAGGTAGAGTTTGGGGAACTGTTAATTGACAAGCTGCACCTGAAATGGAAATATATATTAAATAAATCATTAAGCTTGTTAAATGATTAACAAACTTTTAAGTTTAATAAGCTGTATATAGTCTAAAGGCATTTTTATTATTTATTTCATAGTAAGTTTGGTTACTTGAGGACAGGTGACAAAGATGTTATAGAATTTGTAAATGCAAAATTTAAATGTGTTCTTTCTTAAACAGAAAAACATTATATGAATAATATTTAATATATGCTTAACAGCACAAATTATAAAGAATCTTAACATATTTTGTAATTCATTAAGCTATTTTATTTTAGAAATTTTATATATATATATATATATATATATATATATATATATATATATATATAGATATATATATATATATATATATATATATATATATATATATATATATATATATATATATATATATATATATATATATATATATATATATATATATATATATATATTTATATTAATATATAATTCTGTATGAGGTATGAATAACTTTAAAATTCAGACTAAATAAAATAAATATATGTAACATATATGTTTTTAATTTAAATGACACACAATCATATTTAGATCCTTAATACTCTTGAAGAAGCTTAATTTTTACTACTTTTATTTATAATATAATAATAAAATTATCCATTTGTTTAGTTATTCACATTTGAAATTGAGCAATCTTGATGTAAATTTTTGTAACAAAAACTTATGTATATTGTTGATTTATCAACTTTGTATGTAAATACTATTTCCATTTGAATCATTTAATTATTTTTTCTTTTAAATATCAAATAGCCTCTAATATATTTGCACCACAGCTCTTAAGAATAAAATAATAAAACTGAATTCTTACCTATTACACATCCACTGCCAATTTTAACATTCATACCAACAAATGATCTACATTCAAACACATTACTTTCACCAATGTGGCCAAATGGAGATTCTAGTTTGCAGCCCACTTCAAATACATTATGAGCACCAATAAACAGAGGTTTTGGTGGACTTTCCTGATCTTTACACTTCCTGTATAAAAAAATATATAGATTGAAATTTAAATTGGAATCATGTTTTTTCCCACATATAGCAGCGTAGGCTAAGTCAAAGCACATTAAATTAAAGATAGTTTTTTTTTTTTGCGAGAGCAGGGAAGTGAATCATTTTTCTGAATGTGAATTAATCCCTCAAACATTATCTGCAGCTAGAATGTGCCACTATACTATAAAGTCTACACAAAATTTTACTTAGTCATAATGTAGTAAATTAATTGTGATTATTCATACTTATGAATAATTGTAGAATATTCTTCAATAATACAATATTCTGCTATTATAATAGGTCCACCTTCAGCTATAATAGTTACTCGAGGATGGATGACTGTTCCTGCACCGATGGTTATATCTCCTTCTAAAGTACAATCTTCACATACAGTCGCGCCAGGTATAATTTTTATGCTGCAATGAATGACACATTATACCTCAAAACGTATAATATGAATGTTTTACAAAAATGAATGTTGCATACATACTTTTGAGACATTTTCCTAAAATGTTATAAATAAGCTTAATAATCAAATAATAAATGAATAGAATATGTTTTCCGACTCAATGTTTTCTTTAAATACCAATTTAGTTCAAAATATCGTAAATATTATATTTATCCGAATATAAATGTTTCCTTAAGACTTAATACTTGCAGTAAAATACATAATAAATATCAGCCATTAACTAGAAAATAAATAATAGTAAATTGTGAATATTATATTTCAATAATATTAGAATATAACTTTGTGTCTTCTTTAGTTAAGTAAGTTTAAGGTTTTGACATATTACTTTTAAGCTCTATGGTGGACTCTATGAAGTATTATATTTATATGGCATCATCGAAAAGTTACTGTTTTCTTTTGTTACTCATAATATTTAACTAATATTGTAAATGTCAATGTATCTGAGGGTGAATGTTTGTTCTATTTTCAATTTTTCACGCAAAAACTACTGAACAATAAAATAGCTTATGCATCAAAGTAACATATGGCATGTCTATAATTTTTATAAAATATTATATTATTCGTATAAATAAAATAATAAATTTAAGCTGTTGAATAATATACATTATACAATAATCTTTCTGTTCCTTTCCATGTTCCAAGACTGCTCAAAAGTCGGAATCTGGGGAAGACAGTTATCTCTGCGGAGACGCCTTCTGGCGTCCGCCTGTTGGTGTCATTCAGGTGCAGGTGGTCCCATGCATTGACGTGTTAGACGCGAGCCCGTAGATGTGGTCATCCAGGCTTTCTATCGTCAGGTCACGGTGCAACGTTGTCTTGCGAACGAAATATGGGGCCTAGGCTATGGAGTTTTGTTGCTGTATGCTGTTGGCTCATTTGCTTGGATTAGGACCAGGCCTATGTCATCGGTGTATAACGCCAGCATCGCATATAGTTGCAAGAATGTCATCAGTGTCGATGGCGTATGACGACGGGGGTTAGGTGCTGCCCTGTAGCAACCCCGCGGCGACAGAATGGAATCGTGTATGTTATCGCACTCTCCACCCTAACAGAGAAAGTTCTGCTGCGGTTGGCTATCGAGCTGAGATGAGTGGTCATTGTGTCATGGGTTGTTCGCTGCTTTGGGCAGATGAAGACCATGAAGACCAGGCCCTTCCTCGCCTAAAGGAAGTATGCCAGGCATAGAATGGCGTTGATCATGGCTGTTATAATCTTTTTTGGGAGATGCCGAAGGGCCCCGTTTGTGATGCTATCTTTCGTTTGGTTCGACTTCAATCGTCTAATGGCCGGTTTTTCACCAATTTTTAAGCAAGCAATACCTTGATATTATATTCTACGACAAAGAACGTTCATAAAAATTGTAGTGTGTTAAGTCTAGAAAATATTAAAATAGTATCTAACATGAAAGGACAATATCCACCTCATCAATCAATTTCTTATTGGCAGCGGCGTCTCTTACACAAACGAAATACTCTTCATGAATCGGTCAGGATGATTCATGCAACATTGCTAACATTCCATTTATTTTCGTTATATTTACGACGGAAACAGGTAGGTACCGATAATTTTTACCTTCCCTTGGTTTTTAATCTCCCTTGGTCTAGATGGTAGTCAAACTTAAGATAGGATTGGAGCTTGTGGAATCTTGTTAAGCTTCGACAAGCGTATAAACTAGGCCTTATAATTTTATCTATGCTATATATTAATAAGTATATAATATGGAGGGTAAAGAAAAGAGAACCATCTCATTACAGTAAAAAGTGACGAAATAAAACAAATTAAGGTAGCACCATAGTAGCAACAGAAATTTTAAAAATAGCGCCACAAAGCTGTTGGTTGAAGAAAAGACAAAGGTTGAGACGTATCAATTTCTTTATTTCTTAATTTTTCGTCCACTTGGACAATTTTTCCACAGAAAAAAGCTTTCCCATGACTTTCTTAGCTGCACAAGTCATGAAATATACAAAATTTTTCAACCCAACACACTCACTTCACTCCGTTTATAACTGTGACATATAATTTCCTGATGCTACACTAGCGCTACTTCAGTTATTTGCTGCTTACAGTAGGACACTATTGAACTTTTCTCTCAATATTATACGCTATATCATATCATATATTCTATATTTATATGTATATATTTTTAGCGGCAAAAAACTTAGTTTCAACTTTTAATGTCTTTAAGTTTGTGAAGTCAAGAAAATATATTAAAGCTTTATACATTTAAGTGCTTTTTCAAACAATTTATGACAAAATAATTTGATATTAATCATATAAATTGGGAAATAATTTTTACTTAAATATGCAACCTATATTTCCTTTCCCGTTTGAACCATACGATATTCAAATAAAGTTCATGAAAGAGTTATATTTTACAATTGAAAACAAGAAATTGGGCATTTTTGAGAGTCCTACTGGAACGGTAATGTTGTTTTGTATAAAGTCATCTGTGATTAAAAAACATATTAATAAAAAAAATATTGCAGGGAAAATCGCTCAGCATTTGTTGTAGTGCATTGCAATGGTTAAAAGATAATAACCAAAAAAATATAGAAAATTTGAAGACTAAAATAGACGACATCAAGAAGGACATTTCTTCTATAAAAGGTTTTTAATATTTGTAAAGGTATTGCGTTTTGCTTTGTAGAGATAGTTATTGTTGCTTAAAATATTAATCATATATTATTCTATTTTTTTAATTAGATAGTGATGATTGGCTTCAAGAAGAATATATCAAAATACAAAAAAATCAATGTTTGCTCAGTTTGCAAACAAGGCTAGACAAAATAAAACAGAAAGAAGAAGAGCTGAATGAATTAAAGAAAAGGGTTTACAAGCAAAAAAATACTGTAGACAAAAAGGAAAATTATTTTTTAGAAACCCATAAGAAACACAAAGAAACAGAAAAAATAGAGGATAATGTAGAAGCAGATGATCAAGATTTGATTGTTGATGTCTGTGAAGGGGATGATGATGATTCACATAATGAAGAATCCAATACCAGTGACTATGAAGATAATATCACAAAGGTTATCTACATACATATTATTCAGCTTAATTTTGACTCTCTGTTCTTTTCCACACTTTCTGTCTGATTTAAGGCAAAGAGGAGCTTTCAGATCTGCCACTCAAGCCACTTAATCTTTGTGTCCTTGTGCCACAATAGGCCTCAAAATCCATATAATTTGTAAATAGCAGTAGTTGCTTAATCACTGTGTATGTACATAATTACTTTTAAATAATTTATTTCTGTGTTCATTAGTAAAATTATTTAATATTAAAACATTTCCTTCAACTTACAAGTTTAGCTTATGCATTAAACCTATAAATTAATCAATTGTAATGATAATTAGGATTAAATAACATATGAACAAGTTATCTATTTATTCACAAAGTATAAAGAAAATAAATTGTTACATAAAAAATATAATAAATATTTAATTAATGGAGATAATCAAGTTAGGTATATTACAGATTTATATAAGTAGTAGAACCCATAGCCAGCTATCCCAATTCATTGGTGAAGTGAACAGAACAACATTTAAAGACAATACAAGGATAGTTACTTTAGCTTCACGACAACATTATTGCATTAACCCAGATGTCAATAAGCTTAAAAATGTAAATCTGATAAATGAGAGGTAAAATAGATTTTTTATTATCATATTTTTTTTAACTTCACACTGTATCCTGCACATTGCAGGGTAGGCAGAAAGAACTTGTGAATCTAGTGGTAAGATTCTATGTTGCATTCCCCTTCTATTGCTGAATTTGATGTATTGTGTGTTGAATGGCGAAACTGAACGTCATGTTTTGCCTTGTTACCAGTGCAAAGACATTAAATAATTAATATTTATTTCCTTGATGAGGATTCATATTTCCATGCTTGTGCCCCTTCACTATGACAGGCCTCAATGATTTATATCATAACATATTTAGTTGATTTATTATCAGTTATTTTAATCATTTACTGTTTTTGCTTTAAGATTAAATTAAATAAAAAACATAAACTGACATAAGAACAAACATAAGATACACATAATGATACCACAACTTACACTTTCAAAATAAACTAAACACAATTTATACTAAAAGCTGTATAACAATTTAGCCACCATTCAAAAGTATTATACTGGCTATATTTTAGGTTTATAATGTAATTTATATTTGGATTTGTACACTAAAGCCATAGTACACAAAACTAATGCATTACATGATAATAATTTACATGATTTATTTCAGTAGTGATAGTAAATAAAAAATAAATGTTATATTTACAGGTGTCTTGATCTACAAAAATCAAAAACCAAATCAACTTCCATAGGGGATGACGGTAAAGTTTTGAAAAGAACGAAAATAAATTCATGCACATCATGTCCATATTATAATCAAAGTAATATCACTAAGTTAAAGGAAAGGTTATTGGTTGACATTATGGATATGGAGGATTTAGTGAAATGTGGTAAAGTCTTGAAGGCCTGTCCATATTATGCTACAAGAATGGCCTTAGATCAAGCTGAGGTAATTTAACAAATATTTACTACATGTTAATTACTTTTTTTAGCTTTATGCTTTATCCTTATTTTTTAGACTCACACTCAAAGACAATATTTAATATTTTGATTTTCTCACTAGTTATGAGGCAAACTGAGTGATTGACATTTAGCATTTAAGGTGCAATGCCAAAATGCTTTCAAAGAAAGTGGGAGTGTTAGTGGGGAACAGTCTCTTATCATTAGGCTCTCATGTCCCCTTCCCTTCAGTACCCGTTCCCGTTTCCGTCCCCTTCCCTGCTAGGTTGGGGATACAGTATGAAGCTAAAAAAAATTATCCTTAATGTGTGAATAATACTGATAATATTTGAATAATACTCAGTTATATTAAATCTTAAAACATCTCTTTTGTAGGTAGTTTTAATAAGTCATGCAGGTATTGTAAGCAGTGGTGCAAGATCTGGTATTTCCCTTAAATTGCAAGACAATATCCTCATTCTAGACGAGGCTCATGGTTTAACAGCGGCATTGGAAAATGCTCATTCAGCACCGGTTTCAGAAAAGCAGCTCTCATCTGTTAAAATATTTTTGGACTTTTATATTAATAAATATAAATCTAGGCTCAGTAGCAAAAATTTGTTACAATTGAATCAAGTAAAATTTGTTGTTGGAAAACTTTTAGGTGAGGATTGTTTTACACTAGTTACATATAAATTTATAACATGAGTTTTTTCTATTCAAATAATTTATTTGTTTACCTTTTATATCTAATACAATTAATGAATATATTAAAGCATACATTTAGTCGTGACTGACTGTTAATTCGACGAATATTTATGAATAAACTCTTCCCACTGGTATTTTCATGAATAAATTATTTCCTCACACTGGTAACAACACAAAGGACTAGGTCAAATTCGAAATCTGCAAATGAAGTGGTTTCATTTGTCTACCCTGCATCGTCTACCTTCGTGTTGGTAACCGGCCACGCCCCTGTAGCTCCCCTGGCGTTACACGGGGCCGTGGGCGACGGTGATCACTCACAGTCAAGTGACCCAAGTGTACCTTATCTTTCCCATAAAAAAGTGCTGTACAACAAGTGGCTAAAACATTACTTTTTTGTATTATAGGTATAGTAAAGCCAAAACAATGCAATGAAAAGCACGAGTCTAAAGTGTTTAAATTAGAAGAGTTTGTTATTAATGCTGAAATAGACCATCTTCATTTGCGTCCATTACTCCAGTTTTGTAGAAACTCTAAATTGGCTCCAAAATTACATGGATTTTCTATGAGATATAATAAACAGGCACTTGAAGATAATGTTACGGTTGTAGATAACAAGAAAAAAATATTTAAAGATTTCTTAAATAATATATCAAAAAAGAATGATCTGAAAGATGCCGAAAATACCAAATCAGAAGAAAAACCTGTTGTACAGGTAATGTTCTTCTTCTTATTATGTTGTCATTTTATAAAAAATATTAAATGTCTAAAATATTACTATATATTTTTAAATTTATACTTCTCTTGGTTTCAATGTGTTCGGAGAGCTGTAGCTTTTCTTAAGAAATGTTTCCAAATTCATCATCTTTTTCAGAGATTTTGGGTGACAAATTTATAATTAATTTTAAACATTTTTGGAATTTAGCCATGCTTTATTATCAAGTTACGATTTATAACGAGAATTTCGACGTAAATCTACGTTTTCCAAAATATTTTTACTATATATTTCTTTTTATGAAAATTTTAGCCCAATACACAAACAGTGACATCAGCAGGCAGTGGACTGTACGCTGTACTTGATTTCATAGAAATGCTGTGTGACCGAAGTGGAAACGGACGAGTGTTCGTACAAACTGGTGATAATGGACAACTTAAATACTTACTATTGAATCCCGCTGAACATTTCGCTAAAGTTGTTAGCGAATGTCGTTCTGTAAGTATTTATAATAAACTGGAGACCAAAATTATATAAAATTAACTGTAAAGTTTCATCTGAATCGTTACACTTTTACTACTCAACGGATACCGCTAACGAGTCGCTTGTAAATATATCAAATCGTAAAGTGTTCCTCTGAGATAGTTTTTTTTAATGACATAGGATTTAGTTGTTTCTTTTTTGTATGTGTTGAAATGTGAATGTGACACCATGTAGTCTTTTGATTAGAAACTTGGGAACCTAGTGTTAAGGTAGTCCGGTTCCATTCTTGACTTTCCTCCAAATTCTAGGCTACAACTATAAAAAAACTTATTTAAAAAAATAGAAATACTTAGTTAGACTAAGTGTGGATTAATGTTTTAAAAATATTTATTAACATATTTAGGTTATAGTAGCAGGAGGTACGATGGAACCAATAAACGAGTTTAAAGCATTACTAACTAACAATAGTATGGACGATGAAAATGTGAATGTGGTGAAATGCGACCACGTGGTCTCCCCTGATAATGTACTGGGCATATGCCTTTCGAAAGGACCTTCTAACGTTAAGTTGAATTTCTCATACGAAAATCGCTCCGCCAAAGACTTGGTGAGTTCGTTTAATTAATATATCTTTTTCTTATTTTTAAAGTGCTATTGAGGCCTGTCGTGGCGCAGCGGCACAAGTGTGTCACTGTAACCGACAGGTTGTAGGTTCCATCTCCACTCGAGGAAATGATATATTTAATATTTTCAATTTAAATATTTAATGATTTCATTTCTTCGCTCTGGTACAAGGCAAAACGCGGCGTTGAGTTCCGGTAAAACATTCTGTTACCTTGTTTATATGTCGTGCCGCAGGGTCACAAACTTACACTGTAAACACGATTGTGGATTAAATCCCCACCTGAGGAAATGATATACTTAATATTTCAATTTCTTCGGTCTGGTAGCACGGTAAAGCGCGACGTTGTTTTCCGCCACTCGGTAACAAGTAGAGAAAGGAACGGAGTTTATTAGCACTACACCCTTTTAAAGTTTTTCTATGTCCTCTAAATAAAGTATTTATAACTATTTTTTTCTTAGCGTAGAATGTAGATTATCAGCTTGTAACTAAAACTTATTTTTACTATTTTTAAAGTATTAATCCACGATTAGGAAAGAAAAATACTTATTTCAAATTGATTATACATTTTCTAAATAACTATGTATAATTTGATTTTTCAGTTGACTGAAGTTGGTCGAATATTGTGTAACATGTCAAACATAGTGCCAGACGGCATTGTTTGTTTCCTACCGTCATATTCCTATGAGCAAACATTGTATGAACATCTGTGTGCTAATAAAGCAATAGAAATTATAAGCAAAAAGAAAAAGATTTTTAGGGAACCCAAGTCTGCTACTGACGTAGAACAAGTATGTTTATTAAATTCAAATTCAAATTCAAATTCAAAATATTTTATTCAAAATAAGAAGTTACAAGCTTCGTTTTTTGAACGTCAAACAATTTACCACCAGTTCACTAAAGTTATTGCCTCAGACCTGAGAAGAACCGGCGAAAGAAACTCAGCGGGACATGTCCTTTTTTTTTTAATCAAAACTTTACATTATATATTTATGTGAGAATGATACACTTGAAACAGCCTGGAGCGAGCATATTATTCCCAAGGCGTGTTATCATTTATGAAATCGTTAATATGGTAATAACCTTTAACACACAAACGTCTTTTCACAACCTTTTTAAATTGTGAAACAGAAATTTCTCTGACGTTTTCTGGGATCCTATTGTAAAAGCGTACACCCTGTCCCATAAAAGAATTACGGACTCGATGCAATCGAGTTACAGGCGCACTAAGTTTAAGCCTATTTCTAGTATTAATATTATGTACATCACTGATTTTAGTAAACTTATTAATATTTTTCTTAACATACATAACATTTTCAAAAATGTATTGAGATGCAACGGTCAATATATTAATATTTTTAAACATTTCCCTTAAGGAATCCTTAGGGCTTAAGTTATAGATTGCGCGAATAGCTCGCTTCTGCAAGACAAATATTGACTTAATACCGGCTGCATTACCCCAGAGTAAGATGCCGTAAGACATAATACTGTGGAAGTAGCTAAAGTAAACAAGGCGAGCCGTTTCCTCATCAGTCAATAATCTAATTTTTTTTACAGCGAAAGCTGCAGAGCTCAGTCTATTCGCCAATCTATCAATATGAGGTCCCCACTGTAAATTAGAGTCAATGGTGATACCGAGAAATACCGTAGAATCAACAGGCTCTACGGCTTCACCATTCAAAAGTACATTAGCTTTCACAATTTTTGTTTGAGGTGTTCTGAATATTACACATTTTGTTTTTTTACTATTTAACAGCAAGTTATTAGCGCTAAACCAATGTACTATTTTGAAGAGAGCATTGTTTACTTCGTCATATACTATTTGTCTTCTTCGCATTTTAAAAATCAACGAAGTATCATCAGCAAACAATACTATCTCATGGCTCCTTTCAACTAAATAAGGTAAATCATTTATATATATTAAAAAGAGAAAAGGACCAAGAATAGACCCCTGTGGGACCCCCATACTGATTAGTGACCCAGGAGATTTCTTGCCATTCACATCAACCTTCTGAACCCTGTTAGTTAAATAAGAAGTCAGAAGATCGAGTGCACGACCTCTTATGCCATAATGATGTAGTTTCATGACCAATGTTGAGTGCTGGACGCAATCAAACGCTTTGGATAAGTCACAGAACATGCCAAGAGCATCCTGCGATCCTTCCCACGCCTCATAAATATTCTTTAAGAGACCTACGCCGGCGTCGGTAGTAGAGGGACCCTTAGTAAAACCATACTGTTTATCATGCATTAGCTTATTTGAATTAAAATGCATTAATATTTGGTTTAAGATCATCTTTTCAAAGATTTTACTGAATGAGGGTAGCACAGACACTGGTCGAAAATTATTTGGATCTGATGTACTACCAGATTTAAAAATAGGTATGATTTTACTAAATTTCATTAGGTCAGGAAACACACCATACTCTATACAATTATTAAATATATCGGCAAGATGCGGAGCGACAGCGTCTATTATATGACTAATCAACTTAACAGAGATACCCCACAGATCTGATGATTTCTTGATATCCAGGGTCTTAAATGTCTTAACAATGTCTCTTGAGTTGACTAGATTAAATTTGAAATTTACATTACATTTGTGAACGCTCTCCTTAAGTAATGATTCAGCGACGGTTGTGGAAGCTATAAGAGTTTTGGTTGTGGAAACTGGAATATCAGCAAAGAATTTTTCAAATTCACATGCAACTTCTTGATCCGAGCTTGTAACGCCAGTGTCAACTTTTAATTTAAAATCATGATTATAATTCTTACCTTTTCCAGTTTCACAATTTATTATGTTCCATGTCATTTTTATTTTATCACAAGAATTTTTGATTTTGTTTCTAATATGTAAAGATTTTGCCATGGAACATACTTTTTTAAACAATTTAGAATAGTTCTTGACATAATTAATAAATGATTGACTGTGGTTATATGTTTTTTCACTATAAAGTTCATATAACCTTCGTCTACTCTTATGAATTCCCACAGTCGCCCAATCATTAAATGACAAGAAACTCCTGAAATTTAATGTTTTAGAAGTAAACACAGCATTAAATTCATTTTCAATAACATTGAAAAACTTCTTATATAATTGGTTGGGATCTTTATTATATTGTAAATGTTGAAGTTTTGCTATTGTTTTACTTCTAAATCTTTCTATACGACCAATTGTCATCGGAATACATTCAATTTTATTTAGTTTTTTAATTTTCTTTTTGCCAAAGTAAAAAGAAGCCAACTGTCCGCTATGGTCTGAACTTAACATATTAATTATTGATTTTTCTCTCGGTACAGAGTTAGTAAAAATATTATCAATACAAGTAGCGGTACAATTAGTGATTCTTGTAGGCTCTAGAAATAGATTCTCAAGGTTATATGAATTCATTAAAGACCTGAATCTAGTGCAAGTGGTGGAGTTATCTAGTAAATTAATATTGAAATCTCCACATACAATTATATTTTTTTTAGATCCAGATAATTTTACAAGTGTTTGTTCTAAAATATTTTCAAAGTGTTCATATAACCCAGTGGGAGGTCTGTACACACTTACAACAATGAAATGCTCAAGCTCAGCACAGGCCATTTCAATAGTTTGCTCAACAGAGAGGCTCACAATATCTTTACGTTCCTTAAATTTGTAAGGTTTTTTCAAAATTATTAAAGAGCCACCACGAATTGCTTTTTCTCTGCTGAACATACTAGCTACTTGGTGATTTTTAAAATTAAAAATAGCCTCAGAGTTTCGAAGCCAATGCTCTGTAATACAAAGTACATGAATATTCTTACAATTTAAGAATAATTCAATTTCTAATTCTTTACTAGAAAACCCTTGTATGTTTTGATGCACCAAGTTTGTATCATTATCAGTACATAATGTATTTATAATATTATTATTAATTTTATTTTTATATTTACTAGACATATTGCCAGAGATGGCCTCTTTTGTCTTATAATTTAATTTAAATTAATTGGAACGGATTCCAAACATGTCAAATTACTCTGCTCAATAGAAACAGAGGTCTTTATAGCCACAGTATTGGCTAAGTTAAAATGTAAATAATATGATAGCATACTTGCTATCTGTCTTTTATAAAAATAAGATAGGTGTAGCCTATCACATGTCAAATTACTATTTTTAACATTAATTACATTATTTATTATATAATTATATTCTTATTTTTAAATTGATTTAAATCATATTTGTTTCTTTTAACTTCTTTAAATAATTAGTATTGGTAGATGATCGCTTCATGATGAGAGCTTTACGCTGTTTCCCGTATATGGCTGGGTAGGCAGAGGGAACTTAGGAACCTAGTGTTAAGACACTCCGTTCCACTTCCGTTCCTCACTTTCCGTCGAGTTTGGCGTTTTTCGAGGTATGGCGTATTAAGTGGCTGAACTCAAAGCCGCGTTTTTGCCTGGTACCGAAGCGAAGTAATAAAACCTTAAATATTTAAATTGAAAATATTAAATATTTCATTTTCTCGAGTGGGGATCGAACCCACAACCTGACGGTTACAGTCACACGCTTGTGCCGCTGCGCCACGACAGGCCTCTATTTAGAAATATTAAATATTGTTTCAGTATTATAATTAATCTGTCGTTACTACTATTAAAAATAACATAAATATTATAATTATTGTAGGTACTACAAAAATATGCCAGTGCCATAAAAAATAAAAGTGGTTCAGAAACGGGTGCTCTATTGCTGAGTGTCGTGGGCGGTAAATTAAGCGAAGGACTTAATTTCAGGTATTAATATATTTTATACTAATTGTACGAATTAACAAATCAGTTATTATTCAGTTTGTAAATAAGTAGAATATAGAGGCAGCTAGTTATGGGTTCGGTTCTCATGCGAGAGAGCAAACAATATAAAATAAAATGAATCTCGGAAGAGAATCGCGAGTACTCGCAATATCTTATACAGCATATTGTTTACTTTGCTATCGTATATGGGAAATAAAGTAAAAGTGTGTGCTTTGAGGGAAACTAGTGACGATAAATGAATATATTTACTTTATTAACAAATTTTCTAACAAAAATATATACATTACTAATTTAGAAAATGAAAAATATTAACATAGTAAGTTTTGAAACTTACTACTAGGGATCTGCCAACTCGAGGGTTCAAATACGCTACGTTAAAATTTTTGCACGTTTTCTAATAAGCATTTTTCTTAAGTGTGGATTAACACTTTAAAAACGGTAAAAAAATAATACATTAGTTATTTTTGTTATTTCCCTCACTGAGCTTCATGCTGTACATGGGAACCTAGTGTTAAGGACACTCCGTTCAACTTCTGTTCCCCACTTTCCGCCGAATTTGAGGCAATGCGTGTTGAGTGGCGTAACTCAACGCCGCGTTTTACCTTGTACCACAGCGAAGAAATGAAAACATTAAATATTTCATTTCCTCGAGTGGAGATTGAACCCACAACCTGTCGGTTACAGTCATACGCTTGTGCCGCTGGGCCACGACAAGCCTTTTTGGTATTTAATATATTATTTTATAAGGATGTGCTAATTGACGACGATATTTTTTGTAGCGACGAGCTAGGGCGCTGCGTTATAGTCATAGGTATGCCATACCCGAATATCAAATCTCTCGAGTTACAAGAAAAAATTAAGTATTTAAACAAATTAAAGCCAGGAGATGGAAGCACATATTGTGAAAATTTATGCATGAAAGCAGTCAATCAATGTATTGGTAAGATAAATACGACTTACTAACAAATAGGAAAGTTATGAAAGTTTATACATAACATCCTTTCCGTCAACTTCATACTATTGTTAATTCTACCGAGTCTTTTTTCGCATCAAATTATTGTTGAGAATGCACATGTGGCAAGAGGTAATGCAATTTATGATATATTTTCAGTCTAAATGTTGAATTTGTTCAAAATTTGCAGGGAGAGCTGTGCGGCACGTTAACGATTTTGCATGCGTTTTGCTGGTAGACGACAGATATTCACGACCTCAAACTATGTCGGCACTACCCTCCTTTGTAAAGGTGGGCAATTTTTGTTACGTTTATTTGACTTATTTGGCTTGTGCTATGTAAGGCTGAAAGTATAATTTTTATATTTATTGTTATAATGAAATATCTGTCCAGGGAGGCTCTGAGTATCAGACAACTTTTGCTTTCATTTGAAAAAAAAAAACCAGTAAAAGTTACTTATTTCTATATAAATCACTACTTCTTTTCCGCACACCATCCATTTTACAGAAATGTGGTGCATGGTAAAAGATTTTTTTTAATATATTAAGGAACACCATGTATAAATGGATTATTATTTTTTTACTTACTTACTTAGCTTCACGCTATATCCCTAGTGGGGTTGGCAGAGAGAACGGAGCGCCAAACGCTACGGTCTCGGCATACCTCTTTCGCGTCCACTGTCATCAACCTCTTCATACATGCCCTCCGGGGGGTCGTCATGATTTTTACGTGACCTTCCTCCAGTATCGTCGATACTGTGTTTTCGAAGGTCAACCGAGGTCTCCCCCTCCCTCTCTTACCACTCACTTTTCCTTCATAAATCTTTTTTACCATTCTTTCTTCACTCATTCGCTCGACGTGCCCAAACCACCTGAGCACGTTCTTGTATTTCATCATTGGACATGCGATCAGATAAACTGACTCCGCATATCCGACGAAGAAATCGCATCTGTACAGCAATCATCTTTCTTACATTTTTCTTCTGTAATACCCACGTTTCGCTGCCGTATAACAGTGTCGATACCAACACTGCATTGTGTACGGCCAAACGCGCAGCTATGCTGACGTTTCGCCGTTTCAACAATGCAGCTAAGGCACCGTTAACTCTGTTACCGGCAGCAATACGCCTTTCCACATCCATTTCGTATCTAAACGGGTAAAATGGATTATTATGAGATTTTTATTATAAATTTGGATGTGTTTGTTATTTATTATAAGTTGAATGTTTCTTTGCAGAAATCACTGCTGTCTAGTTACACCTTTGGCCCAGTTATTGGAAATATTGCTAAGTTTTTTGCAAAACATAAACAGAAAGCTACTTGTACATCATAATAATTTATTAAAACATTATCTATTTTTACATATTTACATTCTTTTAAATTTTTGTACAAATTAGTCTTATGAGATCTAAGTAAATGTTAAGTAATGAATATTTTTAATGTATACACATGCCTTTTTTTTTATTATTCACAAAAAACAACCTACAATAAGAATAAACATTTCATATAGCAGGTTAAACTCTGTTTATTTGAAACAACCCAAGTCCGATTTGTAAGTCTCCATCACTATAAAGAGATGCTAATAAGAAAATAACTTGCAACATAGTTCACTTAAAATGTATTGCTTAGTGGTCAATGAGCTTAAATAGTGTCCAAGAGGTGTGGATTTAAATATAACCATGTTAAAATTATTAAGAATTCTAAACAACAGGACAGAAGTAAAATATTTTTTTACAAAATATTTTTCTTTTGTAAAATTTGAGTGTAAAATAACACTTTAAAAATATTTAAAATAAAGACTTAATTTAATCTGCCAAAGCAACGGGAAGTGTAGATCCGCATTGTCCTTCAAAATAATAATGGAAGTCTGGTGTGGCAGGTGTTGGTTCAATGTTGAATTCAGCTACAATTGCACCTCTCTGTGCTGCTTGAGGAGCAAACATGGCAGCTGGATACACTACTGATGATGTACCAACTACAAGGCATACATCACAAGTTTCCATTGCAGCTCCTAAAATATATGATAATTAAAATATTTTGTCTATTGTTTCACACAAGTCTCAAGAATTTGCCTATCAATTATATAAAAAGTTTAGTGCATGTGATATAACAACATAAAATTAAGAATATCATACAAAACACAGTTTATATCATAGTTCTGATCCAGTGAGAAGTTATTTTTACAATTTATTACAGGAGTAAGCCAAGCAAAAACCTGGAGATTGGTAAGTAAGGCAAAGAAGACAGTGCTCACCAGTAATCTGTATGTATATACAGCCTATATAGCTTTCCCATTACAAAATAAGTAATTGAGTGATTATGCAGCTGAAATACACTAATATAAAGCTAAGCCTGGATACTGCTGTTTTGTGTTTTTTATTGTTTGAATGAAGTTATAAGTAGGAATCAAATAATAAATCCTAAAACTTGTATATTTACCAGCACTTTCTAGTACAGCAGACTCCAAATTTTCACCAAACCAAACAATATGTGGTCTTAAAAGACCACCACAATTTGATTTTCTACAGTGAGGCAATGACTTCACTGGTATATCTGATTCCATTACAGTTGCATCAGGTGCTCCACGGTTTGCCAATGCCTATAATTATGATATAAGTCAATAGTTTTATTAATAATTAAGAAAAAGTAACTTAAAAAAATATTTTAAATTGAACAATTTGATAATATGGTAAAATGTATGAAACAAAGTATAAAAAAATACCTCACAAATAGGGGAGTCTGTGTTAACCAAAACCTCTTTACATTTGGTGCAGCGAGTTTTAAATAAATTACCATGTAGTTCAAGTAAGTTCTTTGTACCTGCCCTTGTATGAAGACCATCAACATTTTGAGTAATTACAGTTATTTTTTTTTCTTTGCCGAATTTAGCTTCATAGTTGGCAATAGCTATGTGACCCTAAAATTTAAGATAAATTCCATCATTATTTATTTATTTAATCTGAAAATTGATACATATTTACTGTAGTAGGGTGAATATTACCGCGTTAGGCTGCACTGTAGCTGCAACTTCTCGTCTATAGTGATAAAACTCCCATACCAAACTTGGATTAGCGCGAAAGGCTCCTGGTGTTGCTAAAGAAGAAGACTGATATTTCCTCCATGTTCCACCTGCACCTCTAAATGTCGGAATACCAGATTCAGCACTGATGCCCGCACCAGACAATATTACTATTTCCTTAGCTGTTTTTAAACTTTCTTTAAATTTGGTCATATCACTTGATTGACGAATAGCCATTTTTTGAAGATTACCGGCAGAATAAATTCTTCTTATCAATTTATCATACATAATACTATAGCTTATATACGTTCTACCATATATATCTAAATTACCTAGAATGTAATATTTAAAATCTTCTTAATAATGATAAGTTGTATTAACAAAATATTAT
The DNA here is from genome assembly GCA_019049475.1 of Eueides isabella. Lineage (NCBI taxonomy): Eukaryota > Metazoa > Arthropoda > Insecta > Lepidoptera > Nymphalidae > Eueides > Eueides isabella. The sequence continues at coordinate 6,352,992 of CM032392.1, forward strand.
TTAAAATAATATTGTCAAATAAATTAGATGTTGACGACAGACAGAATAATTATTAAAATTATACAATTTCGTAAGTACCTCATAACAGAGTAATTTTTTAAAATAGTAATCTTTTTCTTTACGGTTTTTTGAGAACTTTTTACGATGTTATCATTTATGACCCTTATGACATTGACATATGTATGTATAGTTTTTTAATTTTAATAAATGAGTAGGTATAAATTTATTATTCCTTTGAAGTTTAGTAGATTACTAATGTTACCAGAACATAAGATAGAGCTATTTTTCACAATGGAAATAAAACTCAATAATCTTTTTGACTAAACTTGTAAACGCTGATTAGACGCATCTGATAGCTTGGCATGCGCTCACAAAGTCCGAGCCTTAAAATGACGTTAATATGCTTGTGAAGGTGTGTCAAGCTTCTACAAGTCCCAACGTCCAAACACTCTGTTTGACGTGGCTTGTTTTCCAACATATATCAAAGGAATTTGTCGCAAGCGTTAGCGACGTGTTTATACGTTGGTTCGTTTAAACTTTTATAAGCGTATAAACGCCCTTTTACAAGCGTATAAACACTCTTTTATGTTTTGGCACTAAACACATATTTGCTTACTTCGCTTGTCGCTGTGTTCCTAGTAAGATAGTCATAGAGAACGGAGCGCCAAACGCCACGATCTCCACATACCTTTTTCGTCGTCCATTGTCAGCAACTTTTTCATGCCGGCCAGGGGGGTCTTCTGCTTTTTACGTGACCTCATCACTTATTCGCTAGACGTGCCCACCACCACCACCTTAGCTCGTCTTCAGTTTTACCGAGACATCGCTGGTACCTACCATTTTGTGTATCTCTTCATTGGATATGCAGTCAGCTAAGCTGACTCCGCATATCCTACGAAGAGATTGCATCTACACAGTATTCTTCTACATTCTTCTACTGTAATCCCCACGTTCCACTACTAAACGTGCAGCCGTGCTGACGTTTCACCATCTTATAAACCCAGCTATGGCATCGTTAACTCTGTTACCAGCAATACAAAGAGTACAAATATATTCCGTATCTGCCGTTTCTACTAAACGTACTTTCCATATAATTTATCTCATTCACTTGTTCAAATATAGTAACATAATTTATGCTGATCGTGCATTCCGTCCTTTTTCATATTTTTCAAATATCAGAACCTTCGTCTTATTCACATTCAGGCTTTTATTTGCACACCTTTCTTCTTCAGAGTGGTAACCAATGCCTGTAACTTGATACAATGGGCAGTATCTCTGGGAATCTCTTTCCTACAACACTGTAAAACATCTTTTCTAAGTCCACAAAGGCACAGGAATCATTTTGGTTTACGGCGAAGGATTTATCCGCGATGATTGCGGAGGGAAAATATCTTATCCATACAACCTCATCCAAGTGTAAAGGATCCTTGGGCCTCCCACAACAGACTTTCTTACTTTTTCACCCGAAAAATTTCGTTCTTCTTTTTTTTTTGTTGTATGGGTTACTGTAAATATACAAAAAGATGTACCTTTTCGTCTGATAGTGAGACAAATCGATACATATTTTCAATAAAGAAGATGGTTGGGAACCACCCACTACCTGGGATCCACTCTTAAAAAAATTAAATTCTCAAGCACATCACACCAGAGGAACAGATACAATAACCTTATTCTGCAAGAATCCAGGGCAGTTCGTGAAGCAAATAAGAAATCGTTGGCGGTAGTTTAATATAATAATGATGTTAAATGACAGACGAATGCACGGACTACTGTATAGTGTTTACCACTCACTGTGTGAATGTGGTCTAGACGACGGTTCCCCTTCTCACATCCTTTTTAAAAGCCCCAAGTTAATCTATCCCTTATATGATGTCCTTCCTCACAAAGTTCCCCGTCCCCTTAATGTTCAATGTTTGCTAATGTTTGTGTTTAGTCCATTATGTAAATTTTTATGTAAATATGTTAGATATAACAATATTAAATTGTAGACTAACACCTTTGTATTATATATTTTTTATAACTAACCCTGTGTGTAGATAATGTATATATCTATTTTAATATATGTATTTTTTTGTTATGGATGAAGGCAATTTTTAACTTGATCTTCATTTTTTAATATGCATTCTTCTATTGTGTAATATTATTTTTTCTACCGTACAACCTCCTTCGTGTCTTTTCCATTCAACGTACGACACGCTCAGAACTCGGGAACCTCGTTTTGATTCACTCCGTACCGTTCCCCACTTTCCGCGGAATTTGCCGCAAAGCATTTTAAAAAAAAATAAAAATAATTCTTTATTTCAAAATTAGTGATTAACAAGAACATTTGATAACGATAATAACTGCAGAAATATAATACTGTGTCGCAGCAATTATTACCCACCTCACAAACGTCGTTAGAAAAAAATATATCAAATTTAACTAATACTATAATACAAAATCAAATAATTATACATATTAGGAAATAATTAATATAAATAATATAGAAATAATTTCATTATATACACTAAAGCCTTTTGCCCTTTACCTCATTCCTCATTCGCCAGCATATTTCAACCTTGCCATTTCCTGATCTCACTCTCTAATTATATTTATTCCTCTCTGATAGGTGGACTTTGAAGATGCCTTCCTTAGCTTATGTGATAATTCGAATCTTAGCCACACAGTGCGCCTGCGCCAACCCACGAAAAGACCTCTAGCTAATACTAGATAGTGGTCTCTTCCCAGTTTAGCACCCCTAAACACTGGCGTGTCCATAACTTGGCTTATAATACGCTGCTCCACTGGAAAAAAAATAATCATACTTTTCTCTTCAGTTCGCTTCCACGTGTATATGAGAACGTAAAGAAATTCTTTCCTTGGGAATTTCCAATATAAACTTTCCAGTTCCATTCCATTTATTCTCTTGTCACCATATGTCCCTAACACTTACTTACTCGTAAGCTACGCTCAGTTCCTATCCATCCGTTCAAATCGCCACATGTTTTTAGTTTTTGATTCCCTTTAACTCTACCTAGATCGTCCCTGACACTCTTCCAAAACTCACAAAAAAAATACCGGCGCATACGCCGCTAACAAGAAAACTCTTGTCCCCAGTTTGAAGCGCACCCAAAGCAGCCTCAGGTTGATCGCCTTGTTCTCTATAATTGCACTAACCAATCGAGATGTCAATAACACGCCTACGCCTTGACTCCCTCGCTCGCTCTCTGGTGCGCTGGCGCAGAAAGCAACCCGGTTGCCAGGTAAATCGAACGTGTATCTTTTCGTTTGGTCCCAGTCAGATCTCTGTCATCTGTTACATCTAATAATACATTCATCTTTTCTTCCATCCCTCCTCTTACATTCTACGTAGCTATTTGTAGCTCCGTCCTCCACTTCCCGCCGCTCCGGATCGTATGGTGCACATCGTGGAAGTAGGACCGTTGCAGCCTTCTAGAGGACTGGCAGGGGTCGCTGCAAGCAAGCTTTCCATCGTGGACCCCTAATTTTTAAAAATCAATTTCGTCAATTACTATCTAAAAAAAAATAACTACGTCATTCACTCGAACCTTGCACCAGAAGTCTTTGCCGTCGCTGGTAGTGATGATAAAGAAAATAAAAAAAAAAAAAAAAAAAACTAATTAATTTTAATTACTTACAGATATTTAAGATTGGTTTACGTAGTTCCTTGTTCCTTATTTTCATTAGTAATAGCCCTTTGGCACTTACAGTATTGTTATTGTAGTATTTATCAGAACATATTTATGAATATCTTCCTAAATTAAGTTTTTCAGGTACATCCATTTCCGCCCTCCTTCCCACATCATTATTATTTTGTCTATTGCTGAAAAGATATAAATAAGAAATCATAGCGTAGCGCGTTTTGTCATCTCGATCAACTATCCCGGTAGAGACAAAGCATTACATTGTTACTTTCTAATAAAATTAAAAGGATGGTAGGTACAAACAACAAGTTTGTTTATAGCACTCCAGTGGTACAATTAAGTAGAGACCCTATATCTATTTATTTAGGCTTCAGATAAAATGAAAACAAACAAATAAAAGTTTCTCAAACCTTTAAGTTATTATAAATATAATTTAAGCAATTATAAAATTCTAATTGAAAACATTCTTTATTCTTTACTAAATAGCTTTATTAAAATAAATCATAAAAGACAAATATTCATAAAACTTTCACCGGCTGAGAAAGCTGGGAAAGAGCCGGTAAGAATCTAAATATGTAGTTGGTTTTAATATCATTTAGCTTACAATTTCATTATTTAATAGGTTGTTAAATATCCTGAAACTAAAATGATCTTTAAATGAATATTAAACACTTTTTTATCCTTCAAATATTCTTGGACAGTGTAATAAGCTTTCCGTATTACCGTAATAAGTATGTTTGTTTGTCTTTGTTTAAAGTCTGATAAGGTTTTACTAATTCTATAGATATCATTCAATAGTATTATTTACAGTGTTATTAGTGTATTTTCATAAAATACTTATATGAAGTTCTTTCAGCTTGTAAAGAAATTATTTTTCTGGTTTGTTTACTTTTGATCTCACGGTTTCTCCAATAAGGGTATAATGGTGTTTTTCCATATACCTACTAAAGTCTCTTTACAAAAATTAAAGAAGGAATAAGCAAGCACGTAAACAACATACTCGAACTATTGTTTTATACTTATTTGGTTTTTATTGGGAGCATTTATTAATTAATTTTATAGCATAAAGAAAAAAAATATTTTGTTAGAAGTGGTATACAACTATACAGGCACTTTTGTAGAACGATCGTCATAACAACATCTTTTATTTTTTATACCCTATTATACATGGACAGGAATACCGGATACAAAAAAGCATGAAATTACTTCCTCCATCACATGTATCAGTTTGTCTATCGATCCGTCAAGAATTTATATATATATATATATATATATATATATATATATATATATATATATATATATATATATATATATATATATATATATATATATATATATATATATATATATATATATATATATATATATATATATATATATATATATATATATATATATATATATATATTTATTTATTTATTTATTTATTTATTTATATATATATATATATATATATATATATATATATATATATATATATATATTTATATATATAACTAAGTATAACACTTCCCAAATATCTTGTTTTACATAAATAAACCGGTCAAGTGTGAGCCGAACTCACCTACCGAGAGTTTAACTTCAATTACAGGATAACAAGTCAACGAAAAGTAGCTAAAATTTATAAAAGTTGACTAATTTAAATTTACGGTTACACGCACGTAATCATATTGTATCAAATGGACATTAATAACTTTGTAATAGGTTTTATTTGTAAATATATTTTTTTACTTTTCTGATTTTCTTCGGAATCAAATTGAGAAAATTAAGTTAAGTTTGGATGTATACTGAGTAGTACCTATTTATTTTTTTCAACTACAAAACGTAAGCTTGTAATTGTATTTTTATAATATATATCAACATATTTCTATTTGTTTTTTTTTAGATTTGTATTGTGATTCTAAAGTAAGGTAAAGTATTCCCTATAGATTTTCGTTAAGCAAAATTCAGCAAAAGCGATGCATAAAAGATTGTATATTTTGAATGCGTAGACACGTTTGTTTTATTCTGTGCTCTAATGGATCATAGACTTGAATATTTAATCAATTCGATACTTCCACGCGATCTCGAGATAAATGGTATTGACAGAACGATAGACGGACAACAAAGTCATTTTGATAGAGTAATGTTTTTCTTTTCGAGGAAAGGAAGGGTTCCTTACTTCAAAAGGAAAAAGACACAAAAGTAAGAATTTATATTTTTAAGAACAATTTTCTTAATACACATTAATAAATAAAAGAAATAAAAAACATCTTTCCATATTTCATCGTAAATTATCTGAGTAGAGTCGTAATAATCCCCAAATTATATTTTAGTATACTAATGTAGTAGTATTTTAGTATACTAATATAGTAGCAGATGTTAAAATAGAATTGTTAGTAGAAATATTGTGTGTTTAAAGTTCAAGTACATTTAAAAAGTAATTCTAGTAGTTAAATATTTAGATAAAAAGCAGCGCCAAACATACTAAGTAAAGGGGATTACCTACTCATTTAAAATGTACTAAGATGCAGGAAGATAGCCAAGAACTGGCGCAAATGTTCTTAAAGAACATAAGGACCATTACTATTAGTACAAAAGTAATAAGAATAGACGAGAATGTACTCAAGATTCTTGCTCAAGCGTACTAATCTTCTGAAAATAACAACATCATAATAAAATCAAAATATTTGCAGATCATTTACGTTTTAAACCAAGTACAATTACATATTGTACTTAGTTTAAAACGTAAATGATCTACAAAGATATACAAAGATTTATAGACTGTCACTAAAACCTATATAGTAGTATGTATACCTTCATAGAAGTAAAGAAACAAAGCGTAATAGTAGATTAACTAATTACTGTGGCAGCAGTAGGAAAATAAGTATCAATTTATAAAAAATCTTATGAAGTAGGTCGCAATGCAGATGGAAAACCTTACAAGGCATAAAAGATGATGCAAATAAAAACAACAAAATATTTTAAAACGTGAACATACTAGATGACTAAATTGTTTGAAACAATAAAATAGTGATTTGTCAGAAACAGTATTGTTAGGGGCTACACGCGTTCTGCGGCATTTTTATGAATACAGACACCTGTATTAGTGAACGAAGCCATTGACGTCATAAGGCCGACGCAGGCGCGTTGGCAGCTCTGGCGTCGCACGCGAGGGGGTTGAGAGGCGAAAATCGAGATCGCGTATCGCAATTTTAGGCGCTGGACGTGTCGTCCCTGTCGTTGAAGTCCATTGAAACGCGGGAAAACGGTAAGGCTGTAATTTTATATTTGTTATTAAGTAGAGCTATTAATTTTTATTTTTAACCTTAAACAAAAACGGATAAAAATAAATTAATTATATATTTTTTATATGTAAATATTAATTGGTTTATTGAAATTTTAAAAACGGCAGAGTGTTCGCGGGTAATTCGAAAGCTCGCTCTAATCATAGTGATTATTATTCTGCTTATCTTAATAGGACCTATGTTAAATATAATTTATTAATGCATAATCATTTTCAAAGATTGCGGAAGTTGGTATTTACAGAACTTCTTTTTTGTGTGTGATACATCAGCGAAATTTGTGATATGTGCCGAACTAACAATATATCTCATTTTATTGTAGCTTTTGCACTTAAAGTGCATAATGAATAGTAGATATATTTATCTCAAATCAACACTAAGTCGTTAAAATAAGTAAAAAAAAAATATTTCTAAATTAGAAGAAGAAAAGCAAGTTTTTGTTTAGAAATATATAAATTTATACATAAAATTTATATGTAATATATAAATTTTATTAAGAAAACGCCCGGTTTATTTCCATAAAATTGTACGTCGTTGGCTATCGTCACTTAGCACGCATTCGCATTCTGAATGTCTTCCTCATATATGGGTATATATGTACCACATATACTAGCGTTGTATCTGCGGTGGTCAAATGGAGTAAGCCACACACACATTCTAAGTGTCCACGGTTCGATCGCAAATACAGTTGGTTATATTGGCACGATTAACGTTATTTGTATGACCTAGATAAATTCCAATGATATTTTTTTTTTTTCGAATCATTAGTGCCTACTTGAGATTAACGACCAAATAAATTCTTGCACGAATCCTTATAGGACCACTTTTTTGTCTGCCTGATAAGTCCATGTCTGTGAAAATCTCATGGAAGTATAAAGTTCATATTATTAACATATTTGATGTTAATATTGATCTAGGTCTTCAGTCCTTCTAAGGAAACGTAAAAAAAACAAGCGTTTATGAGGGCAATAAAAAGGATTTTGCTGCATTATTATTTAAAAGGTTTCAAAATTAAAGTCAATGCCGAAAATCAAGTACAGAGATCAACGTCCAATTATCGCAAATCAAAAGTAAGGGTGGATATTGAAGTTCTATCTCTAAATTAATTTAGTATTTATATGATAAATGAGGCTCATACTAAGATTTTTAGGTAGATTTTTTAGTTGAACTTTTATATATTTTTTGCCGTGTGATTCCGGCTTAGACTATTCTAAGCCGGAATCACCTATCCTAAGGATCACCCTGGTACTGATGGTGTCGTAAGAGGCGAGTACGTATGGGAGAGTCACGTTGTCAGAAATGGCAACACGCATGGGCAGCCTCGACCGGTCCATTACCACCCCCGGTATTTAAAACCGGCGTTAAGTAGTGGCTTCGGCCACTGCGTTTCGTATTGGGTAATGCCGGTGCCCATCCACCTTAAAGAAGGGCAACGCTCCTGTAGCTCCTTTGGAGCTACACGAGGCCGTGGGCGACGGTGATCACTTACCATCAGGTGACCCGTACGCTCGTGTGTCCTGTCTTATACATAAAAGAAAAAAAAAAACATCCGACACATTGCTGGTAGCCTTGCGTATGATCTGAAAGACCTCAGTGACGCTTCTATTTAAAAGCACTTTAAAAATATTTTACACCGTTGACGTAACTCAATGATAGAAAATATTTTTTGTCTTTTGAATCGCATAAATATAAAATAGATACCAATAATGTATTAGAGTGCCCTAATGCAATAAATAATATATATTGATATTATTTATAATATCGTTTCTTTCTGTTATATAAAATATGTTTCTTCATCGCGGATGACTTTTTTTTAAAAAAGGAAATAACGTTTATGAAGCGTTTATTTATTTGTTAAGTATTTTTTTTAATCTGCTATTTATTTTATTTTGTATTTTTTGATCATTGTAACAAAAACGTGATTTAAATGTTAAATAACATGATTTGAATGTAAAAAAATAGCTCAAAGTTGTATTAACATAATCTAGGCGTGTGCTTAAAACTGCCATGGGTTTCTTAAAAGAACAACTTTGACCTCCCTAGTCCCAGGAGGTTATTTAAACGATAAGGCTACCGTAAAGGACAAATAAATTTATTTCTAGTTAACTTTTAAGTTTTGTACTACATTTTGTTAGTTTCTCTTTTTTTCTCTCTCTCTCTCTCTCTCTCTCTATATATATATATATATATATATATATATATATATATATATATATATATATAAATATATATATATATATATATATATATATATATATATATATATATATATATATATATATATACATATATATGTATATATATATATATATATATATATATATATATATATATATATATGACACAAGCTTTGCTTTGCCTATCTCTTTTCTATCTTTATATCTGGGTAGCTAGCTAAATATGATTTGGAAATTGTATATTTTGGTTATTTATTTACTATACTACTATATTTACAGGAAATAACATTCTTGTACACTATAAATAAAAAAAAATATTTAAAATATGCGCACAAATATTGCTTATTCATTTTATGTTTAAACAAATCAATAATGGTTTAAAAATGAGGATATATTGTAAAAAAAACCTTTATAATTTAATTAATTGCTATATTAAAAGCACATCTATTAAGGTATACAGCTATATAAAACAATCAAAACTCAATTTAAGCGTAGCAAATTGACAATTTAATGGCGTTGTTTTTATTTTAAATAGCTTTATGAAAAGTATTGTGGTCATTTATAGTAAATAATGGAGTTTTTCTTTTGTTTTTGCATAACACTTGCTATAGTATGATAAAATATGTAGATATGTATTGAACCTTAGAATAAAAGTATTTTTTAGCTTAGAAAGAGAAAATTAAAATACCTACGTAGCAGTCTCGCTGAATGACCTACTCTCGTAGAGGAAACCAATTTCATATCACCGGAGCCTCCATCGTCCGGAGATTGGCTGCGTAATGGAGATTGACACGTGTACAATAATTTTATTTTATATTTTGCACTGTATTCAGTGATAAAAGATTACACATTAAATAGATCTAAAACTTTCCCATTTTTATTGGCTTACGTCATATTTAACGAAACCTGTCGACCCGTCGTCATGTCTATACGTCGTTAATATGATATGATTGTTAATTTTATACCTCATATTCAAGGAAATTATAATTTGTAGACTTTTATGTCAAGGATTTTTATATAGAGTGTTCAAGATATCATATTAAAACATACGAATTATTTCTTAAGTTGTTTACATGAATATTATTACAATAATGTGGATACAATCATCTATGATGCAATTGATGCAGTGATATATGGAAATTCTATTTTAATAACTCGTTTGTAATGAAAGATTTTCGAAATGTCAGCACTCGTGAATCCTTAAACATGACGTTACATGTTTAAGCTTTCATAAGTATACTGAATTTGTAATTCGAATAGGATAACATAGACATACCTAAATCTTTTCGTTACAGTTTATCTTTATATATAATAAAATGATCGAAAAGGCGATTCTCTACTGTAAATGAAAGATATAAAAATATAATGATTGAGTCGATTAATATATCGATAGTTTAAGTTGAAACTGTCAAGTGCGACTCGGACTCGCCTACAGAGAGTCCGAACCATATGGTACCATTTTCAGAAATACTGATGAACGTGCGGTACAACCGATAAAAATTGATAATTATATACATCTTCTTCCTGGCATTAATCCCGGCTTGCTGTGCCAGGGTCTGCCTTCTTACTGAGCCTACTCCACTTTGCACGATCTTGTACGTCCTCGGTGGTTAGACCATTGGCTCTCATGTCCTGCATCACGACATCCAACCAGCGCTTCCTTGGGCGTCCGGGAGGTCTCACTCCAGGGACAGACATATCAAGGCACTTGCGTCCGACATAGTTCCTAGGCCGGCGCGCAACGTGACCATACCACCTCAGGCGACGCTCTTGGAGCTTATCCGCTATGTCACGGACTCCAAGACTACCTCGAATGAATGTGTTACGTATGCGGTCAGACCGCTTTACGCCGCACATCCATCTCAGCATCTTCATTTCCGTGACATGAAGCTCCTGAGTGTGCCGAGATAGTACTGGCCAGCATTCGCTGCCGTATAAAAGAACCGGTCGAACGATGCTCTTATATATCAGCCCCTTTAGTTTGGTTGGTATTCTGCGATCGCAGACCACACCAGTGACCTCCCGCCATTTGGCCCAGGCAGCGCTTATCCGACCGTGAACGTCGTGATCGATGCCTCCAGACTAGTGCATAACGGATCCGAAGTACCTGAACTTTTCCGACTTAACGGCTGGTTCAGTACCTATATGTATAGTGCTCGAGTCCGGTCTCCCGCAAGCCATGTACTCGGTCTTCGACACATTTAGTTTAAGACCGCCGTTCTCAAGCGTACCATTCCAGAGGTTCACTTTACGCTCTAGCATCAGCCGGTTCTCTTCAACGAGTGCTATGTCATCGGCATACATCATTAGCCACGGAGGCTGGTCTTGGATGTGAGCCGAGACAGTATCTAGCACTACGTTGAATAAGAATGGGCTAAGAGCTGAGCCCTGGTGAACCCCTACTGTAATCTGGAAAGGTATGGTGTTGCCAACAGCAGTCCTAACCATGGAAGCGGAATTGTGATACATATCTTTGATAATCTCAATATAGGCCTCAGGGATCCCTTTCAAACGCAATGCCCACCAGATACACTGACGAGGCACACAGTCAAAGGCCTTCTGCAGATCTAAAAAAGCCACATGCAGAGCTCTCCTCTTTTCCCTGTATGCCTCCATCAAAGTTCTGAGGGCAAAAATGGCGTCCATAGTACACGATCCAGGCTGAAATCCATATTGAGACTCAGAGACAGTACACTCTCGGCGGAGCCTGATATCGATAATGCGCTCGAAGAGCTTCATGGTGTGACTCATAAGCTTAATGCCCCTATAACTACCACAATCTTGGACACTGCCCCTTCCCTTGTAAATAGGGGATTACCCCTATGCCTTAGCTTTATTAAAAGCTAAGCCGCCACTGGTGTGGCATCTTTCCAGTGTTCAAGATATGGTTAAAAAGGTCAGTAAATATGAGCACACCAAGAGAGCCCAACGATTTCCACGCTTCGATCGGAATTTCGTCAGGCCCCACCGCTTTTCCGTTCTTCATGCGTCGAAGGCAATTCCGAGTTTCGTCAAAGGTTATTGGGGCAACAAGTCCGAGGTTAGGCGGTGGGTTGTGATGAAGACTGCACAGATGCTGAGTGTTCAGCAGCTCTTGGAAATAGCTTCTCCATCTCTCCTTCACAGAAGCGGGATTACAGAGCAACGTGCCCTGGGAATCTTTGACGCAAAGACATTTTGCGATATCTTGCGTCGCTTTATCCCGGCCACGGGCCAGTTTGTATATGAGCTTCTGCCCCTCCGCAGTTTCAAGTTTATCATATAATGGTGATAAACTCTCACTGCGGGCTCTGGCTACAGCTTTTTTGCTGACACGTTTTGCTACTATGTACTCCAGTCTGTCTTCAGGAGAGTTGGACATTCATATGCACTCATTTTGTATGATATATATAAGCTTATCAATATATAAGTTTAATTGTCGTTTGTTATTATTAGAATACCTTTATTTGTACTGCAAGTTCTCATTTCTAGCCAAATTTCATAATAGTACTCTATTCAGCTTCACGCTGTGTCCCGCACATGGCAGGGAACTTGGGAACCTTCCACTTCCATTCCCCATTTTCGAATTTGAAGCATTGCGTGTTGAGTGGCGAAACTCAATGCCGTTTTTTTGCCTTGTACCAGAGCGAAGAAATGAAAACATTAAATATTTAAGTTGAAAATATTGAATATTTTCATTTCCTCGAGTGGGGATCGAACCCAGAACTTGTCGGTTACAGTCACACGCTTGTACGCTTGTGCCGCTGCGCCACGACAGGCCTCATAATAATATACCAACAATTAACAAAATTAACAAACTAATCTCTTCAGCTTTATAATATTGGTTTAGATTACAGTTTTAATACGCACTGTACGCCGTTACGTGGGAGGCATGGGCGAAGTGCGCGGCACTGAGGCGCGTAGCGTTACTGTAATAATTATCTATATTATTTAAAAGTACGTTAATCTAAGAATATATATTTTGTGAGACAGTACATTTATCGAGGAAGACTATCACTTGCTTAATTAAATAAATATTACTGCTTGTCAATATAACAAAATTTAAATAAAAAACATATAGTTTTTCTGTAATTGACATAAAAAAACGTTATATTATTTGTTTAAGAAGATTTTGAAGTAATTGTTATTTCGAAGTTTTATTACTACGGTTTCGTAAGAATAGTTTCCAGTGCAATTTTCTCTTAAGTACTTTAAATGCTTCTAACAGCAATAGAAAATTTTAGTGCTGACATATAATTATACTTGCATAGTTCTATTGTTTTATAGCGTATTTTCTTACCAAATAAGGATAGTCTATTATATCTTTTAAAAAACTATCATTTTGAAATATGATGTATTACCCAAGTTGGTTAAGCGCTTGTGTCTTTTAATGTATTTTTATAAGATTTGTTTATCAGTAAGGACAGAGATTGGGATTATAAAATTTGTTACTTTTAGTTCAGTTAAAAGTTCAGTTAAAGTATATAGCTGTAGGTATATAAAAAAAATTGAACTTTCATAGGTACTCGTATCGCTACAAGTACAGGTACATGTATAAAGCGGCCCCTACCAACACGTCTATCAACCGATAACGAATCAAGTGCTTGTTCATTTATAGTTGATAATAAGTTAAATATTCGTTGGTGACTGTTGTCACGATGAATTAAAAATTGCTCAAAATAATAAATATTTTCGCACGACTCTTCATGGTTAGATCATTATGAATTTTATTAAAGTAATATTAACTATTACAAAATTTAAAATATTAAATCCACTGTTAGGAGTTACGTTAATTTTTTATACGTTTTCTCAATACTTTTTAGAAAACGTATAAACCTTTTTGTAGGCGCCGGTAAATATGAATTTTACTTATGTGCATCTCGTATAAATATTCATTTAATCGATATTAATTATGACATCCATAATTCATTTACGGCAACCCGCTTAGGAATATATAGGTATCGAGACTCGGGGGTGAGGGCGCTGAACTGGGTCACCAGAACAACATTGAGTATATTTTGAACCACATTTTAAAATTCATATGCAATCTTTTTCATATAGAAGCAATTAGTTCTTAGAATAATAAAAAGAAGAAAATATTAAAGGTATTTTTAATTTAAAATTATATATTGACATATTTTTGAACTTTCACACGTACTCGTATCTCTACAAGTACAGGTACATGTATAAAGCGGCCCCTACCAACACGTCTATCAACCGATAACGAATCAAGTGCTTGTTCATTTATAGTTGATAATAAGTTAAATATTCGTTGGTGACTGTTGTCACGATGAATTAAAAATTGCTCAAAATAATAAATATTTTCGCACGACTCTTCATGGTTAGACCATTATGAATTTTATTAAAGTAATATTAACTATTACAAAATTTAAAATATTAAATCCACTCTTAGGAGTTACGTTAATTTTTTATACGTTTTCTCAATACTTTTTAGAAAACGTATAAACCTTTTTGTAGGCGCCGGTGAATATGAATTTTACTTATGTGCATCTCGTATAAATATTAATTTAATCGATATTAATTATAACATCCATAATTCATTTACGGCAACCCGCTTAGGAATATATAGGTATTGAGACTCGGGGGTGAGGGCGCTGAACTGGGTCACCAGAACAACATTGAGTATATTTTGAACCACATTTTAAAATTCATATGCAATCTTTTTCATATAGAAGCAATTAGTTCTTAGAATAATAAAAAGAAGAAAATATTAAAGGTATTTTTAATTTAAAATTATATATTGACATATTTTTATTTTTGAAAATTATTTTTTTTAATTTTTCGACATTCCCGTATAATTTATGTTTATAATTGGTAAATATTGTAGAAAAACTATGAAGCAACGTTAGGAAATAACATTGTATACAGGAAATAAAATAAAAAAAACATTGCATAATCATTCTTGAGTCAGTTACAAATTTATTGCTCACTAGGAGTTAAAAAGTTTATCGGGACACGAGGTAACAGCAGTAAGAACTGGGTCACCAGAGTGGCATCACTTGATCTTAACTGGAGCGCAATTCTATAAGTCATTGATCCTTGTTTTGTTGCGTGTTTTGATTATAGAGTAGATAATAATTTATATTGAGGTCTGTTATTGAACAGAAAACCGTGCGACTGTCCAATAACAGAGAGGAGATGAAATATTTAATATTTTGATTTCTTATTCTTTCTTATATATTTCTCTATTTGATTTCTTTGTTCTCATCGCGCAATGCCTCAAATTTGGCGGAAAGTAAAGAAATGGAACGGAGTGTCTTACTTAACACTGGGTCCATAAGTGTTTTCTTTATACTACTGTATCTGCATATTGGTAAATGTTCTAACTGCTGCATTATGTAAAGCCTTATCATAACCTAAATAAATATGTATGATAATTATTATTTATATATTTATTTAAAATAATGAAACGTTTAATCTAGAGAATAATTTCTGAGTCACTTTATCTTATTATCTGATGGATTTATGTAAAAGCGTCTGTCGCCAGTAAAGGTTGACAGGATTTGCCTCTTGGCGGTGCGTGAAAATGAATTTTATATTAAATTGCCAGTTCTTCCTTTTCTACTCACTTTAAGATATAATCACTAAGTTATCTTGATAGCGTTTTATCATAATTATTTTTCTAACTTAAATTAAATGCTTATTATCTTTTAGAATTATTTATTTCACTTTAAACATTGTCAATATTACTGAATATATATATAATATATATATATATATATATATATATATATATATATATATATATATATATATATATATATATATATATATATATATATATATATATATATATATATATATATATATATATATATATATATATATATATATATATATATATATATATATATATATATATCCATTTCCTTCACAACTATTCGCCGAATTTGAGGCATTGCGTATTAAATGGTGGAACTCAACACCGCGCATTACCTAGTAGCGAAGAAATGAGATCATTAAATATTTACTTTGAAAATATTAAATATTTCATTTACTCGAGTGGGGATGGAACCTACATCCTTTTGTTTACAGTCACACGCTTGCGCCGCTGAGCACGACGGGCCTCTATCTATTTTTTATACTATATAACTAAAATGTTTTATATTCCAGATGAAAGCTGTGAAGATGGGATCATGGTTATTATTAGCCCTATTAGCTACGTGTTTAGCTCACGTGTTGTCAGCTCCTATAGCACATAATCCAGGTGAGTAAATTAATTAATAAACATTATGATTGAATATGTACGATCATTTTAGGCTATCATGGTGCAATCTGGATAAGAATGACTTGGCAAAATATTTTTTTCAATTCCATTGATTGAAACGTTGAAACTATAAGCGATTTCCCATTCAGACTTGTTTTAAATTTTGTTGGTAAAATGTAGTGATACAATGTCCTTTCTCTATTTACAGAACATAAATGATATACTTAATTTTTGAAACATATTTATTTACCATAAATATTTGATACTGTAGTCATATCGACTTTTGTTTGAAATAAATAAATTATCTATTGCATCCAAAATTCTATTTATTTTAATGAAGAATTACCAAAATTATATTTTGTAACAATTTACATGTTAATTGTAATACAAATGTTAGCAACTGGAAAAGAGGTTCTACATAAAATGAAAATAGAAAACAATAAATGTTATGTTCTTGCACGTATTTACAGAGTAGAAATTGTTACTTTTAACGCAAAGTGATACATTTCTTGTTTTAACTACTAATATCACATTTAACACATATTAAAGACGTGTATTGTCTGGTTTATCGACACATGGTGTCTACATTGCATATCACGTACTAAAATGCTGGGATCTGTAAGTTTGGAAATTGTGGATTTGTGGATTTCATATATATTTGTGGAAATATTGAATACTTAAGGTCTGTCATGGCGCAGGGGCACACGTGTGTGATTGTGAAGGCGACAGGTTGTGGTTCGATCCCCACTCAAAGAAATGAAATATTTAATTGTTTCAATTTAAATATTTTCATAACTAACAAGGCAAAGCCCGGCGTTGAATTCAGCCACTCAACACGCAATGCCAGTGGCGAGTTGGGAACACAATGAAGTGTCTTAACACTAGGTTCCCATTCCCCTCTGGCAATAAAGAAATGAGTTCCGCCACTCAAAACGTAAACAAAATTTGGTGGAAAATTGTGAACGGAGTGTCTTAACACCAGGTATGGTTACCCTGTTAAAAAACTAAAAAAAATGGTGAAAATAAAATGAAGTATGGTCTTTTGGACTTCCATCTTCCTTATGTTAGATATAGGTCAAAGGCTCTTAGATTATTCAATTCATCCGCTTGAACTATTTTACTTAGCAGAATTGAAAATGTCGTCGTTTATTTAAAGCTTCTATCGCAACATTTATTCTATAATAACGTTCCTTTGTGTCCCACTCAGTTTTTGCTAGCTTATTTTGTTTACATAGTAAAATTTGCTTTTATGTCCAGAGAAGGTAAAAGTTATTTTTTAATAAAATTTATAATTTGAAAATATGTATTGCGCTTTAAGTATATTTTAAAATATTGATTATGAAATATTTAGTGATTCTGACTATACTAACTTCCCGTTCACTTTTGAAATTTATGTATTTATTGATCAATATATCGACTCGTGATGTTTTACGGTTGGGACCGAGAGTGACCATAATCTTTAAGAAATTTAAATGTTCATCACATGAATTTTATATTAAAATATCAGAAGATATCTCTACAATATGACATTTGACATCTCAAGGTTATTTAATAACTAAAATCATGACAACCATTATAATATATAGCTTTTCCAAAGAGAAGCCAAGGGCGATTTCTATCTTTCTCTGTATTATAACTGTTTACTGTCGTTGTTTGTAATAAAAAAACGTAGACTACCCCGTTCCCACATCTTTTTAACCGAACAGACTGCGGCTAATACCGGGACTTTCGGAAGGTACTTGTTACGCTTGTTTATTTTAAGACTATATTAGATTACTGATTCGTGATGTTAATTAATTTTTAAATACAATATAAGTTGTTAATTCGACTATATACTACCGCTTACCGGCCGATATGTTAAAATAAACGCAGTCGCATCTCGACTGTTTTCTATGTTTCAACAACGTAACGTAACAGAATATAAAACAATATAACACACCTATATGTGTGATAGACGGATACTACTACGTTACGTCATTACTAAGATGGCATTAGGAATCTACTTATCATACACATATTTTTCCTTGATAAGAAATTCGATATATATATAAATATATATATATATATATATATATATATATATATATATATATATATATATATATATATATATATATATATATATATATATATATATATATATATATATATCGAGTCTTTGAGTGCATCATACTTATTACGGTTTTAATAAGTATGATATTATACATATAATACCGTAATACTTAAGATTAACTCGACCGCTGTCTTCCACTACTACTCATATACATATTAGACAAATATACATATTAGACAATGATTACTACTCTCGAAAACCAGTCCAAATCAATACAGCATTAAAAAGCATTACCTATATAATTCATCTTTAAGTTAGTGAATTATTTATAATGTGTAATTGTGATTTTTTTTATTCAAGTATACCAAGCAAGCTTTCAAAAAAATCTTTAGTGGCAAATCTTTCACAATAAGTTGTAAAATGGATAACAAATGTACAAGGACATTACTATTGTGCCAGTAGTAGCAACTCAGGAAACGGCAGAATTACGTCAGTTTAACGACAATGCAAATAAAATTATCCAATTGTAACACATCTCATGTGACTCGTTGAGTATACTTTACAAATTCGATTAATATATTATTAGGATACATTTTCTTATTTTATTTTTATTGCTTATTGTACAAATTCATGCGGTGAAAGTGCTAAGGTTTTTATATATTTGTACCTATATGTGTAAGTGAAATTTAAAATAAATAAAACAAAAATATATATATAGAAACAATTTTAAAATTAGTCTTTTCTAAAATTAGTATTTGTTTTTTTACTCTAAACATATTTAATTTGAAAAGAAAGTTATAACAAGGGATATAATTTTTTATTGTAATGTTTGCGAATAGGCTTTGTACTTGAATATTTTTCTTTCAATTTGTTAAGCGTTATGCCAAAGTTCTAAAAATATTATTGTCTTTCTAAATAATATGTTTACAGTATTTATGATCTTTATGGTATAGCTACTCGTAAATTGTTGAAAACAATTTGAGATTTAAATATTTTTCAACAACATAAACATTTTTACGCACTATAATTCATGGTTCTAAGTGTTACCAATATAGATTGTGTTACGAATATTATTAATTAGCTTATTTATTAGCTTTAAGTTTTATATTACAATTTTTAATTTCATAATATGCTTGGTTTTCTTTCTGATTTGGTAAAAAAAGGTGACTAGAATCGAATCCTTGCATGATACTCGACATAATTAAAGATGTAATTTTTGCGTATGAACATTTTATTTCGTTTTGTTATTTTTATATTCAAAACATCATCCAGGTACAATAACGAATTCTTGAAAGTTTTAATTGAAATTTTAAAACGTATACGAAGTTACTGTAATAATAATAATGTCGTGCACAAAGAGGTCCTCTTTATACTATGAATAACATACCATTTTATTTAAAAGTACGAACAAAGGAATCAAGAGCAAGTGTCCGACAGGATATGAGCGCAAAGCTTTTATAGTGAAATTCCGTCGAGTATATGTCGTAATAGTTGAAAAATATTTTATTACTCTACAGTACATTTATGTATCAAAGTATATGCTTACATATAAACGGATAAACAGATTTAATTGAAGTTCACCATACGGAAAATTTTATGTAAACATAATCAACATATTATACTTATAATAAAACTATTTTTTGTCCCATAAAAACACTACTTGAATAAAAATGTATAGCAATATTGAGTATAGAGACAACTAGAGACAACCTTTAATCTATTATTTTGAAGTAAACGATTTTTTTAATTCTTCAGGACAAATTTTCTATATTGTGCTCCATAATCTCCTTTGTCTTTCAGTCTTATTAAAAGAAACTGAGTAAGTCTTAAATAAATATGATTTTAAATCCGTCTAGTGGTTAATGTAACAGACAAACGAACAGATCAAGATCGAGAGCTCAGCTAAATTATAAAATACTAGCAGCTTCGCCTGCTTATACTAGCTAGTTTTTTATTTTATACACTGAACATTCATATGAACATGAATCCATTGGCTTTTTTATTTAGTTAAATGTAGCGTAGTTATAAGAAATTACTAATATTATTTTTTTCAATCAATCCAAATACTTGGCTTACCTTGATTTCTTTAAGGATTTTTTGATTGTTTTAGAAATAATAAAATATATTTTACGTTATTGCAAACAAAAGTGTCTATTGACTCGTCAATAGACATTTGTTTTTTTTTATTTGTAAAACGTTAAAGTTATTGCAGTACCTCCTAACGTTAAAAGTTGAAATACAGCTTGGAAACTATCTCTGGAAGATAGTTTACAAGCTGTATTTCAACTTTTAACGTTTATGCAGTTCGTGTAAATCTCAAGGTCTCCCGTTTTTTCAAAATTTTTATATGATACTATATACCCACACCCTTTCTTGGTATAAGGACAATACAAAAAAGGTTTTCTTATTTACATTACAAGATTACTTTAGTTTACATGTATATATAAAAAAAAATTAAGTGTCCGACTTATTTCAAATTAACCGCGTTTTTTGTAATAAGCGTTGTTTTATAGTTATTTATACACACACATGTTATAATTATTTATATGATACTAGAAGTAAAAAATATTGAATCATATTAAAAAAAGAAGTGGCCGAATGTGCTCCGGCGCCATTTTTAAACTATTTAACTTACTATTTAAAAAAAATCTGACCTAGTAATGGTAAAAAAGTTTTTAAGTACTATAAGTAATTTGATGTTTTAATTTTTTTTTTTTTTTAGGAATCTCTCTCTTGTTATAGATAAATATTTAAAAACCATCTATCCCGACAGGAAATCAAAATACTAGACATTCGTATGTATATATACACAGTCAAGCACTGTCACATTGCCACCACGACGACTACTGACGCCAGTGTAAACTAATAAGGTGATAGTTTATTCTTTATAATGTAACACTTAATTTATAAATACATTTTAAAAAGTATGTACAGTTGTACATATTTGTATGTGCATGTGTCAATTTTAGTGATGTCGCACTAGCTACAAACTATAAATGTAACCGGGCACTGATAAATACGGTAAAGAAATTATTATAAATAATCGTAAACAGACGACAGTACCGTAAACATGAATATTGCTGTATTTCAATCGGAAACAGAAGAAACCGGCAAGTGCTGAATAGAGTTATTATTTTTTAGATACCCCTCTAACCTTGTGTATTACTGTGATTTAGTTTATTAATTGAATTGTGTGCATATAATTTGAAATTAGTTAATCTGGATATAATGAGTTAACACGTGTGAACGTTGTAAATGGAAACTGTATGTATTTTCTATTTCATTCTATGTACTTTGATAAGATGTCTACGTTGTTAACAACATATCATCAGCAATGTTTCTGTCATGAAACCTGTCTACTGGTTAGACATATTTAAACTTATGTTGAAAAAGTATAAATTCCGTCCAAAATTACAACCCACAAGATCTAAGCTGAGCTTTGCATTTGTAATAGGTATTCATATTTTAATCTTTAATACTGCAGACCCTTTCATCTAAGTAACCTTTTCATCTTATTATTATTTTATTTTGTACTCATACTCTCTCTCACACTCAACTTCACCTGGCCGGTCGCATTTACAGTCAAACGTTTGCGCCGCTGTGCCACGACATACCTTATTACATTTATTTATTTCATTTTCTTATTATGTATATTAAGTATATTACTATTGATAGCCACAATTAAAACTTATCGTAAGAAAATTTTATCTATGTCTATTATAAGTAATAAATTGTTACATTGTTTTTGATTATACATAGTTCTAACCCTTACATCAATAATATTATTACAAACATTATTTAATAATTGATAGTAATTAAATAATTCCTGATATCAAATTGTTACGTTATTAAATACATGAGTTACTATACAAACTGTCATGCGTGGGCTATGTAAATATATTGTACCACCTACGTGACCTGATATCAAAGGCTTAACGATCCACTGACTGGTCACACCTCATTAAACCGAGACATAAAGAATCTTTGCTTCATAATAAACGTTAGATGATTGAAATAAAGACTACATATATTCGTCTATATCAAATCATTTTTATGGTATAACTTTGTATTTAATAATAATTAATACATTTTAAATAATTTTTTTATAAATAAGAAAAATGTAATTTCTAATAATAATTATCTATTAATAATAAGTATTATCTATTCCTATATAAAATTCTAATGTGTGTCCGCAATTACAACATAACTATGTTTTTTTCAAGTACTTATAAGTTACTTATAAAATATTAAAACGAAAACCAACATCAACATTATCATTTCTTATATTTTCCTGTGTTTTTTTTTTTTGCTTCCGGGCATTTTTCTCAAAAGAAAATAAAATCCCAAAGGTAAATGACTATACTAAAATAACCAATTTTACATATTAAGTATTTTTTTGTTTCAAGTCGTTGTAACCTACACATAGCACAGGAAACAGGAAACTTGGAAACTTTGTGATAAGACACTCCGTTCTCAATTATATATTCCCCTTCCCAGCTTTCCACCGAAGTCTTTAGGCATTGCTTGTTGAGTGGCGAAACCCAATGCCACGATTTGCTTTGTAACCAGAGCAAGGTAAAAAAAATATGAAATAAAATAATTACTTCGAATGGAGATCGAATCCACAACCTGTTACATTTACAGTCGCATGGCTTGTGCCCATGCGCCATGACAGGTCCCAAATAAATATATAATTAATAATATCATCATTAATAAAATTACTGTTATTAACAGTATATGTTATACTAGAAATAACTTTAAAGACAAATATATAATTATTAAAACTTGATATATTTCACGTTATTGCAACATTTAGAAAAGTACATTTACGTACGAACGTTACAGCATACTGCGTAGTAATTCGTAGAAACTTCTACGAAATACTACGCAGTATACAGTAACGTTCGTAGGCTGTAACATTAATCAACCAAAACGACTTATTGTTATGTTTAAATAAGTTATGATAGTATTTTTTGAGCTTCACGCTGTATCCCGCACATGGCTGGGTAGGCAGAGGGAACTTGTTCCCCACTTTCCGCCGAATTTGAGACATTGTGTCTTAAGTGGCGGAACTCAACGCCACGTTTTGCCCTGTACCAGAGCGAAGAAATGAAAACATTAAATATTTAAATTGAAAATAATAAATATATCATTTCCTCTAGTAGGGCTCGAACCCACAACCAGTCAGATACAGGAACACGCTTGTGCCGCTGCGCTACGACTGAACTCGATTTCCTAGCTTTCACGCAGTATCCCGAAAATCGCACAGTGAGCAGGGGGAACCTAATGTTAAGATACTCCGTACAGTTCCTTACTCTCCGCCAAAATTGAGGCATTGCCTGTTAAGTGGCGGAGCTCAACGCCGCACTTTGTCTTGTTATCAGGGCGAAAAAATAAATTATTAAGTAATTTCCTCGAGTGAAGTGCAAAGCCACAACCAGTCGCGTTTACAATCACACGCCACTACAACAATCTTAATTAATAAATTCAATTATTAGTTAGTTAGTTAAGATTGTTGTAGTGGCATAAATTTAGAGATTTAACTGAAAAAGCCAAGCCACTTTTAAAATATTTAATTTATTTGAAATTATATTATGTATAACCAAATATAAAAAAACGTTAGACTATTTTCGTGAAATAAGGGTGTTTTTTTAAATCATTGATTATATTATAAACATTGATTATGGACAATCAAAATTAAATTTAGTTAAATCAAATTTATTATGTGTAACTAGTTCAAAAGAAAATGAAAGGTGAGTACTGAAACTTGTTCAAAAGAAAATGAAAGGTACTACTGAAACATTGTTTTCCTTATGCTCGAAACTTTAGTTTGATGTCCCCTTACTTCAGTACAACTCTTGCGTACTTTCATTAAGTAGGTTCTTGGCTATTGCGTACTATTATAGAGTATTTTAAGCTTTTGTGCCGGAAGCTTATATAACGTCGCTTTGAAGCAAGTTGTCAAGAATCATTAGCTGTTTTCTCAACCATGCGATTGACAAAGCGTAGATCTCGTTGATAAGATTTCTTTCAATGTTCGATCTGAGTCATTATGCCCATAGTGGCGTTGTGGAATAACGTCTTACTGTGATGACATCGTTTATGGGTACGGTCACCACTCACGACAGTGAATTTATTTTATTCCTCCGCTGACAAGATATTAACTTAAGGCGCCTTTTTCAATTACAGAAATTGATTTTAAATTATGGGATAACTCGTGAAATTTCAACTAATCAAGCACTTTTCTTTGATATAACACGGATAACTGCACTTGGCACTAAAATTAAATCAATTTAACAGTTTTTATTAAAAATTCAAAATGTATATTGAAAGTCACTATTTAAAACTTATTCGTATATATTAAAAATATATAATGTAAAGATAACTTAAAGAGTTTCTTTAAAGATCAACGACTTTATACTTCTCAACGACTTTATTATCGTATACAGGAACTACGTTGTATTTTGTTATTGAACAAAAACAAATCTATTTTAATTATCATATATTCACAATGGGTAAAAGTGCATACATATTAATGTATGTACTTCGTATAATATAAATAAATGGAGCTAATTTAAAGAAAGAGCAATTTTTCTCTATTTACCTATTCGGTCTTTAATTCTAATAAATCAAGTTACATTGGGGCTTTTTATGTTTATCCAGCGATGTGCGATATTAGCAAACTTTCAAGCTCGCCAAGCATATCGCGTACAACGACGATGTATATAGCACCAACTTACGTAAACGACTACTTTATACTTTATAAGTTATGTTATTTTAAGCTACATAGAAGTTTTTATTGTAAAAACAGATCTACAATAAAAACTCCTATCTAGCTTAAAATAACAGTATCAATGTGAAAAATCTGTCCTCTCTCGTACATTATTTAACATTTTTTGGGAAACTCCTATGTATATATATTCAAATTTAAAATATTCTTTATTTAAATCGATTTTTGCAAGCAGTTTTGAATAGTCAAACGAACATAAAGTTACCACCGGCTCGGAGAGCGGTTCTACTGAGAAGAGTCAGCAAGAAACTTAACAGTTGCTCTTTTCAATACAATGGTAGTCACCATTCTGCATGAAATTCAAATGATACTCAGCTTCACGCTGTATGCCGCACATGGCAGGATAGGCAAAGGGAACTTGGGAACCTAGTGTTAAGACACTCTGTTCCACTTCCGTTCCCCACTTTCCGCTGAATTTGAGGCATTGCGTGTTGAGTGTCGAAACTCCATTAATTAAATAAAACATTCAATATTTCAATTGAAAATATTCAATATTTCAATTCCTCGTGTTTGGATCAAACCCAGAACCTGTCGTTTACAGTTACAGTTGTCGCTAACGCTTATGCCACTGCGGCACAACAGGTGATCTCAAATGATCTTAATAAAATACATTTTTATCGTTCAATTATTCTTGAACAGTGTAGAAAGTTTTCATGGTTTACATTGCTTTAACATTGACGAGGTACGTTGCCGACATTTAAGGTAGAGACAGATGCGCTTTTTGAAGTTACCCATGTCATATAAGTTACCCTGGACACTGCTACGCAACCGCACAGCAGTAGAGTGTCACGTATCCAAGTGGTTAAGATGATATTTGAGCCAGTGACGTACTGCACGGTTAGAGAATTCGGTGGCTTGTACTAGTTCAAGAAATCCCTAGAATTTTCTAGAACACACAGCTAGGAGTCGTCTCTATGTAAAGCCAAATGTAAAAACCAAAATGTATCCATATCATATAGGCCTTACGTTGTATGCGATCCAATGGTTTAAGATGATACTGGGGTGCGCCAACCTAGATATGAGAACAGTACTCAATTTTCTTCTTCCGGTTGCTAATCTCGGCCTTGACTGATCCTGCTTAACCTATTTCACTTTGTATGATCTTTGACCTCGGTTGCTGTACCATTGGCTCTCATGCCCTGCATACCGCTATCCACATTGTCCATCCTTTTTCGTCCGGGAGGTCGCACTCCAGGTAAAGACGTAGCAAACCACTTGCTTCCGACATAGATCCTAGGCAGTCACACAACGTGGCCATACATAATATATAATACGTATTAAAGTACTTAATCAAATATTCATTACGTTAGTAGATATAGACAGTGAAATATTTCCATTTTATTGGAGTTTTGTCGTCACTCAGTTTATTTTTGTTTATATAATGTTGAAAATATTTGTATTTAACAACTTGAAATTTGTATTTATGCGGTGCAAAACCGACTGACAAAGGTTTCCACGTACTGTATAAAACCAACGGGACTTGTGAATACGTGACTTATTACGTTACTTTGCGAATATAAAATGAAACATAAAATTAATAAAAACGAAAGTGGTCACATTTATTGCGCTTACGTCTTTTTGTGTACGACCTAATCTACGACCATAAAATATTTATATTTCCATTTTCACGATTGAGCGAAAAGTGAAAAAAAAAAAAGGTTTTAGGGTTTCAACTGCCTTTTTCTTTTAGATGTGATGATAGAAAATGTCAATGTTGATATAAATGTAGGGGAACAAGCGAGAGATTTTAACTATATTTCTTTGACACGGCAAAAGTTTATATATTGCTATTCTATAGCTTCTTTACTCATATGGAATGATTATGAAAAATACTTTTTTTATTTATGGCGTCTCCCAAGCGTTAAGCAATGCGTGACTTGAATGTGGCTTCATTTTTTTTAAAAATGTGAGTGTGTTGAATATTAATTAAGAAATTATAACAACGAAGTGAGCTAGAGTTGGATTATTTTCTTTTAGCGTTAATGCAATGGTAGTTTAGTAAGTTTGTAAAATATAATATTATATATTTTATTACACTTAAACAGGTAATTTGAATATTTTATTTAAATAAGTTAGTTATAACATTTTGTAAAATATACATAAGTAAGACTTTGTATACTTGTGTGAAATGTTGTACAACCCTTGTGAAATTAATTAATATTACGTATTGTGTGGTAATTTCTTTATACTAATAAAATACATCGTCTTTTTCCGCATAGGTTAATGGAAGCTTTAATCGTAAGACAGTTAAAAGGTGGCCCACTTTCTTCCGAACTTTTGAGACATTGTGTGTTTGATGGTATATCTTAACGCCGCTCTTTCTATTTCGACCAGTAATATAGAATAATTAAACTTCCTCGTGTGGGTATCAAGCTCATAACCATTAGGTACGCTTACAATAGAACCGTCCCACCCTGCTATGACGGTATCTACATGCTACAACATGATACTTTTTTATATGATGTGTTATTAATTTTCTAAGTCTGGATTAACTACCAAAAAATATTTAATGAGATATTAAAATTATAATTTTACTAGCGAAATTGCATACCATCATTTTACTCAGAAATACCAATTTCAATGAATGCAAATAAAACGATGTAATAAAAGAACTTTCTTGAAATCCGAGGATTCAACTAAGAAAATTTAGAGAAGGAAATCTCTTTCAGTCCGTCAAGATACCCTTTAACCTTTTGCCTTTTACCGCCCACTCACTTCTAAGACAGAAATTACTCTACAAACTGCTATAATTTTGTACCCGACAGCTTTCCATTTTAATACTTAGAATAGGGTTAGTTTTTTCTTGTACATGATTTTGACGTTGACCGTTAATTTTAATGTGAATTCGTGTGGGTAACACGAAACCGTAATATCTATCAGTCGGGAACAGTCCTCGATGTTAAGACGAGGCTGCTGAAAATGTACAAGAGATTTCAAGTCATAGCGCCTAGATATAATATATGTATAGTAGATTCACGTTGAAATCTTTCTGGCTTACTGTGTAGGCAGTTTAAATTTTTTTATCTCTTTTATTGTTTATATATCGAATATTGTTAAAGGTTAGCGTGTATACATATATTATAGCGTGTATTGTATACGATATTATACAGGTGACTGGCAAGAAATAAGAGGCTTAAAAAAAAAAAAAAAAAAAAAAAAAAAAAAAAAAAAAAAAAAAAAAAAAAAAAAAAAAAAAAAAAAAAAAAAAAAAAAAAAAAAAAAAAAAAAAAAAAAATAGGTCTAGGCGGCAGCAGTTCTCTAATGCTGGAATGACTTCAGGTGGAATGCGGTTGGGGAAATTGACTAAAAATTGTATTATAAGTAATCCTTTTTCGAATGGATTTTTGTACATAGGCATACCTGGAAACCAATAAGTAAATTAATAAATCATTCTTACCATTTTAATAGCTGTGAAAATCTGCGTACCTACTTCCAATTGTGTTTCGCATTTGAACGGTAAAACTAAACATCGCGCTGTTACCAGTGTACCAGTGAGAAAATGAAAATATTTACTAAACTTAAATTTAAAGAGCGTATAAAAATTTTGAACGAAGCCGGATTTGAACCCGCGCCTCTGGAAAACCGTTCCAACGCTCTGACCAACTATGCCATTCGTTCTCACCGAGCTCCGTCGAAATTCTTATCTTTCTCTCATAACGATACAGTCAGAGTATTAACATTTAATACATAATTACCTTCATTCAATACACATTTCACTTCACCATACTTGGTGACTTCTCCAGGTAATACTGTAATGACAATATCTCTGTCATCCAAAGTCCGAATGACCTTCTGGAATCCACATAGAGCCTCTACTAGTTCAATATTCATCCTAATTATAAGATCATTTCCAGATCTTTGGAACAACTGAAAACAATTGTTTTATATTTAACTTTTTTTTATCTGTATAACAAATAAGCATAAGAAATCTATCCATACTATATACATCAAATTTAGATTATACCAGTATAGTAAAATAGGCAACTAAAAAGAATGACTATATTATTTATTGTACATATATGTACATATATATATGTGTATAATAAAGATGGTAAGACTAAATAAGTCTATGTATAGAATACATAATAAGTCCTAATGTCTAAAGTAAAATTTAATGTGACAATGATAACAATTGATTATCTAATAAATGTGATGATAACAAACTATTATTTAATAAAATCTATGGCCGCATGTTTGCGTAGAATTAAAAAGAAAAAAAAATCAACTGGGCCCTGGCCAACTACTATGTAATATATATAAACATTTTCATTATTATAAAAGGTTTAATACAGAGTATAAGAAATCACATAGCAACATAGTCACTATGATGCTTTAGTACTCTAATGAAATCATCTCAATTATTGTTTTCTTTTATTGAGTAGTTACATGCCATAGGCTTCGAAGGTCTGTGACTTTCCGCCGATTTTGAGGCATTGCGTGCTAAGTGGCGGAACTCAACGCCGCACTTAGCCTTATTACCAGAGCGAAGAAATGATACATTAAATATTAAAATTGAAAATATTAAATATTTCATTTCCTTGACTGGGGATCGAACCCAGAACCTATCGGTTACAGTCACACGCTTTTGCCGCTGCGCCACGACAGGCCTCACTAGATGAAATTGGATTTAAATATTAAGTAGTCATCAATGTCAATTATATATTAGTGTTTGAATGGTTATAACAGCACTTGTACCTCATATCCTCAACTTATGTATTATTAAATTCATGTTGTATTGTTCCTTAATTATGTAATTAAATATTGTTTTTTTCTACAAGTGAGGGTTAAATTAATAATAATTTAACTATTAAGGTTAATATTAGGACATACCTACTAGTTTTTCCATGAACATTAAAAACAGCTTTAAGTAAGATTTTCCAACTTGACCATAATGAATACACAATATGTCTTGTCATTTATATAATTCTTTATAATTAACTACATACTAATTACTCACTTCATGTTCTTTCTCATCTAAGACAATAATGAGATCTCCAGCTTCCATTTCAGGTTCCTGATCTCCTTCACCACTAAATACTATTTTCTGCCCATCTGTCATTCCCTTGTCCACATGCACCTCGAGAATCTTTCGATCACGTACAGTCTTGCGACCCTACGAAAGGCATACATAATGTAGTCTATATAATGCAAAGAAATTTATTTCCATTCAGTCAAACTACATTTTTTAAGAATAATTTTAATGTTTTATTTTTTTTAAACATACAGTTGTTATGTTTCATTCATAATATATTTTTCTTAATATATTATTATATTCCATATACTTACTTGACAAACTTTACATCTGTCCTTAGGATCAATAATTTCCCTTTGTCCTCGACACTCTGAGCACACAGTCTGTATTTGTTGAATCATTCCTGGACCAAGTTGTTGTATTTGAACTTGTAAACCAGTTCCTCTGCAAGTTGGACATACTTGGACAGCACCCTAAAATTTAAGTTTTAGGATAGGTAATAATCTTGTACATGTTACAATACTAAAATCATAAAAAAAATATTTCTAACAAGCATACAAGTACTTTGATGTAACTTAATAGGAACAGAGGCATAGTGGTAACAGCACTTGGATGGTTCCAGAAGTCAGAGCCCCAATGGAATCAAATTTTCTATTTGCAATGTGCACAGTACTTAACATTAAAACTTAAATTAGGAATTATACAAACCTTCTTGCCACCTCGCCCTTCACATTTTTCACAAATGACACTCTTTTGTAAAGCAAGTTTCCGTACAGCCCCTTTGTAAAGCTCTTCAAGAGTAACTGACAATTGATGTATAACATCTTTTCCCTTTCTCTCGCGTCCACGTCGCCGTCCTCCACTGAAGCCTCCACTAAAGAACATATCAAATAAGTCCATTGGTGAGGAGAACCCGCTACCACCACCACCCCCTTCTTTCAACGCCTGCTCACCACCTAGAAAATAATTCAAAAATTAATATTAGAATGTACTAGATATTCCACGAGCAATGCAAAAATAAAAACAGTTAGACAGTGTCTAAATTAATTGCATTAAAACCACTCACAAAACAAGTAAGTCATCTAGTCCTGTCAATACACTTGTCTACAGTGTCTTGAGAAAAATTCAGAAGTATGGTGTGTCTTAATACTACATTTTCTCTGCGCACCCTATATGCACTATATGGTAATAAAAAAAAATAGATCTATACTTGCTGACTTATAAACTTTAAATCTTGCACACCATTGAAGGAATTTTGTTTGCTCATGTTATTGTATGATATTGGCAATACAGACTTTGCTAGTATGATACAATAACAACATGTTTTCATTGACTACTGTCCAAAAATATAAACTTAGAGAATAATAGAAAAATAATATTCCTATTTAAATATGTATAAAAACATATCACATTAGTTCAAAATATCACAGGTAAATAAATGTCTTGATTAGAAGTAATAACTTTTCTATCACAAATCTGCCACTCAAGTTATAATATCTTAAAATCATGTATAAAGATGTGACAGACTACTTTATTGTAACCTCAACTGGTATATACAGAATTCATCTGAAATAAAATAAATAAACCATAAACAAACCTTGGTCATAGATTCTTCTTTTATCAGGATTAGATAGAACTTCATATGCTTGCGATATTTGCTTAAACCTCTCTCCCTCATTAGGGTTCTTGTCAGGGTGATATTTAAGAGCTAATTTTCTATATGCTTTTTTAAGTTCATCTGTGGTACAGTTAGGTTTCACACCTAATATATCATAATATGTTGTTTCTTTCACCATTTTAATTTCTGAAAAAAATATATGTTTTAATTGAAATAATAAGAGGCTTTACATATGGTTGGTTCTGACACTTACTGCTTTATATTTTTTCTTTTGACTATATTAATTATATTACTATTGTCATATAGAATATTAATTATAGGAAAATCATTTTTTTATGGCTACATTATAATAATAAATGATTACTTAAAATTAAGCAAGTTTTAATAATTACCATATTGACTATACTACTTATGTACATATTTTGATAAATATTAGAGAAAACAAATATATTTAATCAGTATTATAAATTAATTGCTAAACTCTTGATAGAATCAATAAATATTGTAATAAAAAATTTGAAATGACCATTTAAGCTAATAATGTGCTGGTAACAATCATGGTTTAAAAATCCATTAATTAAAAAAACACAAGCATTCTTCTACAGCTATGCAAAGGTTGCTTTGCAATAAATATTGTTATTGCAATAATTATTATTACAATAATATGTTTTCATTAACTAAGAATTTATTTAAAAATTACATAATAAAGTGTTTATAAAGTTATTTTAATTTAACTTATAAAAGGGTATTAAGTAAGTTTTTAAAAATAATTTTCCTGATTAATTAATAAAGTGTATATGTATTTAAAGTGCCGTGAAAATTAAAATTCTGTGTAAGGTGGGAGGTCATGGAAAAATAGTGCGACAGTTCTCACTATTTTTTTTTTGTAATAGTTAGGCTTTTGAGAAATGTTACAACAAAGACCTATCTATATTTATAACCAAGCATTTTAAAGCACAAGTTACAAAACGTAACTAACGTACTTATAATTTTTATGAATATACTTTTTTCTACATTACTTCCTAATGTGGTCAATAGAACATAGT
Source organism: Eueides isabella (assembly GCA_019049475.1). Lineage (NCBI taxonomy): Eukaryota > Metazoa > Arthropoda > Insecta > Lepidoptera > Nymphalidae > Eueides > Eueides isabella. The sequence continues at coordinate 6,385,786 of CM032392.1, forward strand.
ACATATAACAAAAAAAGGTTATACATAACCAAATTTTAAGAACAATAATAATATGTAAGAAATATGTCCGTGTTTCAAGCATTGATCAATCATAGGCTTAATTTCATTATATCAATGATATGTCAAGTTAGACAAAGAAGATAACTGTTCTCCTACCTTACTTTTTCTATGGATGCACTATAATAACGTTTTAGGAAAAACCTTCAAGATTCAGAAACACTGATTTCGCAATAAATGCACTCCAATAGTGAGCACAAGCTATGATCACAAGAGTCAAATGACGTTTGAAATCGTGAACTGCGAAGGCAGCGAGAACTTTCCTCACTTGTGGGAGTTGTGGGCTAAAGTCGATCGCAAAACGTGTTCATTCGAGAAAATTCTATCATTTACAATTTGCGTTCCTTTTCTCAAACGACGATTTATGATAAAATACATTTATATAAAATAATTTTATATTTCAAAATATGTATAGACGTCTTCGAACTATAATTCAAGGAATTTAATAGAATTATTTGGTGATAATATTCTATGTTTTTTAATGCCGCAAATAACTTCTTTTAACAAAATAATTATATCAAAACTTTTTTGAATTAAATTTAATTAAAATTATTTTACAATATTATTATTCTTACTTTAATGCCTTGTAAATTGCAAAATACTTTTTGGAGTAGCAAATTTTAGGAGATTTTTTTATAATATATAACCAGATTATTGAATAAGCATATAATATATAATAGAAACCAACATGACCTGAAAATAAACAAGGGGTGGATATAACAATTTTTAGTCTACATTTAATAATGCTCCGGGCCTTAAATATAAAACTATTTGTATTAAAATATGAGTAACTCGTATAGGATGTTTACTAAACACTAAATAGTGTTTTTATATTCATTAAAACATACTTTACTATTTTTACAGATTAGAATTTATCGTTATGTATATGGCGTTGTGTATCTACTGCAGGGCCCCACGCGAGTGAGTATGAGTAGTATAGTGGTACATAAGCGTGCTCATATGCGGCAAAAAACATGGCTTGCCAAGTTTCCATAAGCCCTAAGGTGTAGGTTTTCAACACAGATCAAAGGGGTTTATCTTAAGTGACTGCGACTTGTTTACATGTTAATTCCTACTTCCTATTCAGTTTCACTCACGAGTTCGTATTGAACGCAAGTGTGTCACTATTATGTGACACACTTGCGTTCTTGTCATTTAATGATTGGGCGACTGTGGGAATTCATAAGAGTAGACGAAGGTTATATGAACTTTATAGTGAAAAAACATATAACCACAGTCAATCATTTATTAATTATGTCAAGAACTATTCTAAATTGTTTAAAAAAGTATGTTCCATGGCAAAATCTTTACATATTAGAAACAAAATCAAAAATTCTTGTGATAAAATAAAAATGACATGGAACATAATAAATTGTGAAACTGGAAAAGGTAAGAATTATAATCATGATTTTAAATTAAAAGTTGACACTGGCGTTACAAGCTCGGATCAAGAAGTTGCATGTGAATTTGAAAAATTCTTTGCTGATATTCCAGTTTCCACAACCAAAACTCTTATAGCTTCCACAACCGTCGCTGAATCATTACTTAAGGAGAGCGTTCACAAATGTAATGTAAATTTCAAATTTAATCTAGTCAACTCAAGAGACATTGTTAAGACATTTAAGACCCTGGATATCAAGAAATCATCAGATCTGTGGGGTATCTCTGTTAAGTTGATTAGTCATATAATAGACGCTGTCGCTCCGCATCTTGCCGATATATTTAATAATTGTATAGAGTATGGTGTGTTTCCTGACCTAATGAAATTTAGTAAAATCATACCTATTTTTAAATCTGGTAGTACATCAGATCCAAATAATTTTCGACCAGTGTCTGTGCTACCCTCATTCAGTAAAATCTTTGAAAAGATGATCTTAAACCAAATATTAATGCATTTTAATTCAAATAAGCTAATGCTTGATAAACAGTATGGTTTTACTAAGGGTCGCTCTACTACCGACGCCGGCGTAGGTCTCTTAAAGAATATTTATGAGGCGTGGGAAGGATCGCAGGATGCTCTTGGCATGTTCTGTGACTTATCCAAAGCGTTTGATTGCGTCCAGCACTCAACATTGGTCATGAAACTACATCATTATGGCATAAGAGGTCGTGCACTCGATCTTCTGACTTCTTATTTAACTAACAGGGTTCAGAAGGTTGATGTGAATGGCAAGAAATCTCCTGGGTCACTAATCAGTATGGGGGTCCCACAGGGGTCTATTCTTGGTCCTTTTCTCTTTTTAATATATATAAATGATTTACCTTATTTAGTTGAAAGGAGCCATGAGATAGTATTGTTTGCTGATGATACTTCGTTGATTTTTAAAATGCGAAGAAGACAAATAGTATATGATGAAGTAAACAATGCTCTCTCCAAAATAGTACATTGGTTTAGCGCTAATAACTTGCTGTTAAATAGTAAAAAAACAAAATGTGTAATATTCAGAACACCTCAAACAAAAATTGTGAAAGCTAATGTACTTTTGAATGGTGAAGCCGTAGAGCCTGTTGATTCTACGGTATTTCTCGGTATCACCATTGACTCTAATTTACAGTGGGGACCTCATATTGATAGATTGGCGAATAGACTGAGCTCTGCAGCTTTCGCTGTAAAAAAAATATTAATAAGTTTACTAAAATCAGTGATGTACATAATATTAATACTAGAAATAGGCTTAAACTTAGTGCGCCTGTAACTCGATTGCATCGAGTCCGTAATTCTTTTATGGGACAGGGTGTACGCTTTTACAATAGGATCCCAGAAAACGTCAGAGAAATTTCTGTTTCACAATTTAAAAAGGTTGTGAAAAGACGTTTGTGTGTTAAAGGTTATTACCATATTAACGATTTCATAAATGATAACACGCCTTGGGAATAAAATGCTCGCTCCAGGCTGTTTCAAGTGTATCATTCTCACATAAATATATAATGTAAAGTTTTGATTAAAAAAAAAGGACATGTCCCGCTGAGTTTCTTTCGCCGGTTCTTCTCAGGTCTGAGGCAATAACTTTTGTGGACTGGTGGTAAATTGTTTGACGTTCAAAAAACGAAGCTTGTAACTTCTTATTTTGAATAAAATATTTTGAATTTGAATTTTGAATTTATGAATCTCCGCGTTAATGTATGTGTACATTTGTTGAGACTCTGAAAGATATTAATAATAAAACCTTGTTAACGAACAAGCGTCAGACATTGTGAGCGCCTGCCAAGTCTTCACAAGCGTCAAATCGGCCTTTAAGCACCCTATTTGTCGTGGCTTGCGACCATCAAGAACGCACGTAAAAGCGTATAATCGACCTATTAGAATTTGTTAAATAAATATATTGAGTAATAGTCTGAGGATCTATTACATTTATTATTATTATTACATTAATTAAAATAAATTTGCTTATAATTGTTTTTATCGTAGTTATTTGTTCAGCATTCATTCAGCATGGTGCATATGGAAATTGTAAATTGAAATTTACAATGTTATTGTAAATGTAGTCTGTGCACTATCTACTTTTAGGTATTGTTAGCTTGACACAGAGAAATGACGTGAATGTCAAAACAAACTATTTTGCACGTGTTCTATAATATCCATTAGGGGTATTTCAATATAATTTAATAAATTATTTACGTTCAACTTTAGAACTATGTCATACTATACTGTTATGTAATTTTTTATTGATATTCAAAGTACGATGTTACGTTCAAAAGAAATCGGAGAAGATCTCCCTGGATTTGAAAATCCAGTACACCAAGATGGGTCAGAAAATAAAATATTACCTCAAAAAAAGCCGAAAAAAGGATCAGGAGGTTTTCAATCAATGGGATTAAGCTTTCCCATTCTAAAAGGAATCACAAAAAGAGGTTATAAACTACCAACACCAATTCAACGTAAGGTAAAAGCATATTATAAGATACTTCGTGATAGTCCGTTACAGTACAAGTTTTTATGTAAATATAAGAAATTCTTATACTTTTCAGACAATTCCTATAGCATTAGAAAATAAAGATGTTGTGGCCATGGCTCGTACAGGTTCCGGTAAAACTGCTTGTTTTGTACTACCTATTCTTGAAAAACTGGTATCTCCGGTAAATAAATCTGTACAAGGAAAAAACTTAAGGGCATTAATTCTATCACCAACAAGAGAATTAGCTTTACAGGTATATATATGCTATAAATATTTTTTTTATATACTAATGTTATAAAAATCAGCCTTTTGGTATGTTATGTAAATTAATTTTAAAAATTACTGGTCCTAACTGACTAATTCTTTTACTTCTGTAAAATAATCTATATATTAAGGAATACTATGTCACATAAGACTCTGAGGAATACTATATGAGGCCTGTCGTGGCGCAGCGGCACAAGAGTGTGACTGTAACCGACAGGTTCTGGGTTCGATCCCCAGTCAAGGAAATGAAATATTTAATATTTTCAATTTAAAATATTTAATGTTTCATTTCTTCGCTCTGGTAATAAGGCAAAGCGCGGGGTTGAGTTCCGCCCCTCAACACGCAATGCCTCAAATTCGGCGGAAAGTGGGGAAAGGAAGTGGAACGGAGTGTCATAACACTAGGTTCCAATTCCGTTCCCTCTGCCTACCCTGCCTAGTGCGGGATACAGCGTGAAGCTGAAAGAAAGAAAAAAAAAGGAATACTATAGTCCAATCACATTTCTAACAGAATAAACACATGATGTAAAAAGATGAAACACCTTGCAAAGTGTTATTTAACTTAGAGGCAGGTACAATTTGGATTCGCACTATTTCAATGTTATCCCTGAACTTGTGTATGTAGTTTTTATTGTTTGTATCTGTCTTATCATTTATATATGAAAATATTTGTTATAATTTAAATCTATAATGTAATTTTGCTGCCATCATTGTAAAATATTAGATTTGGAGAGGTTATTTGCAGTTTACTTTTATTGATAATATATTTTATTACAGACATTAAAATTTGTAAGGGAATTGGGAAAATTTACTGGACTTAGTTCAGCTGCAATACTTGGCGGTGAATCAATAGAACAACAATTTGGAATAATGTCAGGCTCGAGTCCAGATATAGTAGTCGCAACTCCTGGACGCTTTTTACATATATGCATTGAAATGAACCTCAAGTTGGATAACATAAGTATGCTTTTTAAGTAATGAGAAATAACACAATGCCCAAACAAATATTTATGTATAATATACTTTTATCTATCATAACAAATGCGTAAAAAAAATATTAGTAAGAATAATTTAGTGATTAGTTTATTAAACTAATAAAGTTGAAGCATTTAAACATTAATCTGTATGAAGGTAAAGATTGGTTCTATTATACAGAGAAACTAATATTATTTCAATTGATGCAAAATGTAACATGTTTTCCCCAGTACTAGAGCTAATTATTAAAAATAACCTTTGTATATATGACTGTATGTCTGTAAGAGTAAACATATAAATAAATGTATATCAATACATTTTTATTAAATCTTACATTATTCATAGACTAATTTAAAAAATATGATTTATATTACAGAAATAATAGTTTTTGATGAGGCCGATAGATTGTTTGAACTTGGTTTTGGGGAGCAGCTTCAAGAAATAGTAGCGAGGTTACCATCTAATCGGCAAACCCTTCTATTTTCTGCGACTCTTCCTAAAATGTTGGTAGAATTTGCCAGGGCTGGACTTAGTGATCCTGTTTTAATAAGATTAGATGTAGATTGGAAGTTACCATCAACATTGTGGCTGGGCTGGATTTATGTGAGAGCAGAATTGAAAACTGCAGCTTTATTACTTCTCTTGGAAAGAGTGTTGACCCCTACAACACCTCAGGCGGTCGTCTTTGCTGCCACTAAACACCATGTTGAATACTTACACTTGGTAAGCACTTACATATGTTACAATTATATAGACATTCACTATCTATACTGCTAAACTAATATTATAAAGCTATAAAGTTTGATTGTATATTGGCTTGATTAATCACACTAATCTCATGAATACTACACACTATCAACTAGTGAAACAATTTGATAAAATCTTTTTGCATCGGATAAGATTTATGACTTTGAGTTAAGGAACCATCCTCAATATTTATTAAAGCATATGTCTTTAGCCTAGAGGCATTATAGTAATCACTTTTATGTCTTACTAATAAATAAAAAATAAATTGATGTTTAAAAAAAATATTTTAAACAACACTTTGGTCCTATTAATTGAGTTAGATATTGTACTTTTACAAAGATTAAATTAGGCTTATCAAAAAAACAACATAACACACTTTATATATACCAGTAGAAGTAAATAACTTGAGTGGGAATTCTACCTACAACCATTTTATTTACAGACAGATGCTGTGTCTCAACTAATAGTCAACAAATGATTCATAATGATTACGAGAGTATTTAAAATTGTTAATATGTACTTTAATATCTGTTTTTAGATATTACAACAAGCTGGCATAACATCAACATATGCTTACTCAGGACTGGACGCCTCCGCTCGTAAGATAGCACTTGGAAAGTTTTCAAATAAGAAATGTTCTGTACTCCTAGTCACTGATGTGGCAGCACGAGGGTTGGATCTGCCATCTTTAGACACTGTTATCAATTATAACTTCCCAGCGAAGCCAAAGTTGTTTGTGCATAGAGTTGGTGAGTGATTTTTATAAGTTATTTTTTGCATTTATCTACGAGCGGCGTTGAGTTCCGCCACTCAACACGCAATGCCTCAAATTTGGCGGAAAGCGGGGAACGGAAGTGGAACGGAGTGTCTTGACACTAGGTTCCCGGGTTCCCTCTGCCTACCCTGCCTCGTGCGGGATATTGCGTGAAGCTACTCTATTCTTCTTAATAATTTTGGAATAGTTGTTTTTTTAAGTTCTTAGACAGATGTTGTTTGAATGCAAAGGAAGCATTTTTATAAATATTGATTAATTAAAAGAGTCTAATTATCCGAATTAAATAAAGAATATGTGTGTTCAGAGAAACAATGTAACTATATTTATTCTCCTTATAAATATTTATTCATAAAAAAATTAAAGCCATGTTTATATGAATTACCATATTTTCTTAGAACCATGTTTAGAAATATAGGTAATTATGTAAATAGGAATTTAACATAGTACAATTTTGGAACAGAACAGACATTTAAAAAATCATAAAACTCGCGAGGTCGTCAGGCGTAGTTGACGGATTCAGATAAGCGATGCTGCACTTTAAGATATAACATGTACACCATACATAAGTACTTTATTAAGATTAAGGCCTAGCGTGGTCAGGGGCACAAACGTTCGGCTGCAAACGTGACAGATTGTGGGTTTGATGCCCGTAATGCCTCAAATTAGGCCGAAATAAGTTCCTTCTGCCGATCCTGCCATGTCAGGGATTCTGCGTGAAGCTAAAAAAAACACTTAATAATATATAAAAACGTGGCTTTTATTATATTATATTTAATGGTATAAAGGTCGCAGTGCACGTGCTGGGAGAGCTGGTCGCGCTCTGTCATTGGTGTCTGCCGAGGACGTCGCACATCTACTCGACTTACATCTGTTCCTTGGCGCGCAGCTTATTAATCCCAGTGAGGTCAGAATTATTAAAATAATATTGCTTTATTGTGCCCTAGTGGGCAAGTTATTTATAGGACAATTGGATAATATCTTAAATGTTTTTTTTAACACATAGTTTTTTCTTATATGATCAGAATTTTAAAGAATAAAACACTTTAAACTGTCATTGAAAAGTAGTGGGCGAGTGTTTTCTGCTTACGTAAATGTTGTTCAATCCAATCTCTGGAGAATAATTAATACGTAAATATCTTTTCTTGGCAAAGTTTTAGTTTTAGAAGAAATAATATTAAAAATTAAAAAATCTTAATTCGCCATTGTGTTGAAGAAGACAAATATCTGGTCGCATAGTTATGTATATCTGATTATCCTGAAATTGATATTTAACATTAAAATATTTTAAATGTATTTAGTTTTAATGCCTTCGCGGCGCAGTGAGACTATGATTAACTATGAACGCGACTCCCAGTTCGATGCTTACTAGTGATAATTATTTATCTTACACGTCTGAAATCGGGGCCAAAGCATTCGGGGAAAAACATTAAAAAATATTTTTTCTTAGCTTTACGTTTGTCCCACATATAGTGGGGTAGGCAGAGAAAGTTGTGGAGTGGCGGGACTTAACGCTGCACTTTGCTTTGTTACCTTATCGAAGAAACAAAATTATTAAATATTGCATTTCCGTGAGTGGGGACTGAACCTACAACCTATCCCTTTTACAATCGTAAGCTTTAGCATCTGCTCCACAACAGGCATTATAAAACATACAATTAAACCTACAATATTATTAGGTAACACAATATGGCGATGAATGCCCAACTGGTGTATGGGGTTGTGTCCCCACGTCTGCACTTGAACTCCGCCACCAAGATGTCATGGCATGGGAGAAGAATTATTCAGAAATTGTAAGTAAATAAGAAACATATAAATTTTAATGTCTTTCATTACAATAGCTTCATTCATTATTAAGAAGTATTATGGAGAAAAACATTGAAATCAGTTATATTTTTTTCGGTAATTATGCATGAAAAACTATAACTGACGTGCCTTATATATAATCGTCCATTGACAAGATGGACGATACCCTTACGTAAAATCATATTTATGAAGTTTTGGTAAATAAAGAAAGTACTGTTAACTTTCTCTGTCTATATCCACTATCCTATATATTTTTTGTCCGTAATAAGTAGTATAATTCTCTTTGCATCTAACTTTTATTATATTATTCTGTCTTGATGGTAAAATTACTGATAGTGATGATTTTCTAAGATATTTTTTGCAATAAGGAATTTAACTAAAACAATTATATTTGAAGCCTGTTCTGGTGCAGGGGCGCAAACGTGAAAGCAACATGAATGGTTGTGGGTTCGATTCCCACTCGAGGAAATGAAATATTTCATTATTTTTCTTTTCGCTCTGGTAACAAGGTAAAATGCGGTGAAAGGTGAGGGGATGAATAGTGCGGGGTCAGGGTGTCTTAACACAAGGTTAGTTACCTCTGTTGACCCTGATGTGCAAAAATGTGCGTCTTACAGCGTGAAGCTGAGAGTAATATTCAACTAGAACAGAGGAGTGTTATAAGTTAGAAGTACCTGTTTATGTTTGTCTTTCACAGCGTAGCTCCCAAACAGATAAAGCGAATTTGATTTAGCTCAGAAAAGTAATTTAATCGAAAATGTTCTCGAAAATATGATCAGCAGTTTGAAGATTATCGTTATTTCTTTACTTTGTTTTATTTATTTAACTACCATTTATTATTTCTGTAGGAAGATGCAACCCGCGTGTGCGGGCGTGGCTGGCAGCAGTACGTGAAATGGCGTGAGCCCGCCTCGGCCGACGCCAACCGTAAAGCCAAGTCGCTGGCCACACCCACATTGCCCCATCCGTTCTTAGGGCAAGCTCCTGACGAAGCTGCCGCCCTGGTGGACATGATTAAAAATTATACGCCTAAAGGAGTAAGTGTTGTTTTATTAGCTTCAACTTGTGTCTTGAAAGACCATCTTCTATCGAGCGGCGGAACTCAACGCCGCGCTTTCTGTGTACGAATTGACGGAAAAAATCTTTCTTCCTTCCTCGCAAAATACCTGTTATAGATAGATCAAATTGATATAATTGTAATATTTATGAATATGTATAAATATGTACGTATAGATAGATGTAAGCAACAGTTCTACCGAGTAATGTAATTTTGATAAGTAGTGACCCGCCCGTGGCTTCGCTCGCTTACACTTATTATTATAACATAACTAAATGATACGAAATTTTGCCGTTATAGCCTAGGTTTTAAACTAAAGTAGTAGCTATATTACTGTAACGTTTCATTTAAATGTTTTGTAGTTTTTGAGTAATCCTCACAAACTTTCACGATTGATAATATTAGGAGATATAATGCTTCAAATTCGCCGGAAAGTGGGCAACGGAAGTGGAACTGAGAGTGTCTTAACACTAGGTTCCCAAGTTCCCTCTGCCTACCCTGCCATGTGCGGGATACAGCGTAAGGCTGAGTATAATATTTAGTAGTCAAATATAATTCTTTCATTGTTTTTCAGACAATTCTGGAATTAGGTGGGAAAAACGATTCTCCGATGTACTTGGCAATGAAAGCAAAGCGTCGTGTTCACGGAAAAACTGTACAAAAAAAACGAGATAATTTACAGGTGGGCTGAAGTTACTTATTTATAATAAAACTTTAATTAATTCCATATATATTTTTTAATAATACAAAAGAGGCCGGTCGTGGCGAAGCGGCACAAGCGTGTGACTATAACCGACAGGTTTTGGGTTCAATCTCCGGTCGTGGAAATGAAATATTTAATATTTTCAATTTAAATATTTAATGTTTCATTTCTTCGCTCTGGTAATAAGGACAAGCGCGGTGTTGAGTTCCGCCACTCAACAAGCAATGTCTCAAATTCAGCGGAAAGTGGGGAACGAAAGTAGAACGGAGTGTCTTAACACTAGGTTCCCGGGTTCCCGAGTTCCCTCTGCCTATCCTGCCTCGTGCGTGATACAGCGTGAAGCTGAAAAAAAAATATATTACAAAAAATATGATATAATTTTTAAGTATCATTATTAGGGGTATAATGGAGGTCATATTTCTTATCGGAATATGGCTACTGATATAGAATGATATATAGATTTCGTTAGCAGATAATAATGATTTTTAGATTATCCTTAATTTTCTACCATTTAAAAAAATATATTATCATAGCTTATATTTAATATTAATGGCTTTGTTAGTAAAAATTGTTTTGTTAGTAAAATTTCTGGGGAGGGCATGAAACATCTGATCTCTCATATTCTGCGCTCATGTTAATATTATGCAAAACTTTTATATCGAATTTGGTGTGACTGTATACAACGCTGCGGTATTATTTTATTTTGGATATTAGATAGTTCACTCACTCAGCTTCATGCTGTATCCCACACATGGAAGGATAGGCAGAGGTAACGTGGGAACCTAGAGTTAAGACACTCCGTCCACTTCCGTTCCGCACTTTCCGCCGAATTTGACGCATAGCATGATGAGCGGCGGAAATCAACGCCGCGTTTTATCTTAAACTAGAGCTAAGAAATGACAACAATAATTATTTAAATTGAAAATAATAAACATTTTATTTCCTCGAGTGGGGATCGAACCCACAACCCGTCGGTTACAGTCTCACGCTTGTGCCGCTGCGCCACGACAGTCCTCAGTAGTTCTGTAGATAGTTTCTGTTACAACGTTCCATGACAATCGATGTTGAATACTTATTCAGACAACATAAAAATATCAACACCTTAGAAACTGTCTAAATTTTTATACGTTTTCTATAAGTATTTTTCTTTCCTGAGTATGATTGTGTGTTGTTGGCACTTAAATATTCTTAAAATTAGACGTTGACTTTGTAAACATAATTTTAATAAAAATGTAATAAACAAGTTTTAAAACACATATTTACAGGGAGACGAGGTCAACATGTTCGAGGATAATGTGAAAGAGAACAAAAATCCTGAAAATACGTCTAGTTCTAAGAAAAAAAAGAAGATTGTTCAACGCGATGAAAACTATATACCACATTTTGCTAGCGATCAACACACTGAAGCTGGGTATGTAGAAGCTTATTACAACTTAATAACTGTACTTTATTTACAAAATGCAAATGTATTTAATTACAAAAAATATTTATGTGAGATTAAAATACCGATAGTAAATATGGCACCGTTGGAGAGACTAAAGCACACCCCATATCTCGATCAAATCAAAGGCTCTCTTATATTCCACAAACACTATGCATATTGCTAGGCTTCGGTATTCTGGATAACCTGCCGCAGCGTATGTTTGTGGTTTTTCGTGGAAAAACCCTTTCGGAAACCGGCTCTAACTGTGTTCTCGAAGTTGTTGACCATATATATATACCTAGGCCAGATGTTCAACTAGGTAAGTCCAACTTTGAGAAAGAGATCAATGAAAGAATCCAACTAGGCTGGGCAGCGTTTGGGAAACATTGTCACATCTTCTAGTCGTAAATTCCTTAGTGCCTCAAGACGAAAGTCGTCAACCAGTGTGTGTTACCAGTGGTGACTTATGGTACTGAAACGTGGTCTCTAATTATTGTACTCATGAGGAAGCTCAAGGTCACTCAACCAGCTATGGAGTGTGCTATGCCAGGCGTTTCTCTACGTGATAAAATCAGAAATAAGGAGACCCGTAGAAGAACAAACGTTACCGACACAGCCCAGCGGATTAGCAAGTTGAAGTGGCAGTGGGCGAGGCACATAGCTCGACGAACCGATGTCCGTTGAGGCCGTAAGGTTCATTGTCATAATTAAGTCAATCGACAATAAATAGCTATAACTCTCGTTCTTAAAAATGATAAGAGTAAAAATACGATATGTTAGTATGATGTATGTGCGCGTTGCAGCATGGCGGTGAACTTCTCGTCGCAGGCGTCGTCGGCGGAGCTGGAGCTGCGCGGCGACAGCGCGGGCGGCCTGCGCGAGCGCCGCGCGCGCCTGCGCTGGGACCGCAAGCGCAAGGCATGGTGCACGTCGACCCCGTGAGTCGCCCGACTCCTTTACACGCCTTCTATCCTATTTACGTCAGCTAGTTTAAACTCTTGGACTGAGACTGGACGAGATTGTTTATCTGTATCCTGCACATTGCAGGGTAGGCAGAGGGGACTTGGGAACCTAGTGTTAAGACACTCCGTTCCACTTCCATTCCCTACTTTCCGTCGAATTTTGTGCCATAGCGTGTTGAGTGGCGGAACAACGCCAAATCAACGCCGCATTTTGCCTTGTACCAGAGTGAAGAAATAAACCTTAAATATTTAAATTGAATTGGGCATCCAACCCACAGCCCATCGGTTACAGTCACACATTTATGCCGCGGCGCCACGACAGGCTTCGAATCTTTAAATTAATTTAAAAAAGAATTATTTTTTTAAATAATTTACATTTCGTGTAATGGCAGAGGTCAATAACGCGCTTTGTCTAGGTAGAAATAGGAAACAAATATAAATTATGATTCGTCCCCCCATAAAGCGTCACGTATACGAACATGAGCTGTTCCATTGCGCCCGAATAGTATGATAGTAACTTAATCAAAGTAATAATTACGTTATAACTGCAGTGAAACTTGAAAATTGATTTAATTAAATGTGACGCAGTGGTACAATGAATGTATATGTGAACACGATTATTATATATGTAATATTTCGTTTAAGATCTCTTTTAATATTTTAACGGGAAACTTTAAATAAGAATTTGGTGACGAACTATTTGTATTTATAAAAATTTTGACTCTTGACTTACGATTAAACACAATATGTCAGTTAGGTATCATATAATTATCGATAGAATGTTATAAAGGCAATTAGTATTTATTAACAACTAACAAGTATCTAGTTTAACACATTTATTTTAGTCTAATTTATTCTTTTACTATAGTTTTTCTAATTATGCCAGGCACTGTCTTCTCAGTGTACTTTTGTCCCTACCTTTTTGGTGGCTCACGTCACATGTTGTTCGGTACAGTCGATATATTTAATTTTAGGAGCTTCCTCCTTTAGATCCTTAGCTTTAATCATTTTCTTTCCGAGTGTACAAATAGTATAAGTTCGAAAAGCGTAATTACAATACAGTGGGGTACTAATGGGTTGTTGTGGTTGTCCCCGAAGGATGGCGGCCGCAAGATGATCCGCACGGAGAGCGGCGGGCGCGTGCCCGCGACCTACCGCAGCGGCCGCTACGACGAGTGGCGCCGCCGCAACGAGCCCGCGCACCTGCACGACGCGCACGACGCGCACGACGCACCCCACGACCGCACCCGACCCGACAACACCCGTGAGTATTCAACGTTGCTGCTTGCTGCAGGACCAATGATACTCTGTCTGTCCTCCCGGTGTGACCTCAAACTTGGTACAGGAGGACAGTATAATATAAACGTCTGCCAAACAAGTCATAACACGTTGCCTTACAACGCGCATGCAGGTTAGGTTTGCTTGTTTGCTTGCCGGGAACATTTATGTCTATATATGTCCAAGTGTTAATGCCACGGCAGTTAATAGTGTAGAAAATGGTCAGCTCAGTGCTCAGCATATATAATATTATATATGCTGAGCAATTAATATTTAAAAATAATTACGATTTTAGAAATATATTTAATGGTTTTATATTTACTGATACCGATTTACAAGTACTTATATTTTAATTTTAAGAAAGTATTTTTTTATCAGAATACTTTATTCTCTGTGGAACACCGCTTAGCTCACAGAGCTCACAGATCCATTCCTCCAAGTAGAGATCGAAACGGCTGTCCTGTTTTCAACTCGAACATTTTCCTACTGCACCACAATTATTTTATTATTACTAAAATCTTCGTTACTTACATTAAATATCAAAAATAAAAATCAACTTTAAATATGATTGCAGCTTCTGAATTCCGTCCTCGCTGGGTGAAGCATAATGAACGTGTTGCGAAGAAGAAGGCAGAGGCCGGCTCCAAGGAGTTCCGCGACAAACATCAAATAGTTAAGGAACGTCTACGCAAAGATAAAATTAAGCAAAAACTGAAATATAAATCGCGTAACAAGAAGAAAAAGAAGTAAACCATAACTAGCGTTATATTAATATCTTAAATAAAGATCTTGAATGTACTTTATTGCCCTTTATTATTCCGTTTCCTGTTACTATACGATTATTGTTTAGATCAGCAATAATCGTTAACCTTTCTAGCCATAATGGCTATATGTATAAGGCACATTTGGTCTAAAATTTTTGTGCTATTTTCTGAAATCACATATGTAATTATAGGATTAATATATTATTAAATTAATTAACAATTAATCACTCTTGCATTGTAAAGAGTATTGTTACTTTTTTTCTACAATGACGTTTTATATAAAAAAATAGTACCTATTCAAAATGTAAAACACTACGTATCTGTCACTCGCACAATTATTGATATTAATCTTTAATACTCATAGAGTGTCAAGAATAAATAAATT
The DNA here is from genome assembly GCA_019049475.1 of Eueides isabella. NCBI lineage: Eukaryota > Metazoa > Arthropoda > Insecta > Lepidoptera > Nymphalidae > Eueides > Eueides isabella. The sequence continues at coordinate 6,400,875 of CM032392.1, forward strand.
TAAAAATATTATAAAACAAATTTATCAACAAAGTATTCCAAATAATTGTATAAAGAGTACTTGAAAAATTAAAATATGTGGTATGAAATACTTCCTCCAGCATTGATTATAACGGCTGGGCTCGCATTACCTGGATTTGGATTATGGTGGATACATTATTGGACCCTTGGCAATGTACGGTTATAAATATTTTTCAACATATTTAAAAAGCAAATAAACTTTAAGTTCAACTAAAGTTATACGTAAATAAAAGTATCCTACCATTACCATATAATTTTTTCTTACCTAATAATATTTCAAATTACAACGCTCTCCAAGGCACCTGAACCAAAATACATATGTATGCTGAATAGAAAGTCAGTAGGACGTTCAGGTATTAAAATATTTATATATAAAAATTTTTTCACGGGCTATTTCTCTATTTCGGGTGAAGTAGTGCCCATACTAGGTTCACTCCACCTACCTTGATATATGAGGTGAGGTAAAGTGAAATTTATATAAAATATTTTAGCATTACAGGCGCTCGTTAAACCATAGATGGGAGCGAGCTTTATATCAGCGAGATATGCGGTTGACCGGAAATCCTTATGAAGTTAATGTATGAATCTATTCATTATTTACCTATTTATGCTACAAATTCTAAAGAAAAGTTACAGAATAATGTTTTCTTTTCTGTCCGTGAGTAGTACCGATTCGGATAGAGATACGATTGAAGATAATTATGTATGTCACATTCAAATTTCGATAAATACAAAGGGGCGTGTAAAAAAGTACTGACAAAAATAGAAAAAAAGTAAAGAACAAATCCCTTCACTGCACTTCCTTTTTTATATTATATTAACTTGTTTTTGTTATCTCGTTATATGAGTCGTAAATAATGAATTTCTGTTACATATATAATGTGAAAACGCCAAGGCATGTAGAAGCAGTTATTTTTTTTTACTCAATTTTATGTTTATAAATGTCGATCTACTAATAGCTAATTTCCTAAAATCCTATCCGATTGATCAGTGAAATAAGAGGAGTTAATGTCAAATTAATTTTATTAATAAGAAACATAAAAAAGTTAATTTTAAAATTATTAACTAATTATATAATAATTTATAAAGGCACGTTATGATTTATAACATTGTTAATTTGGTTGAATTTAAAGAATATATGAGAGAAAGACATAAGTTGTAGGGTATTGGATTTTGCGTACTACGCCTCCTTCAGTAATTTCATAACATGTGCTAGCATTTTTCAATTTTTATAGAAAAATCTAAATATTTAAATTCTTCTTCTTCTTCTTCTTCCTGGCATTAATCCCGGCTTGCTGTGCCAGGGTCTGCCTTCCTACTGAGCCTACTCCACTTTGCACGATCTTTTACGTCCTCAGTGGTTAGACCATTGGCTCTCATGTCCTGCATCACGACATCCAACCAGCGCTTCCTTGGGCTTCTAGGAGGTCTCACTCCAGGGACAGACATATCAAGGCACTTGCGTCCGACATAGTTCCTAGGCCGGCGCGCAACGTGACCATACCACCTCAGGCGACGCCCTTGGAGCTTATCTGCTATGTCACGGACTCCAAGACTACCTCGAATGAATGTGTTACGTATGCGGTCAGACCGCTTTACGCCGCACATCCATCTCAGCATCTTCATTTCCGTGACATGAAGCTCCTGAGTGTGCCGAGATAGTAATGGCCAGCATTCGCTGCCGTATAAAAGAACCGATCGAACGATGCTCTTATATATCAGCCCCTTGAGTTTAGTTGGTATTCTGCGATCGCAGACCACACCAGTGACCTCCCGCCATTTGGCCCAGGCAGCGCTTATCCGACCGTGAACGTCGTGATCGATGCCTCCAGACTCGTGCATAACGGATCCGAGGTACCTGAACTTTTCCGACTTAACGGCTGGTTCAGTACCTATATGGATAGTGCTCGAGTCCGGTGTCCCGCAAGCCATGTACTCGGTCTTCGACACATTTAGTTTAAGACCGCCGTTCTCAAGCGTACCATTCCAGAGGTTCACTTTACGCTCTAGCATCAGCCGGTTCTCTTCAACGAGTGCTATGTCATCGGCATACATCATTAGCCACGGAGGCTGGTCTTGGATGTGAGCCGAGACAGTATCTAGCACTACGTTGAATAAGAATGGGCTAAGAGCTGAGCCCTGGTGAACCCCTACTGTAATCTGGAAAGGTATGGTGTCGCCAACAGCAGTCCTAACCATGGAAGCGGAATTGTGATACATATCTTTGATAATCTCAATATAGGCCTCAGGGATCCCTTTCAAACGCAATGCCCACCAGATACACTGACGAGGCACACAGTCAAAGGCCTTCTGCAGATCTAAAAAAGCCACATGCAGAGCTCTCCTCTTTTCCCTGTATGCCTCCATCAAAGTTCTGAGGGCAAAAATGGCGTCCATAGTACCCGATCCAGGCTGAAATCCATATTGAGACTCAGAGACAGTACACTCTCGGCGGAGCCTGATATCGATAATGCGCTCGAAGAGCTTCATGGTGTGACTCATAAGCTTAATGCCCCTATAACTACCACAATCTTGGACACTGCCCCTTCCCTTGTAAATAGGGGTAATAAAGCTAAGCCGCCACTGGTGTGGCATCTTTCCAGTGTTCAAGATATGGTTAAAAAGGTCAGTAAGTATGAGCACACCAAGAGAGCCCAACGATTTCCACGCTTCGATCGGAATTTCGTCAGGCCCCACCGCTTTTCCGTTCTTCATGCGTCGAAGGCAATTCCGAGTTTCGTCAAAGGTTATTGGGGCAACAAGTCCGAGGTTAGGCGGTGGGTCGTGATGAAGACTGCACAGATGCTGAGTGTTCAGCAGCTCTTGGAAATAGCTTCTCCATCTCTCCTTCACAGAAGCGGGATTACAGAGCAACGTGCCCTGGGAATCTTTGACGCAAAGACATTTTGCGATATCTTGCGTCGCTTTATCCCGGCCACGGGCCAGTTTGTATATGAGCTTCTGCCCCTCCGCAGTTTCAAGTTTATCATATAATGGTGATAAACTCTCACTGCGGGCTCTGGCTACAGCTTTTTTGCTGACACGTTTTGCTACTATGTACTCCAGTCTGTCTTCAGGAGAGTTGGATTTCTGCCATTTCTTAAAGGCAGCCTTCTTTTCACGAATCACCTCCTGCACCTTGTCATTCCACCACCATGTCTCCCTGTCGATGACACGTCCTCCCTTAGAAACGCCAAGAACTCGTCTGCCTGTCGCAATGATTGCTAACTGAGCTCGATCCCAAGCATCCTGAGCAGTCTCGGTGTTAGTCGTAAGATTTCGACTTTTTACCTCTGCTAGGAAGTCGGTCTGCATCGGTCCATTCAGCAACCACCACTTACTAAATTAATAAATTAAATTCCTTTAATATTATTCTCTAATTCTAATTCTTTTAATATTTTTGCAATATACAAACTATGCACAAAATAATTATTATAAATATCTTTACAGGGCTTGGAATGTATGCCAGACAAATAATAATCTAGAAAAAATTAAAATACTTACTCAGTGTGTTTCACCATTCATATTTTATTTTATTATAAGATAATAAAAGCCAAATAAAAATGTTGATATATGTATATTATTTAAAAAAATTAAACATTAATGTATCCTAATTACAATTATCTGTACATGTTGATAAATAACATGATTTATTAATTTTGAGAATTTCGACTTTGGGTATAGTTATAATTTTTAATCAAATTGTTGTACAATTACATAACATTATTTATTTACACCACTAAAAAGATGCAATATAAATTATTAAAACAAAATTAAAAACTACCCCATACACTTTGCTGTTAATTCAACATAGATTTCAATTAAATGAATTATTACTGACATTAATTTATATGCATTTCTATTTCATAAATGTTACAATTAAACTCGCCGGTGACAGTAAATTAACTTTGTAATTATATAATGTTTCTTTTTCTTTTAAACAAAACGTTGACACTACTTTTATAAAGATATTTTTCATTTCTTCAGTGTCCTCATAGTCGCGCGCGCCATACAAATTAAAGATACACATATAGCTATATATTATTCAGTAGCACACGACAGAAGCGATCAACATTCATATATATATTTCATTACAATTCCAATATATCGAACAAATATTACAGATTCAAACTTTAGTATATTTTATCCACAGATTTACCTCTATTTATTTGATTAATTCAAGAAACGATGTACTATACTCGTTAGTGTATTTAACACCGAATATATCGCTTTCACAGATACGTCATAGCTAGAGTAGAAAATTGTTAAATAAGTTTTGGATCTTGCATACGGTTATTATATTTAAATATGAATCCGGTGTTCAGATTTCACCACCTTTCAAGTGTCCCAATATTATATATTGAATTAATTAGCTACATATATAATTCTAGCTACGTTTTAAAACTCACCCTCTCCCGACGCTCACAAGTACGATTAGTATATAGTTTGGTGTTTTAGCGTACCTATCTAATCAACAATAAATTCATTTATTATTAATAATAATATACTTCTACCTATCTAGATCAGGTTTTCTCCATTACATCAACATTTGGCGGTTTGTCCGACAACAACTTTGGGAAACACTTTCGTAATTTCATATTCAAAATAATTATATGTACATGTTAAAACTTAAATTTATTTTAATAAAGAACCTAAATCTAACCTCTTTTCATCCGTGAAACAATCAGTCTTCTCATTGCAAAAAATTTCGATTTTATTTACATTTCCTAGTTTTGTTCACACAGAGGACCATTTACAAAATATAGTCACCGTCTGGATGATATACAGCAATACCAAATGGAAGCTATGTACGTGGACTAATGAAAACTAACATTCTTTTTGCCGATACTTGTAATTCTAATAGTATTTGTAAGCTAAGAAGACTGCAATTTTATTTTTGTATAATCATATATTTCGTATAATGTGTGGCCCTCAAAGTCAAGGCTAATAATAAACTGTAGTAATAAATGAATAGTATGAAATGAAAGTGCAATATATGGATTAGTTACTATAATGGACGGGTCAAAATGAGTGTTCCTTTATGAACAATATTGAGCGAGATAACCGACGCTATTACCTAAAAAGGCCCGACGCGCATGCTATTAAATAGCAGTCCGTTGATGTTTTCAAATTTACTTCATTTTTACTAACTACATGACTAATTGTTATGAAGATTACGATTTTGCATACCTTTCTGATTGTACGGCCCGAGGGTATGGCACTAAAATTAAAAGCGTGTTGTCGTTAGACAAAAAGCAATAAATATAAAGGACGCCTATGACCAAATAATATATAGTTTCATAAAAACCTATCATTTACCTACATGAGGATGAAATGAAATATAGTAGCTCACTGTCGTAAGGGGCCATTTATAAACGTCACATTAATTATATAATTATTATGACCACGCCCCCCCCCCCCCCCCCTCACGTCCTCGCTAAAGCTTGTCAAATTTGAGAGAATCACCTACCTAGCGTCATATATTTTGCTATTTTACACATAGAAATTATTAAATTAAAACAGCAGTTAGAAATTTTTTACGTCAATTTCCTTTTATAATATTCAGCAAAAGTAAACCCATAAAGCTATTGCCCACTTAAGAATTTTAAATGCAATGTTACAAAAATGAAACTGATATGCGGATTACATAAAGAATGATACTTGCTTCGCCTCACACATGGCCAAATTTTTCTGCAGAGTATCAACGTTTTTCTTTTTATCGGAAATACTCCAGCAATGGCTACAACATGGAGAAAATAAAAATAGTAAAAATATAATAGCGTGGAGCGGCTACAGTATGCCGTTGGTGTAGTACTGGTAGTTGTCGTAGAGGCGCGTGGAGAGCGAGTGCAGCGCGTCGCGCACGAGGCGGTCCACGAGCGCGCGCAGCTGCGGCTCCGTGCGGCCGGCGTGGAAGCGCGCGCGGAACGCCGCCACCGCGCCGCTGCTGCGCAGGCACGCCAGCTGCCCGCCTGCCGCACACACACACACACTGTGTCAGTTTAAACACTAGGTTCCCAAGTTCCTCGAGCCTAGCCTGTTATGTGCGTGATATTCTTGAAGATGAGTATGATTTTACGTTTGAACCATCCATTTTTTTAGAAGACACAAGCAAATAAACGTCCGGATCAGATGATGTGTAAGTATATCAATAACATAAATAAGTTATATTAAACATAATAATTTTGACTTCACTTTTAGCTTCACAGTGTATCCCGCACATGAAAGTCTAGGCAGGCAAAACTCCTCCGTTTTGCTCTCCACTTTCCGTCAAATTTAAGACATTAATTTGTTACCAATGTGAACAAATGAAAACATTAAATTTTGATTTTGAAGACCTTAAATATTTCTTTACCTCGAGTGGGGATCAAACCCATAACCTGTCGCCTTAACAGTCACACGATAGTGCCACTGCGCCACGACAGGCCTCAAATAAATAAGGTAAATATAATTTAAAATTGGTAAAACTAACCCATCCTCATAACGTCCACGATATGTATGATCTGGTCGCAGTGCTTGCGCGCGGCGATGAGGCCGCGTAGTATGAGGATCTTGAAATACGCGAACATGTCTGAACTCTCGCCGTCCATTACTTCTACGAACTCGCCGGTCAACTGTACATAAAGTGTAGCATATTTCATATTATAAATATACAATAAATATTTTACTTTCAAATTTGAAACGCTGTAGGTTTCAAATCCACTTCTCTTGGAAACTTTATAAGCGCTTAAGGCTATTAAGCCATACAATCCAACGTTCGAATTTTTATATCATTTTAAAAATATGTATACTTATAAATGTTAAAAATAACATTCAAAGTAATATCATTTACCAAAATTATTTCTTTATGGATATTAACCTTTTATGTATAAACGATTTGTATTATATATTAGAAAATCAAACTTGAAATGAAACAAGAGTCCTCACACACTTTTTGTGGCATTTTTCCTGATGAAAATGAGAATGAGAACAAGTTAAAATATTCATAATATACAAGACAATTATTCTTATGTAGGAATTAAAATAGCTTCAGAAATTAGAACAAAATTACAAATTGTTTATGTATTATAATGCTTTAAATAATAAAAAAGTTTTAACAAACCTTAAAAGGAGAGCTTTCAAAACCTAAATTTTTAGGTGAAATTGAGAAAATGAATCCAAAGTCAATATGAATGATATGTCCTGCGCTGTCCAATAATATGTTCCCATTGTGCCTGGAAAGTTAAATATATTTATTAGATAGAATACTAGTTACATTATATCTATAATGGAAATACGACGGTTGTGGTTGATGCCCCACTCAAAGGAATTAATTCTTTTTTCTTTTTCTCGTAACAAAACAATCCGCGGCGTTCCGGCACTCAACACACAATGTCTCAGGACAGTGCGTGGTGAACAGAATATTTTAACAATACGTGCCCTTTACCTTCCATGCTTTAACGCTGTTTTTTATTGACATACAGTGTGATGTAAGAAGATATTTTATATGTATATTACAGACATATGTCGCTAAATATAGCTTAGTCCAAGGGGGATATACTCACGAGCGGATATACTGTGTATATTATCTAGTATTAGCGTCTATAATTTATAATAATAAGCATATGCGTATATAGCATAACATATGGTAAGTGACTCATAATGTGGACATTTGTGATAATGACCGTTAATGTTGTGATATTACTATATTAAACATATCTAACTTAACAAAAGAAACTCATTCATATTGTTCTTAAAACGCACGATATTTTTAAAGCAGTGGATTAATAATTAAGAACATGAAATATATAACACGTGATACCGTATATAATGTTACGGCACGTACATTGAGATAAAATCACGTAGGTAATAGTTGTTTTACAATAATTAATACTTAAACTCAGAAGAATCAAAACTAATTGTAATAAGTGTAATATCGCCTCGCTTCCATGACTTAATTTTAATGCCTAAAACGTTAATTAATCACAGCGTAGGATAATGTTGTATAGGTTGTGGGTTTAATTTTACTAGGCGGGTGATTAAATATACTACTCACTCACTCAGCTTCACGTTGTATCCCGCACACGGCAGGGTAGGCAGAGGAAATTTGGGAACCTAGTGTTAAGAGACTCCGTTCCACTTCCGTTCCCCACTTTCCACCGAATTTGACGCATTGAGTGTTGAGTGGCGGAACTCAACGCCGCGTTTTTTGCCTTTGTGTCAGAACGAAGAAATCAAAACACTACATATTTAAATTGAAAATATGAAATATTCAATTAGCTCGAGTGGGGATCGAGCCCACAAGCTGTCGGTTACATACCTGTCCTTGAGCTGCAGCAAGTAGCTGGTGAGCGCGTAGGCGGCGGCGCTCTCCACGAAGTTCTTCTGCGCGCGCAGGAAGCCCTCGCTGGTGGGCGGGCCGTGCTCCAGCTCCAGCCACGCGCGCAGCGACTTGCCCGACTGCTTCTTTATTTGATGCAGCGATACCGAGTTCAACACCTGCTCGTCACACAGACAATCCGACAAGTTTGCCACTTTCAGCCGAATTTCATGCATTGTGTCTTGAGTGCCCAATTGAAAAACCTTACGATTTGAATACATAATTCCATATTTCATATATAAAAAGACGGTAGGTGCCAATTGTTACAAACATTTAATTCAACTTTATAGTGGAAATAAATGTTGCACAAGCGCTATTAATAATAGAGAAGGTGGAAATGAAAATATATTCCAAAATAAAGTCGTTGATTTTTTAAATAAATAAATAAAATAATAAATTCTCAAGTATATTCTGTTATAAAAACTTAAAAAGTAACTACAAACTAATATATTCATATATTTAAAAAATCATTGATCATCCATAAAACTCTACAAAACTTCTTTTATAAATCTATAAATAATATCCTAAATTGAATAATTACTATGTATTTAATACGTCTGATGATAACATTTATCTAATATAATCAGCATGAAGCAATGTTTACTTTATATATTTATTATATACAAGAAATTTTACCTCGCACTTATAAAACAATAAAAACATCTATTAACTTTTTAATTATTTTTTCTGTAGTTATAAAAATTAAACTCATTTCTTATCGATTTATTACGTAAAATATTTTATCACGTTTGTTGACGTTTGTGTATCTATATTTTGAAAATTGAGCCAAAACAATTTTCGATTGTCATGTACTCTTATCAAAAGTGAATTTAGTCGTTTGAATCTATATAGATAAAATCCATATAAACGGGTATTTTGTCTCACGGGCTGTATGAGGCCGCACTCGCGGTCCAGGCACAGGATCTCGTAGGGGCGCAGGCGCAGCGGCACGCGCTCCAGGCGCCACACGGCGCGCAGGCGGCGCAGCAGCTGCGCGGCCAGCATCTCCTGGCGCAGGTCGTCGCCCACCTTCACGATGCAGCCCAGCAGGCGCCAGCCCGCCAGCGCGCCGTACGGCGACGACGACCGCATGCGCGACAGCTTGCTCTCCCACGACTCCTGAACATTCGGGAATGACGTGCTCATGAATAGTGTGTAGTGCAGTGACGCAGCGGCACAAGCGTGTGACTGAACACGTTGTGCGTTCGATCCCCACACGCGGAAATTAAATATTTAATATTTCCAAATAAAATATGTAATATTTTCATTTCTTCCCTTTGGCAACAAGGCAAAACGCGGCATTGAGTTCCACCACTCAACACGCAATATCTTAAATTCGACAGAAAGTGGGAAACAAAAATGAAACGGAGTGTCTTAACACTAGGTTCCCAAGTTTCCTCTGCCTACTCATATGTGAGATACAGCGTAAAAATGAGAATAGTGACTTATAAAGTGCTTACTGAACAGGGTGTACATTGTATGACAACGATGTCTTTGTCGTATGTAAATATCACACCTGTACCTATTAAATGCAATGCCAATCCTAAAATCGCGATTAATGTGACCTCAGTCGCTCTTACACCAGTCACTTTAGCATTCAATGTCAAATGCAATTATTATATTTTTTGTATGAGCATATTCAACTTTATAATTGTATGTACGTACATATGTATGTATAAATGTTAAGTATGTTTATTTACCTATTTTAAAGTATTAAAAAAACGTTTAGAAGAAATAATTTTGCTCCTTTTCTTATGTTAAGTTCCTATAACCACTTCAAATATGGCCGTCTTTGCATATTACATAATGCCTACGTATTTTCTTGGAGTACAATTTTATATAATATCATGTAAATTATTATCATTATACAATGATAACTATGAATCCATAGTAGTAAATATAAAAAAAAAGTAAATGAAATTTACTCAAGGTCTAACAAGATACAATGTATAAGCAAATAAAGACAACTTTATCGTATAGACTATATACATATTTGAAGCTTTAAAAATTATATATTTTTTTCTGGAAAGGACATGGCAAACTCGAAAACGGGTCACCTGGTGGTAAGTGATCACCGCCAATGACCCATGTAATACGAGATGAGACACAGGTGGTTTTCCTGTATAAGTATAAGGTACCCCCCCATGTCGCATCGACCATAAAATCATAAAATTTGAACAGTTACAAAAAAAAAAAACAGCTACTACTTGTTTATAAACTTGGGTCTCTTACTTTGCTAATACATATACTATAAGCACCGTTATATCTATTAGTAGCACTTCTATGTCTAGAACAAATACAAACATTTAAAGTGTACGAAATCGCTAAAATATTGATTGTCCTCATTCAACGATAGTATTATTTAGACTAATACATCCACCTAATCCAATATAGACATACACATGTACATTAAACGGACCCATCGCATGTCGGCCTGCCCTTCCTTCACAATTGATGCGTGACTAACACTCGGTGGACTGTGGTTTCCCCCGAAGTCCGAATATCGATTTGTGATATTATACCGACCAACATATATTTTTTTTTATTATTGTTGATATCGAAAACTTAACACGCTTACACACATCGTTCCATATTAAGATTACAAATTCAATAGATACGTTAAGATGAACGTTATAAGCTGTTTAATATCAACTTATAAATAAATCTCTTTAAATATACTGCCTGCAAAATGGTTATAATTTAAATATTTTTTTAAAACTAAAATAAAAAAGTAGTTGTCCTTTAATAAATTGTTAATACCAATTCTAACCTGAATTGTTTCCTGTAATCATTAAAGTATGTATCACAGAGCTATGAGACCAGCAAAATATAGTAGCAATAATAAGGTCGTTGATTATTTAAAAGTCAAAATATTTTAAATAAAACCATTAACCAGATTTATCGCGTATATTTGGTAAAACCGACTTTTATTTAAAACAAAAAGCATGTTAAAAAATATCTTAAGTAAAAACAAAATCGAATAATATTAACATATAAAATTAATTATAACTTAATAAAACAAATACTTGAGCGCTTTAAAAATATTGTAAATGTAATTTCAAATCAATCTTGGAAATATAATTTCGAATAGGAAAAGCTGCTGAGAAAATGAACTGCGTATAGTTTTGTTTTTCAATTAGTGCCGTGTTCCTATTGTTTATATCGAGGTTATCATCCTTCGTGAGAACTAGTTGTCACGGTCGAGTTTCCACGCGCTTATATTTAAAACAAGTTGAAAAGTAACTAAAAAGTTTTAATTGAATATTGTTCATTATTTTTCACCTTCATGCTATACCCAGTACAGAGATACACTTTAATGAGGACTACCCTCTCCGTTTAGATACATCTTGTGTTGAAGATAAACGTAATGCTTCGCTTTGTCTTATCATTAAATATTAGACAAATCAATTCATTCCAATGACTGAGTGATCACTCAAGTTAATAGTGCCTACTGTACCACGGCCATTTCTACTGTTACATTAATTATATTTTTTTTCACTTACAGGTATCCCGCACATGGTAGGGTAAGCAGAGGGAATGCTAACCCTATCATGGAGGGAGCAGAGGGAGGGAAGTAAGTACTTGGAAATCTAGTGTTAAGACACTTCGTTTGCTCTTCACTTTCCGCCATATTTATATACTAGATTCATTGCGTGTTAAGTGGCAGAACTCAACGCCACACTTTGACTTGTTAGCGGAGCCAAGAATTAAAAATATTAAACATTTTATTTGCTTGAGTGGGGATCGAATCCACATCTTGTCGCGTGTACAGTAGTACGCTTGTACACCTACGCAACGAGAGGTCTCAATTTACTTATAATTAAGAAGAAATTTAAGTGAGTACAAGTAATACAAGTCTTATATTGCAATTCGTCACGGTCTATTTACAAGGTTAATATTCAGTCATACTATATAAGTCTGCAGTTTTAATTACGTGTAATCCATTGCTAGTCTCTGAGGAAATTAATGACAGAATTATGATACGATGAATAAGGTACGCTAGACTATTTGCTTTTTAAGTTGCTCTATTTTTAACAACATATCGACGAATCGTAAATATTTACATTGATATAGTAATAAGTAAGGCAGGCAACGATCATAGTACATTAGTAGGAGATGAACAATAACCTTGAGGGCGAGCGCGGAGGGATCGGCGGGGTCGTGCTTGAAGGCGTTGGGCGGCGGCGCGGCCGTCGCGTCGGCCAGCCGGCGCCGCACCTCGCCCGCGCCCACCGCCACCGACTCGCGCGAGCCGCACGACGACGTGGACTGCGCCGACGTCACCGACATGGCCGACAGCGCAGACACCGCGGACACCTGTGTCAACAGTCAACCACTGCTTATCTCTTCTTAGCTTTTCACGAAATAGTACAGATATGACATTAATTTGATACTTTGTTATAAATAGAAAAACAAAAGTAACAAAACTCACAATTGAGAAGAAAACAACAGTTGGGGAGAAGAAAATATAAGCATTGCTTAATAGTAATACTTATATTTTCTCCGTATCACATCATTTTTAGATCTCTTTCATTACCTTCATTACTATTTGTAAAAACAATACAAACAATGCACAGCAACGTTTCATCAATTTAATGTTAATAATTTGCATTTTAATGGAGTTTCTCTTACTTTCATTTTCTTCTTAATATAGTGGATTTTACTGTTGTTTATTTAAGTCCCTGTGTCATCATAATGTAAAACATGCTATTTCATTCTATTACGACAGTTTGGTAAACTTTTTTATACTAATGCTTAGTGTTAGTGTGTGTAAATTTAGAAAAAGTATAAAAATTTCAACGTTGCGGTATTTGAATTCGCGCCTATATATACGCGCCTATCGCACATGGAATCCGTCCCTAACCCCGCCGGTTCAAATCCCGCTACGTTCAAATTTTCATACGTTTTTTAAATAAGTATAAACGTATTACCTAAAAATTATATTTTTAACAATTATTTTCTTCCACAATCTTAGTTTATTTACAACTGCTTACCTGTGAAACGCTGTCTGGGGCGGGAGGTTTAGGCGTGTATTGCGTACTGAGGTCTTCATCATCATGACTCCAGCAGTCCCCCGCATCGACATCATCTAGAGCTGAGTACAGCGACAGTGCCGGCCACTCCGGTACGAGATTCTCTTCACTCTTGGTGTGTCTTATAGGCGGGGAGTGTGGGGCGGGCGGCGCGGGGGGCAAGAGACGAGGTGGTAACGGCTCGTGTCCCTCCGTCTCTAGCACTTCCACGTACATTATGTATGGAGCCTGGAGTTAATGGGTACCAGTTGTTTTCAACAGTATATTGAAATGAGTACTATGGTTTTATATGGTTAGAAGTATTTTCTGCTTGGTGCTCTATATTAAAATATTCTGTTTTTTAGTTTTTATTTGGATTTGTTAGAACATATATTTATAATTTTAGAATATGTATGTAGGCAACATTTTATATAAAAAACCACCATCACCTAATAAGGTGCAGAATGCAAGTTTGCATAATGAATAGAATCATTAATTTCTTATTTAAAGTAAGCCTTGGCTTACAAAACCTTTAAAGGTATATAATTTAATACTACTACAAATTGAATATTAAAGAAACTATATAGTCATGAATATTTAAAAAAATATAGAAAATTTAAAACATAATTACTAAATAGAACTATGTATGAACGATGAGTGTACTAAGACACCGGCAACGTGATTTAATAAAAACATATATCTAATAATATGGAAGTAACAAAAACATGTAACGCTAGACTAATTCCTTAGTACATAAATTGAACAATCGTAGAGGTGACTTGACACGGTTATAGGATAGGTTATTTTGTTCATACAATAATTAACCTACAAGTAAGGTGTCAAATTTCAAGCAGTACATTGCAATTGTTTTACTCAAACCAAGAAAGATATAACACAAGTATAATGTCAAAAAAAATCATATTTAATATGTATTACTGTGCCTATTAAAACTTAGAATAATTTCAAATTAGAATTGAACTTAGTGACCAACCTTATCTTTACTATTGAGGACGGCTGCAGCATGAGGGGGTATCCTGAGAACATAATGAGGTTTTTGATGCAGGGGTAACCATACACGAGCGGGTAGGTTCAGGTCTAATGTGGCGAGCTCGGCCCTGAGGCGACCATTCCGTCGCTCTTTATCCGCTACACCGGCCAAACGACGGCCAATATTCGTCAGAGACGTGAGAAACTGCAAATGTATTGATTTAATTACAACTTGCTTACGTATCTATAACTACAACATTTGATTAACATTTTCAATATTATTAAAGTGTTAATTTACACTTAGGTAGAAGGATTTTTTTTATAAAAACCCGCTACGTTCAAATTTATAAGGTTTCTTAATAGGTATTTGTTTCACATGATTTCTATTTTATTTTATAAGCATTGTGTTAAAGCCCAAACTATTCTCTTTATTTATTAAACTGATGTAATTTTAATTTCCTTAATCAACATTTAAACTATACGGCTATTGGTTAAATATGAGGTAATAAAATGTACAATATACATTTACTATTGTTAAATTTATTAATAGTATGGAGATAAGTAAGGACTCAATGACGCACTTACTTAACCACAATACATAACAAGTACGGAAGCTGTTTCCAATATTAACAAATATGTATATGTAACAGTATGGACGTAACTTTACTGTGGTTGTAATGTCTAAATATATAATACCCATATAAAGAAAAGTCAGAGAACGTGTTTGAATATTCAAAGAGCTATGTAAGCGTCAAATATAGAAAGCAGAAATCCGAAAGAGATATCACCTCTACGGTAACGTCTCAACTGTATTTGTCATAATTCACACGTACAGTATAATACATGCTATTTAAGGTTACAATTTTCAGATTATTTTGCGGATAATGAATATTTAAATATGAAATAATCAAAAAAGGGTGAAATATATCGCCTGTACAATTTCCCGAGTTAATAAGCTTTGTTGTCTACTTTCAATATTTTATATTACATTATATAAAATAATTTAGTATTGAATTAATTTATACAATGATGACTTGAAATATCAACTAACTTTGTCCTTTTTGTACTTATGAGTCACGAACGACATTCATGTGAGTACTTTAATTTTGTGCATCAAAATAACATGTTTTAAGTATTTTCCTGTTTCCTTACAGACTACCATTATAAATAGTTAGTTCAAGCATGAATATTTATAAATATTTTTTATTTTATTAATAAAGCCATACTTTAGTTTAACTTATTTTTTAGAAAACGTATGAAAATTTGAACTTAATGGGACTCGACTCGACATCCTTTTGTAACGCCTGTCCTATTTGAAAGATGGAGACTCTTTTCTGATATTTGCACTAATAAATACTTTTTATTTTTAGCTGTATATTGTAATTGTCTGGTCCCATTAAGATACTTCCTTCTCCCACATTTCACCGAATTAATGCGTGAGAAGTAGCGGAATTCAACGCCTCGTTTATCAAAGTAAGAAAATGAAAATATTAAAAAACCGAATCGCATAGTTGTGCCTCTGCGCTACTACTGGTCTTAAGTGTTACGACACCTTAATTTTATACACTTTATGCGAAAATTATATCAATATGTGAAAATAAATAATTGTTAATTAATTACCTTTGAATTTTACCTTGCTACCTACAATGTAATACAAGAGGCTATTGCTATATAGCTTTAATTTATCGCAAGCGGAAACGGAAAACGTTTGCATTTAACCTTTAAATCTGACTACCAATAACTAATTTAATTGATACAAGATCTTTAGAAAACACTTTATTTAAGATCAGAGTTGTTTGTAAAAACACCTTTAAGAATGATTATTAAGAAAGACAAACAAAAATAACATATTTTTAAAATAAGGAGTCTTTAAATAGATTAATTATTGATGCATACATTTAATATTTCAATCTTATACTTTTCAAATTAACCATAAAATTGTGACCTACCTGTGTTTGTGGTGCTAGCCGTGGCGCTCCGCAAGAACATTGTTCACCACATAAACACCCATTATCAAAGGCTCGACCTGAGGCGAGATCTCCTAGATGCCTTCCCGACGGAGTGGTTAGCCTTAATGCAGAAGCATCTGATTGTGACCTGTGATGACCTCTCCGTGCTGCAGGCCTGATTTCCTCAGCGAGAATAGAATCTCTTAACTTAGTTGCTCTTGATCTTTTGACATCACCACAGAACGCTGTTAGTAACCATGCAAGTCGGAGTGAAAATTCGGCACTTTGTTTACATCTATACACTAAATACGGCCGTAAAACGTCCGCGACATCCCCCATTTCTATATACATTGTCGCTAATTGTGGAAGATAAAAATCTACGTCGTCGTGTGGGAATGAGAACAGTTTGTTGGCTAGGTAGGTTTGCACACCAGGTTCCTTGGAATTAAAAAGATATGAAATCGCCATGCTCATGTCAAATAGTTTACTTTCAAATAGTCGTAATAGAAAGTCTTTGTTTTTCGCCGCTTCAGAAGGAACTGCAGCACTACATGGATTAGACGGTTCTGTAATAGAATCGGGTGGATCAGGTGGTTTTTCAGTCTCTTCGGGATTACCCGAATCAAGACTTTCTCTTGATCTGGCAGCGGCGGGTGGTTGGGGTCTATCTTCATCATTTCCATCTGGGGGAGTATGAATGCCTGAATCGTCAGAGCCGGCCGGAACTTCAGGTGGCAGGGCGAGCCGTGGCGCGGGTGCTTCGCAAGATATACGAAGCGGTGCTCCATCTGGTGAGGTCGGTGTCATATCCTCAGGAATTCGTTGAAGAACTGAGTCCAAAGATCTGTTTCTTTGATGGCCGCATCCTGCTGGCGGCCCACTTGTGCCCGTCACATGTCTGGACAAAGAAATAAAAGGTTATGTTTTGGTTTGTAATTATGAAATACATTATAAATATTATTAAGATTATTACTTTTTAATATATATTTCAAAAGGATCTTCATAATGACGTATTCCTACAACTATAATTTTCCTAACCATTGGTCAAATTTTAATCTAACACAAAATAAAAATATGTAAAATAACAACACCAATTAAACTGTACACTAGTAGATTTGTCATTTTATAATGGATGCATTATAAATATAAAAGTTTTTCTTATATTTTATACATGAAACAATATCAGATAACAAACATATCACTTCGCGCAATAACAAACGTTAAACATCGCGAATAGCGGGCACACGTCCGACTCCAACGTGACTGCACAGCAAACTATTTTACGCAATCAACAGTCCAACGCATCGGCCATCGCATACCAGTCCAATAAGGATCACCTCGATTACGCAGCTGGAACGCGACTAGATAATTGGCGAAGTAGTAAGCAAGCTATGAATTCTAAAAGTATTTTTTTAATAAGATAACAGTTGAACAAATGGCAAATAATAATTGAATAGATATATAAATAATAAACACGCAAGAAAAGTATCAACCCAAATAGAGATGTTCCATTTAAAATATTATAAAAACAAAAATTTATCATGTACCCATTATATTTATTCTACTTATAAAACACATATTGTGAGGATATTAAAATTTTATACGACCTTTCTGCTCCACAAAGATTTACATCGGTAAAATATTTAATACATTATCTGTTAATATAATTCACTCATAATAAGTTTACCTTATGTTTGTTGGGCAATAATAACGATTAATTTATTAATACTACAGGAAGAACTAAAGGCAGGACTAAATTCATAAATTAACATTCCATTCTTTCATTTCGTGAGTTGGAATCAAATTAACTTTATCACTTTAGCGCTATGTAATCCAGGTGTAATGTAGATATGAACCTACATATTTAGATAGCACGCGTGTTTGTAATTATAAGCATAAATGCTAGTATATAATGTAACAGATACTAAATATTCGATAAGATTTATCTAAATATTTTAATAAATGTAAAATATTTAGATAAATGTTTCCGAACATTTATTATCTAAAATTTTATAAACTACAATTTTAGATCTTGAGTGATGAGGATGTTTACTTTAAGTATATAATAGTTCAGAACTTCAAAGTTTGTTTGTTTTCATTTCATAGTGATAATATATTCCTCACTTAGGAAAGAAAAATACTTTTTTTAGAAAATCCTTGGATTTGAACTCGAACTTTTAACATACCGTCCAAACGCTCTGACGTACTTAACCATAAGTTCTCATCTAGCTACGTCGTAATTATTATACGCTTGCTACAAGTGCTACAACTCTTGTTAGCTTTTCTATAGGGCAATATTGAATAAATAATTTTGTTTCTTACAAATGATAGTTCTAAGTAACTGTCTTTGGGTAGTGAAAATTTGTAAAATAATCTCCCTACGTACGGAGATGCTAACATCATAAATAAATTATGAGAAGCCTATAAAAAGATCGACGAAGTTATATGAGAGTTTGGCTTAGTTGGTTAGACCACTTGGACGATTTTCAAGAGACGCGGGTCCCGCTACGTTTTTTTTTATACGTCGTATAAAAAAGTAATAATCAATATTTATTAATATTGTACTATATTTGCATATTTCATTACCAATTTAATTAAATTAACAATAAATTAGCTTCAAACTTAGTGTGTACATTATTAATAAATACTTAGCGACACAAATTTTAACGTTCCTGTTTATTGCAATTATATCAGTGATTCTGCTGCTCAAATGTTCACGTAATGTTTAGATAGCGTTTCAATAATATACTTCCACAATGTATTGTTTTCAGAGTATTATACATATTTTATATTCAACAGCAACTTATTATAACAAAAGTATCATAAGCCTATCAGAGTGATGACTATTAAAACAATAAAAACATTGTGAAAGATTACTCTCAAACGCTTCTAGACCGTAAATTTTCGTAAGATTTTGTTTCTTTCGTTTAAGCACATGACTACAATTACGTAAGTAGGTAGATTCGGATTTACTACATACCATGATTAAAGCAAACTATGGTTGCGTTCATACAGGTTTTATATATGATTTCGGACCAAGCGAATGCTATGTACCTAATTTACAAAAATACTGCAGCAACTTAATAATTTTTGTGTATTTTTGCAATATCTTATTGGCGTAACACATACTAAAGTATTATAAATAATAGAAGCTTTTAATGAACAAGGATTTGATATGGAATATCCTACGAAACTGCAATAGTGGAGTGCGACGTATATAGATGGCGAGTATATTTTAAAATCAAAATTCAACGGCAGGTACAAGGAGAAAAGAGAATCAATGAGATCCCCAGAGCACACAGCAAGGAGACGCAAACCCAAAGTGTAAAGTGACTTACAGCCCAACGATTAGCACGGCTCTACGATGTTGGGGATCAAAATGGATCAAGCTAATACAGAAGACCACCAAGCCAAAAATAAGAACAGCTCTCTATATAAGACCAAACCTGGGCCCTATACAGGTCTCAACGGTTACTGCCGATTACTCTCAGATTATTTAAGATCAACTTGGCCTTGCTTACCAGCTGATCGCAGTACTCGCAGTCACTCAAAATGCTAAGTAATATACTGATGCTGTGCGTGGTTTTAATGTAACGCTAGAGAATATACATTGGGATGTTAACTTTATTTTAGTTACTTCTTTCAATATTACGTCATTTAATTATCTTCGATCATTAATAATATTTGTAGAAGACTAAAAATGACTAAGGTAAGGTAATTGTGTAGTGAGTTTAAGACTATTACTAAGCAATCAATTTTAAAATTCTTTGTGTATGGATTTCAGTCCTTTTTTGTTCCTTTCTATTTTTATGAATATTAAAAACATTATGAATGTCAAAAATATTTTTTGATGCTTTAATCATTACAATTATTTGATGTATATTAAAAGTACTTACCATCTTATAAAAGACAAACTAACCTCCTTCAGTCCGTACATGGAAGAACGTTAATAAAATAATTGTGAATTCGAACGACCAATAAAAACGTTTATTGATATGTTCAAAGTCAGCATGCATGCGGGCAAGTAATCTAATATATTATGTTAAGCTCATTCTACTTATTAATGGTACCCTATAATGTACGGCTTCATTGACACTGCTCTTGCGACGCTACATTCATACAAATAATATAAGAAAGATGCAACCTATTACGATTCGCTTCGGAGCAAACTATGTATGTATCTCTTTTAGAAAGGTATAAACATTTTAACATAGCAGATGTCGAAACTGTTGACCATCCTAACTCTATTTTAAACCATATTTCTCATCTACATTGAAATTCTTATGTTTCTTAATTCTTCTTATTGTTAGTATCTTTGTAGGGAAATTTTCCAAAAAATATCCACTACCTATAAATAATTTTTAAAGCTAAGAATGATCATTTAGCAAGTTTGTTTCAAGTTTTTTATATTTCCTTCATTCACCATTAACACCTAAAAAAATGTTATGGTATTTTATTTTTATTTTATCTGACAAAATTATAATATAATTTGACAAAATGATGTGGATGACAATTATATTTTAATATTCGATATTAGTATATGGAATATTAAATTATAATTGTCTATTTCTAGCATAAAGACGTCAAGTAATAAGCAAAATTAATTGTTAATTGTGACAATAAAAAAATATTTTTTCCTTTATCTTTATATAAAATATGTAATAACAAACAGAATAAATTTCATTACTTTACAAAAACATATGTGAGAAATGTTAAGTGTTTATTGTTTTTTCCTATCGTTTTTATTTCTTTATCATTCTATTTCGATCATAAGTGGATTTTATTTCTTTTCAAATTAATATATTTCGTGACAGAAATACGTTGACCTAAAGGGTAATAAACTGGACGAGTGTTCCTAATACAATAATTATGTATATCTGTATATTTTTAATACAACAAGTCAATAATTATGTATATGTATATCTATATAGATAACTAGGTTTCCGACATAATATAGCGATATCAAAATTACACAGGCGTACCGTAGTTTATAATAGAGAATTCAAGAGTCACTTTTTGCACCCGTACTTATAAATTTAAAATTATCGAAAATCTGATAAAAACATCAGGTAAGAAGTAGGGTAATGCAGCTGTAACACGCACCCAGCTGATTGGTTATCCTCGAGTGCCATCTGCCGTGGTATAGGACGCTGCGCAAGCGACAGATGTGTAGGAGAAACAACCTACACAACGTGGTAAATTAAATTTTAAAATTGGGTTATCCTTTGCCTTCTACCTACACTTATTTATGTTTCTAAGTTAATATATGAGTCAGTTCTAAATATTGACTTTGATATCTTTACGTCCCACTCAGCATAAGGTCATCTATACTTATATTAAAATCGTAAAGGATCAGTATCTGTTTATGGAATATGTATAAAAAAATATTGGAATTTAATAACGAAATAGAACCAAACCTAGTGTCTAAAACACTTGGTTACTACTGCCTATCTATCCTGTAATATGCGGGATAGTGTGAAGCTAAGAATAATAAAATTAAAAACACGTTGAAACGAATATGTAATAGATATGAAAGAAACTGAAATCAATTAAGTAAATAGAAAATAATATAAAAGAAATATTTCTGTTCTTTATATTTCAAAAGACTCGTAAATCGGGTGATAATGATATCGGAAATCGGGTATTAAAAATCTTAAAGATTACATACAATCTTACTATGTCTAAAATGTACGAATCAGAATGGAGTCTAAAGTAGGCAGTAAATGTGATATAAAACCTAAACAAAAGCAAGCATATACTGAACGCGACAATGGATTTGCGTAACGCGTAAAGCGTTTAAACAATACTTTTATAGCAGAAGGTCATATTGCTTAAAAACCACGTGCAAAAGTAATTTAAAACATTATAAAAAAAATTAAATTTACCTGTACGTTAAAATTTTATTTTAAATTTCAACAAAGCACTTTAGTTGTGTTTTAATGTTCTTTATTTCATCTATATTATGTGTAGAATGTCTAAAATTAAGAATAATTCCAATTTAATTTAACTACTTAGTTG
This sequence comes from Eueides isabella, assembly GCA_019049475.1. NCBI lineage: Eukaryota > Metazoa > Arthropoda > Insecta > Lepidoptera > Nymphalidae > Eueides > Eueides isabella. The sequence continues at coordinate 6,423,220 of CM032392.1, forward strand.
CCACTTTATGCAATCGGATAAATGAACCTCGCTTAACAATGGATTCTATTGATCAAAAACTTAGCTGCCTTTTACCGCAATTAGTTTTCTTCCTGTACAGACGATGCAAAAAATAGTATATCATGCGTAACGAAATAATGACCCCAACTATAATATCAGATTATGTTAAATATAACTGAAATAAATAACTATGCATTACTACATATTTAAAACAGTTGTCGTTAACACTTACGGATTTATCTTAAAAATTAAATTACATTTACATTTTCTTATTGGTTCTTCAGTTAAATATATCATCGGCTTCTTAGTTAGTAGGTGTCTTTTTTTTTTCAAAATTAATACAATTCATGCTAAGCATAAAATAAAAAACAATAATTCACGTCAGTCATTAGATCTATCATGTCACTGTTGGTATTGTCTATAGTATCGTAGTTGTACTACTTTATTAGACGCAAAATCATCTAAATTATTATTGACTCTCGTGAATTCGCTCGCTAGAACTACATAATTATAAATTTACTTATGTGCATACTTTTATTTCTTAACAATAATAGATTTAAAAATATAGTATCAGCCAGCTATCAGCAGCAGTATTATACTGTATTTATGTCTATTAAGTAGTTCCTGAGACAAGCGTGAACAAACGCACAGATAAACAGATTATTTTTTTTATTTTATAACGTTAATAATAGATTATTTATTTGGGAGTAAACCATAAAAGCGGCAGGTGTGCATTATATTTATTTTATAAAAGTAGCGTAAATAAGTTTCAATTGCTAAATACATATTGCTAGCTCGAAACACCATTATCAAAAAACCATACCATACATAATGCAAAAAAATACATTTATATATTTTTTTAATTGTTCAATTTCTTGAATGGTATCAAAACAAGGACAAATATGCACATTCACCAGTTTACTTAATATGCAATACTACGCGAATATTTTTATGTAGAAATTGAATACCACAACACTTTAGAATGACAAAGCGAATTTCTTTTTTGTTCTTAGTTTATGGAGCTCCGCAATGACATTTTAGCAATAATTATAGTGATGAAAAAATATGTTGCTATATCAGGCTTCCGTTATAGTAGCAGATTAAATTTAATTTTAAACTCGACCTTATTTTAGCCTATTAATACTTCGAATTTTACAATTTTTTTATAGTAATATACTTTAACATGTTGCACTTCGATAGATAATTTTAAGATAACTGATAATAAATGGTAAGCTTAAATTTACAAGGTTTATTTTAGCATTTCTGGCTATGTTCTAATGGTTAAACATATAAAATCACAATGAAAAAGACCTTGGTCAGTCCACCGCACATTGCTTTAATAGAGGTCACTTACATTCTATTTTAAAAGTCAATTGTTTTTGATTGATCAGTTATATAAAAATTCCCGCTGATAACATGTTGACTACAATTTTGAAGAAAAACTAAATATTAATCTAACACGATATTGCTTGCATATTGGTATTCAAATTAAATGTGGCTTGATATCAAAACATTTATTTATTGTGCATAATATATGACTATTAAAAAAAAGAAATGTTTTATTCTTACTTATCATGTTAATTTCCTTACATAAAGGTAAGGTAGGCCCGTTTTTTCTGATCAAAGTATTACCATACAATGTATACTGTATGTACATTTTTATCATTGATTAATCTTATCATCACACAGTGTATACGTATGCGCATCTACACTAAGTGCTAAGAATGTAACTTTAAAAGCGCCAGGAAATCGGGTGCCGCTTTCCGCCGAGCCGCGTGCCGGCACTTTTACTTTCACTCTCGTCCATTCACCTGATCTCGAAGAGTGCCCTACATACTACAATTGCTAATATTTACCTGCATCCTCTACATCTAAATATAATAATAAAATGACAAGAGATCGATAAGTAGTTTTCATTAATGAAAATAGTTGTCGCCTGCATATTAATGTCCTTTATTGTACTGGCAATACTTCAATGATATACTATAGTAAATTATATAAATACTAAACTAAATTTGTTGCATTTTTTTAAACTATCTATTACGCTTTTTCATGAAACATTCAAGTTCTAAAATTTTTATATGTTAATAGAAATTACTTATCAGGTTTCCTAATATGACATTTCCTTTTTTTTAGTTTAATTGAATTATGGTTCTCTGTCAGAAGTTTCAGATCTTGAATTTTTATATTAGTATAAGATGTCTATTAAACTTAATAATTTGTGTTGTGTTGAATATTTTTTTTTATAGTTTAGCTTTGGAGAATTACTATAATTTTGCATTAGGTGGATCAGTTGCTCGTAGTGTCTAGTATCTGGTAATATTCTATGTAATGAAAAAGTTTAATATAAATGCATCCAGTTTTAATTTATTTAATGCCATTTGCATTATTGAAAGACAGATAAACATAAAAAACTATACATTTATGTTATCATTACATTTTATATTACCATAAATTATTGTTTGATAACAATATAAAATGTTCTGTGCTGTTTTATTATAAACTTGCAACTCACCTGCGGCTTCACTTGCTTAAATGTCACTATTTACGCTCCATTATCAATTACTTTCTTGTTTTAATAAGTGATCACTTTTCTTTCTCTTCTTTCTATTTTTTTTTATTTAAGTGAACAATTTACTTTCTTATTTTAATAAGTGGTCAATTTTAAGTTAATATCTATACTTTGTAAACTAAAATTTCAGCTTAATTAATAAAAATATAGTTATTTTATCAAATTAATTATTTTAAATCAACAAAACTCTTTTATTTTTATAAATCACTACTTTGGGCCCAACTACGTTAATAAACATCCCATGTAAGTTTTTTTAAATACATTTTCCATGTACAAACAATGCTCAGTTACAAATTTAGTATAAGTATATATTGGCATATGTTTAACATTAAAAATAAAACTTTATAAACTACATTCAGTACAAATAGAAAATTTTAGATCTTCAGTTTTTAAAGTCAATTAAAACACTATTCATCAATATTGATTTTTGCTAAGGCATAATTTCCACCAGGTACCAGATGTTTCTGATATCCAAATTTTTAAATCTCAACAGAAGCTGCTCATAATTCTGAACAACTTTTGTTAAGGTATTTATTTTATACAAACATACTGACATTTTTTTTTCAACTTTTAACTGTTACCATATTACTTACTGTTTTATTATATGTTTTGATAAAATATACAATTTTGATTAAAAAACTAATTAACAAAATAACTTAATAGTAATAAAATAATATAAATAGCCCAAAATAAGAAATCTTTAAAATATTAATTGTAATAACTAGTTCTTAAAATAAAGCAGTATCTATATACTAAAGAAATTTTTAGTTGCGTGGTATTGTGTAAAAAATGTAGCGACATAGCTTAATGGGAACATATAGCTTAGTGGTGGAGCTTGGGACCGTTTCCAAGATTTATGTTTTCTTATTAAGCACCTTAAACCAGTTTACTTCAGGGAAACAAATAAATACTTGCTATTCTAAAACCCAAGTATTTATTTAGTGTAGTATTTAACTACACTAAATATTCAATATCAAATATTTATTTTGTGTATTATTTAACTACACTAAATTAACACTCGAGATTGATTATTATTTTGAAAAATAGTAATTATACAGTTTAATATTGTTATCAAAATAACAATATTAATTTGTATAACCTGTACTTTTAACACTAATATGAGAACAGCCTAGGGGTCATCCATAAATTACGTCACACGTTGGGGGGGAGGGAGGGGGTCGACGTAGTGTGACATTGTGTGACAAGGGGGTGGGAGGGGTCCTAAATTTCGTGACGTCACATTTCAAAACTCATAATCTAAAGTATTAAAACACAAACATTGAACTATTAACTACTACTACTACTACTACAAGAAATGTTTCCCATCGCGAAGATTCGTCCTTAAACGAATTGCTGCTAGACGTGCCAGAGAAATTCTTTGTTTGGATAATGACGATAATGCGGTATGGTTTGATGAAAAGATATTGACACATCGAATCTTCCTGACATTAACAACCCCAACGAGAATGAATTGACTGCTATGCCAGTTATAAATAATTTAAAGGAGTGGGTTCAAAGTCCATGGACTCAAGATGATTAAGTTTGTTCTTTAATTAATATAATTAATCGTTTTTATTTTGTTAATTCGTTTAAATGTTTGATTTGATGTTAATTTTATAAAAAATAATTTAAATTGAAATAAAAAAAAATCGGAACTGCTGTTTTAACTAAATAATTATTTCTAGATGTAAAAATGTAAAATATGTGACGTCACACTAGGGAGGGGGGGTCTCACAAATGTGACCAGCTGTGGGGGGGGGGGGGTCAAAAATAATGAAATTTGTGTGACGTAATTTATGGATAGCCCCCTATGATAATGATGATTTTATATTAAAAGTAGCTTTGCCTATTAAAATACTGATAGGCTCAAAATTTAAGCCATTATTATATTGAATTGAGAAAAACAACCCACTTTTTCTTGAATTTTTTTTAGCTTCACACTGTATTTCGCACTAGGCAGGGTAGGCAGAGGGAACGGAAGCGCGCGCATTGCGTGTTGAACGCCGCGCTTTACCTTATTACCAGAGCAAAGAAATGAAACATTAAATATTTAAATTGAAAATATTAAATATTTCTTGAAAATAGTTATAATAATAATGATGTAGATATATATTTTTTCACATTGTATCCTACAAACAGCAGGGTAGGCATGAGGAAAGTGAGAATCTAGTGTTAAGATAATCCTTTAAGGACACTAGAGTTCTCCACTTTCTGCCAAATTCTTGAGGCATTTTGGTGAGCACCCGATACCAAGGCAAAGAAATGAATTTATTATCTTGAGTGGATAACAAACAAAATTGCATTTACATTTGCATGGGATCACAATGGTCCCAGGATATAAATATATTAGCAGTATAATTTGAAAATAATTTATAAAAGAATTTTAATACATATTACTACCCCAAAGTAATTTAACATACTATGTATTTTTACATATTATCACTAACGATTTCAAGATTTTCAAAAAGTATATCTTGATCTTTTTTTATTGTAGTGAATTTCTGGTCCAGATTTAACAACAACATTTAGAATAATTCCTTAATAATTGGCATAAGGTAGAAATGTTAAAAAATATTATGTTTAAAAACATTATATAAAATATGGAGGCCTGTAGTGGCGCAGCAGCACAAGCATGTGACTGCAAAGACAGGTTGTAGGTTAAATCTCCACTTGAGGAAATGGAATATTTAATATTTTCTTGTCTCTTGGACAAGGGAAAACATGCCTTCGAAATTCGGCGGAAAGTGGGCAACGGAAGTGGATCGGAGTGTCTTAACACTAGGTTCCCAAGTTCCCTACCCTGCAATGTACGGGAAACAGCGTGAAGCTGAGTATATAATAATATGGTTGACTATGATAACACATTGATATTTATACCAATTCATAAGATAAGAAATGGTAAAAATTAAAAAATATTTTAACAAGTTTACCTTGAGAAAATTAAATAGCTACATAGTAGTCACTTTTTAGAATGGCAATAATGAAGTAGAATAATATTTCAAGTAGTTTGTTTGGTAAAAAATAATAAGATTCAATTACATTTATTAGGGATTAAAATTAATAGTTACAAATATATATATATAATTTGCAAAATATTTAGCTTTAGCTGCCAACATGCGCTAACCGATTAGTCATATTGATAAACAATATTAGTGCAATTGTCCTTAAGCTAAACTTACCTAAAATCCAAACTGAGATTTCTTTGATGCGTAGAGGGCTTACTCTTAATGTCACTACGACATCCGTGTATTGGGACATCTTCCAACATACTCACTCACTGATTTTTTTCAAAACACAAAACCCATAACAAAACAGTGGAAAAAATTAAAGAGTAAATAACAACATGGCGTCGATCATGAATCTCATTAGTTCACAACTATTTAGATAAAAATCCGCATTGGTAATTGTATAAAATAAACGTAAATAAGCTAGCCACACGCTTTATTTTATTCATTTGGCTGTTAAGAGTTACAATAAAAAAGCAAATAGTGTTATAAAATAATTCTTGAAAAGTTTTAAGATGGTTTTGATTTTGCGAGTTTTCACAATATTTAATATTTTTGGTATTTAATTAAAACAGCAACATTTGCTATTTACACAATCACTGCACTTGTAATTTTATGTAGCTTCCAAATAGTTATGAATAATTAAGTGTTAACGACATACTATTCTACGACACCGACATTCGTAGTAATCTGTATCCTGTAATGCTAATAGTAATTAATGACACAGACTAAATATAAAATACTCAGATGATAAATCATGAAGATAAAAAATCCACAAATATTGGTTTTGAAACTTTCCTTTATTAACATAGAACTAAAATGATGAAGATTTCTTCAATATTTTTAATAAAATGTACAAAAAGAACATTGTAGTCACGTCTAAACGCTTACAGCAACAGTGTCAACGGGTCGTTCAGCGTGATTTGCAATACTTAATTTTATCGCTTACTGAATCTGGCCAGCCATATAATCACCACGCATGTAACGCACTGCTTAAATGCGTCAAACGAGTAAAGCACTGTTTAAATGCGTCCAGATCGGTAACTCTTACAAGCGTAAGAGTCACCGATCTGGACCAGTATCGGTTTTTGAGAAAAGATCAAAGGATATTTGTGGCAAGCGCTAGTTATGTTCACACATTGGTGTGCACTTGTTCTCACTCATGAGTTGATGCCAAAATAATGTTCACAATGTTAAAAATCTTACAATTAAATAAATACAAAAAAGAGGGACTTAAGCTAATATTATCTACACCATATCTATATGATAATTGTTTATTATCCTTACCACCGCCACTACTACTTACCACTTCACTGTGGCAACATTTTCACGGTAAGGTACCTTTAAAAAACGCACCTATCTCGACCTTAAAGGCTAGCAATGTATCTGTCTGATACTACTGTGGGAAAGCAGCAGTGACTGCTAACCATCAGGTGACGAGCTGTCAGGTAAGCTCGCTTGCGTTGTCTTTTCCACAAAATAATAAAATATTTAATTTTAGTACATTATTTTCTTGTTAGATAAACAGACAGACTCTTAACTTAGCGTGATCAAAGACCGTCTTCCAGCTGGTGGACGGTTGGCGGTTGCGTGGGGCGATTATCCCTTGAAGTAGTATCACGAAAGTGATATCTGTCTAATGGTTGTTGCCACAGAGGTAAAACCCAGAGGCAGGTGTACTGGACCCACCTGATGTGACTTTAAGTTTGGTACAGGGGGACAGTATGACATAAACTGTTGGTCTCGAAAGAGAAAAGAGGGGCTTGTTGTGAATCAGGAAATGGAAATGTTGAAGTATGCTGGCAGAACCTTAGGGATTGTATGAAGAAAGTAGCGACAGAGGTACGTGGTAAATGGAAATAAAGAGGCTTTAGCAAAAAGCGTTACGAAAGTGGGACAATTAACCTTTGCCTATACACAAAGGCATGATGACCGCACCTAGCCAACCGTCCAATCGTTTGACACCTCCCCATCGCCATCGGCTACATCAAGATTCACTGTTACACTGTTACTTGAGGCAGAGGCGTCATCATATTCATATATCTAAATGTAAAAGTCCACCCATCGCTGCAATCAAAAACACTCAATTAATTCTGCAGGTTAGCAAACAACTTCTGGAAACAATGTCTTTTCGCCACAAAAGCTCCTTGTTTTTCCGAAAGTTGTTCGTTAATCTTTTATCTTTCTCGTTCTGTTTTGCATTTTTACGCTTCTTTTTTTATTAGTACTTCCATTTAGTGTTTTTGCAGCTTATACTCTTTCTTTTTTGTTTCTTATATTTTTTTCTTATCTGAGGTTTTATAATCCTTCCTTTCCTTCTTTCTTTCTTACAACATCTTTCACTCCATCGTCCTACTTTCGTAGCGCTTTTTGCTAAAACCTCTACACAAAGGCACGATGACCGCACCTTAGATAGACTGCGTAAGCTATAGGTTTATCAATTTGATTAGCTTGGATAGTAAAGTTTATGCTAAAATAATAATAAAGAATGCAAGAGAGATCAGAAAGTTAATTTAAACTGTTATGAGAGGCCCAGTGAGGCTTTAGACCTATAAGAGGTTATTTGGATCAAATCATTTTACTCTACATACTCATGGAATTTTTTTTAGCCGTAAACCAGAGTTTTCTGTATTTTTGTGGACTTGGACTTTGTCGTTTGACAGGACAACGGTATACTGCCCCGGTATCACGTGAGTCGCCACTGCTGCAAGCTGTAAGGTCTCTTCATAGAGATGAGTTATCTCGGCTTGCGAGCAAGTAGGAGCTAGCATGTCGCCTTGGCTTAACACCCAAACGGGTGTTGCAAAGGTTGTACCATGTCAGGGTAATTAGTTGTTCAATTTATATGCTGTCTTCAAACAAATGCCTGTCATTTGTGAGTGAAAGTAACTTGAACATAAACTGCCTGATGTACGCAGATGATGAAGTGCTCACTGCATCATTAGAGAGAGAGCGGGTTACAGGTTTCGGTTACTACTCTGAAAGAAGGGTGTGCAATTTTTTTTATTTTTGTGGAAAGGACAAGGCAAATGAACATACAGGTCACCTGATGGTGAGTGATCACTGTCGCCCACGGCCTCGTGTCACAGCAGGGGAGCTACAGATGCGTTGCCGGCCTTTGAAGCGGAGGTAGACGCGCTTTTTGAAGGTAACCATATCGTATTGACCTGAAAATACTGCCGCAGATAGCCGTTCTAGAGATGTGTAGCGCGTGGAAGGTAATTCCTACGAAACTGCACAGTAGTGGAGTGCCACGTGCCAGATGATGTCGATTTATTATATTAACTTGTGACGTACTGTGTGGTTAGAAAATCGGCGGTAGGTACCAACTTAAACAGTTCTCCAGAACACTCCCCGTGATAAATGCGGTAGAGAACGCACAGTATATACATCTCTACGCAAGCCCAAAGTGTCCCTTACAGATCTACGTTGTACGCGATCAAATAGTTGAAGCTGATACTGGTACATCAGCCCAGAAGTGAAAACAGTATTCCATATGAGGCCAAACCTGGGCCAAACGGTGTTTTGGCGTTAAGTACTGTCTCACTCTGCTGATGACCCCCAGTTTCTTCGAGGCCAACTTGGCCTTGCTTACCAGATAATCGCGATACTGGCAGTCGCGGAAAGCTGAGGCCCAAAATACTAATAATGGTCTAGGCCTGAATGCGAATAAGATGAATATGTTCTGATATTTGAAAGAAATGTATAAAGGAGGAAAGCAAGATCAGCGAGATATTAATAAGTAGTGAATGAGGTGGTATTTCTGGGAAATATGTTTAGTAGATACGGAAAATACGAAATGGATATGGAATGGTTGCTTGTAACAGAGTTAATGGTGCTTTAACTGCATTGATGAAACGGCCGTACGCATTGCATTGTTGCTTACAAAAAGTAAAAAAATGAAGATACGATTTTTTCGTAGGATGTGCAGCTTAAAATATTAAATAAATAGCATTCTCTCTTGGCAAACGATAATACTAACGAGTCGTCTTTTAACTGAAAATTGTATTTGACTTTTCTAAATGTGAAATAACACTTTTAACGTGGTAAAAATAACTATTATTGTCATTTTTATTATATTAATATAATGTTCCTTGATTTGACTCCTAACTATCTACAAACGATGAATAAAGTTTTAATTTAACTTTATTAAATTAGTTTTTTTTATAAAGGGTTTTTCAATTGGCGCGGGTAAACTTTGCACTATATATGATACTATGCAGAAGAGCCATTGAAAATTAGGCCACTCCATCGTAAGAAGCCGAGGCGGGCATTTGAATGATGTCATATTCCACACTTAATGACAGAGAGAGAAGAGTGTTTCAAATAAAAAAAATCATTTTGTCAATGTCTCACAAACAGCTTGTTTTATTCCATTTCAACATCTACCCGCTCTTATTGAAAAACCCTTTATTATATAGATTAAACAAAATTATAATTTTTTGTAACTAAATACTTCTATAATAAATTCGTATAGCAAGCTAAATACTTATCATATAATAAAAAATCGCATCATAAGATTTAAATAGTACTATTGTTTTTTACATCTTTATTGTAAAATTATATTATAAGCATAAAAAAATGTAGATTTTATAAACAAAAAAATGATTTCAATTTATCCACAAAGTCATTATGAAATGACCAACTAATATATTAAAATCACTGTTTGTGAATATTGTTTAGAAGTCAGGAATATGTATTCAACATATATAGTGTAGTCGAGGGATTGATTTGGTTGTGCCTAGTGTGTCTTTGTTTACAGCATCTAACTATAAATGCTATGGTTGTGTCTAAAGAATGAATCATTTTATTTCTTAAATTTTCTTCGCTATGGTAAAAAGACAAAGCAGGGTGTTATGTAACTGGTTCAACAATATCTTGAAAATTAAATATAGCAGTATATAGTATGATTTCTCATTTACCAATTAATTATTGCTTTTTTAACATACTTTATTACATTGAATGGTTAGGATAAAAGCAATTAAGCTAGCTATTTTTTTATGTTAAAATAATTATCAAGCATATTTTAATTATGTTTATTTAACATAAAAAAAAGATTATTTTTTGGCTCATAAAGTTGACATATTTAATTAAAAGTAAAACTGAATAAATAGTTTGTATCACTTAAATTACTGGTGGTTGTTAAAACAGGATCTGAACTTGCATATACACATGTCATATAATGAATTATTTTAATATAAGGTGTATTTAAGTATGTCACAAACTTTTTGTAATATAAGCATTTATTTTGCAACTTCTTGAGATTGTCTTGAAGGCTGACGTTTGTGTACATTAGGCTTTCTGAGTCTGTGATAGTTAGGCATAACTTTACTAAGAAAGTCTAACTGTAGTAGTTGTGATGGTTGTTTTTCTAATGCTTCTCTATTATGATGTTCTGAACCCCAAATTACTGTATTATCAGGTAGAGTTTGAGGAACTGTTAATTGACAAGCTGCACCTGAAATGGGAATATATATTAAATAAATAATTAAGCTTGTTAAATGACTAACAAACTTCTAAGTTTAATAAGCTGTATATAGTCTAAAGGCATTTTTATTATTTATTTCATAGTAAGTTTGGTTACTTGAGGACAGGTGACAAAGATGTTATAGAATTTGTAAATGCAAAATTTAAAAGTGTTCTTTCTTAAACAGAAAAAACATTATATAAATAATATTTAATATATGCTTAACAGCACAAATTATAAAGAATCTTAACATATTTTGTAATTCATTAAGCTATTTTATTTTAGAAATTATATATATATATATATATATATATATATATATATATATATATATATACATATATATATATATGTATATATGTATATGTATATATGTATATACATATATATATATATATATATATATATATATATATATATATATATATATATATATATATATATATATATATATATATATATATATATATATATATATTTATATATAATTCTGTACGAGGTATGAATAACTTTAAAATACAGACTAAATAAAATAAATATATGTAACATATATGTTTTTAATTTAAATGACACACAATCATATTTAGATCCTTAATACTCTTAAAGAAGCTTAATTTTCACTACTTTAATTTATAATATAATAATAAAATTATCCATTTGTTTAGTTATTCACATTTGAAATTGAGCAATCCTGATGTAAATTTTTGTAACAAAAACTTATGTATATTGTTGATTTATCAACTTTGTATGTAAATACTATTTCCATTTGAATCATTTCATTATTTTTTCTTTTAAATATCAAATAGCCTCTAATATATTTGCACCACAGCTCTTAAGAATAAAACAATAAAACTGAATTCTTACCTATTACACATCCACTGCCAATTTTAACATTCATACCAACAAATGATCTACATTCAAACACATTACTTTCACCAATGTGGCCAAATGGAGATTCTAGTTTGCAGCCCACTTCAAATACATTATGAGCACCAATAAACAGAGGTTTTGGTGGACTTTCCTGATCTTTACACTTCCTGTATAAAAAAATATATAGATTGAAATTTAAATTGGAATCATGTTTTTTCCCACATATAGCAGCATAGGCTAAGTCAAGGCACATTAAATTAAAGACAGTCTTTGTTTGTTTTGCGAAAGCAGGGAAATGAATTATTTTTCTGAATGTGAATTAATCCCTCGAGCATTATCTGCAGCTAGAATGTGCTATAATGTGCACTATACAATAATGTCTGCACAAAATTTTACTTAGTCACAATGTAGTAAATTAGTTGTGATTATTCATACTTATGAATAATTGTAGAATATTCTTCAATAATACAATATTCTGCTATTATAATAGGTCCACCTTCAGCTATAATAGTTACTCGAGGATGGATGACAGTCCCTGCACCGATGGTTATATCTCCTTCTAAAGTACAATCTTCACATACAGTCGCGCCAGGTATAATTTTTATGCTGCAATGAATGACACATTATACCTCAAGACGTAAAATATGAATGTTTTACAAAAATGAATGTTGCATACATACTTTTGAGACATTCTAAAATGTTATAAATAAGCTTAATAATCAAATAATAAATGAATAGAATATGTTTTCCGACTCAATGTTTTCTTTAAATACCAACTTAGTTCAAAATATCGTAAATATTATATTTATCCGAATATAAATGTTTCCTTAAGACTTAATACTTGCAGTAAAATACATAATAAATATCAGCCATTAACTAGAAAATAAATAATAGTAAATTATGAATATTATATTTCAATAATATTAGAATATAACTTTGTGTCTTCTTTAGTTAAGTACGTTTAAGATATTGACATATTACTTTTAAGCTCTATGGTGGACTCTATACAGCATAGAGCACATTTACCCTACGGGAAGAGTGTCGACTTCATACAAAAAAGTGGGGGACAAAAATCGCCACTGCTGCCACCATCCGTAATCCCACAGAAACTAATCTGTCAAATTTCTCAGCGGCAAAATTGAAATTTGGCTTTATGAAACCTTTATTTTATGCAAAATCAGAAAGATTCACTCTTTCAAAATCATGGAAATATTGATTTAAACATCAATACTTTCAAATGATTTTGAAACTGTGAATCATATCTGGTGTGATCATAATAATAAAATATAAATACTGAAATGAAACTAATAAACACTTTATACTTCATTTTATTGCATATTAACATTTTTAACAAAAAGTATTTCTGTATATTAATTACAATAGATTGTAATACATATTTGTATTACAATATTACTGTCAACCTTCTTCCTTATTTTAATATAATATTATCTTCTTCTTCAATATTGTTTGAAGGTTTTGTGTTTTAAAAGAAACATTTCTGAAGTAATTTACTGGCAGTGAAGTAGATTAATGTAGTAACCATTTCTTGTCTGGTCTTTAGAATCTTCCAAAATTGATATTGCTCTTTTGTTGACTCCACTCATATTACCAACATTTAAATCAATTTTATAACATGGTAAACCTGAAGAAAAAATATAAATTGAATACAAAATTATAAGCGTTACAAATCTAACTAAATAGCATAGTTCCACTTTACACTTGCCTTTTATAAAAACAGATAATCCTTGTATCAAATGTCCCTGTATAAAATATCTCCTTTGATGTTATAGTTCGACGAATCACTTCTAGGACACTACTTTCAATTTGTGCTAATTATGAAGAAAAGTGTCTATGTAAAAGAAACGAATTAAATAATACAACAAAAACACTGGATAGCGTTGTTTAACGTTTTTGAAAATAAACAATACTTCGGCCATTTGCAAATTGAAACATTATTTCAATTTTATTATTAAATGTCAAATTACAATGCTGCCATATCGAAAGGCAATTTTACTACTATGCTTTGAATACTGATTAGATAAATTGAATCTTATACCAAACAAAAACTGTTTAAAATTAAATTATAGCACTCTCTTTTTAGTTTCTTTTTTAACATTAACTTACAAGCAACTTTCATCCCTTTTTGGAATTATTATTTTTTTTATAATACTCAAACTATATATTAAAAAAACTAACGAAAAGTTATTTCTTAAATATTAAATATTCATATAATAAAAGTATTAAATACATCTACTTCAAAAATTAATAAAATACTACTAATTAGTAGTTTTACTTAAACCTAGCAGCACTAAACAACTACGAGCATTATGAAAGACCGTATACCGTAAATTTTAAATAAATTTATTATTAAAGACCCACGGCCAATCCCCCGTAGGTATGTCGCCAATGCCCCTAAGGAAGTCGACCGACTATGAAGTATTATATATTATATGACATCATCGAAAAGTTACTGTTTTCTTTTATTACTCATGTTATTTTACTAATATTGTAAATGTCATATTTCTAAGAGTGAATGTTTGTTCTATTTTCAATTTTTCACGCAAAAACTACTGAACAATAAAATAGCCTATGCATCAAAGTAACATATGGCATGTCTATAATTTATATAAAATATTATATAATTCGTATAAATAAAATAATAAATTTAAGCTGTTCAATAATAATCATTATAAAATAATCTTTTTGTTCCTTTCCATGTTCCAAGACTGCTCAAAAGTCGGAATCTGGGGAAGACAGTTATCTCTGCGGAGACGCCTTCTGGCGTTCGCCTGTAGGTGTCTTTCAGGTGCAAATGGTCCCATGCATTGACGCGTTAGACGCGAGCCCGTAGATGTGGTCATCCAGGCTTTCTATCGTCAGGTCACGGTACAACGTTGTCTTGTGAACGAAGTATGGGGCCTAGGCTATGGAGTTTTGTTGCTGTATGCTGCTGGCTCATTTGCTTGGATTCGGACCAGGACAATGTTATCGGTGGTTAACGCCAGCATCGCATATTGTTGCAAGAATGTTATCAGTGTCGATGGCGTATAACGCCGGGGATTAGGTGCTGCCCTGTGGCAACCCCGCGGCGACAGAGTGGAATCGTGTATGTTATCGCACCCACCCTAACAGAGAAAGTTCTGCTGCGGTTGGCTATCGAGCTGAGAAGAGTGGTCATGGTGTCATGGGTTGTTCGCTGCTTTGGGCAGATGAAGACCATGAAGACCAGGCCCTTCCTCGCCTAGAGGAAGTATGCCAGGCATAGAATGGCGCTGATCATGGCTGTTATAATCTTTCTTGGGAGATACCGAAGGGCCCCGTTTGTGATGCTATCTTTCGTTTGGTTCGGCGTCAATCGTCTAATGGCCGGTTTTTCACCAAATTTTAAGCAAGCAATACCTTGATATTATATTATACGACAAAGAACGTTCCTGAAAATTGTAGTGTGTTAAG
The DNA here is from genome assembly GCA_019049475.1 of Eueides isabella. Classification (NCBI taxonomy): domain Eukaryota; kingdom Metazoa; phylum Arthropoda; class Insecta; order Lepidoptera; family Nymphalidae; genus Eueides; species Eueides isabella. The sequence goes on from CM032392.1 coordinate 6,438,587, forward strand.
TCTAGAAAATATTAAAATAGTAACTAACATGAAAGGACAATATCCATCTCATTAATCAATTTCTTATTAGCAGCGGCGTCTCTTACTCAAACGAAATACTCTTCATGAATCGGTCAGGATGATTCATGCAACATTGTTAACACTCCATTTATTTTCGTTATATTTACGACGGAAACAGGTAGGTAGCGATAATTTTTACCTTGCCCGCGATCAGGTTGGTCTCCCTTGGTCTAGATGGTAGTCAAACTTCAGATAGGATTGGAGCTTGTGGAATCTTGTCAAGCTTCGACAAGCGTATAAACTAGGCCTTATAATTTTATATATGCTATCTATTAATAAGTATATAATATGGAGGGTAAAGAAAAGAGAACCATCTCATTACAGTAAAAAGTGACGAAATAAAACAAAATAAGATGGCACCATAGTAGCAACAGAAATTTAAAAAATAGCGCCACAAAGCTGTTGGTTGAAGAAAAGACAAAGGTTGAGACGTATCAATTTCTTTATTTCTTAATTTTCGTCCACTTGGACAATTTTTCCACAGAAAAAAGCTTACTATGACTTTCTTAACTGCACAAGTCATGAAATATACAAAATTTTTCAACCCAACACACTCACTTCACTCCGTTTATAACTGTGATATATTATTTCCTGATGCTACACTAGCGCTACTTCAGTTATTTGCTGCTTACAGTAGTACACTATTGAACTTTTCTCTCAATATTATACGCTATATCATATCATATATTCTATATTTATATGTATATATTTTTAGCGGCAAAAAACTTAGTTTCAACTTTTAATGTCTTTAAGTTTGTGAAGTCAAGAAAATATATTAAAGCTTTATACATTTAAGTGCTTTTTCAAACAATTTATGACAAAATAATTTGATATTAATCATATAAATTGGGAAATAATTGTTACTTAAATATGCAACCTATATTCCCTTTCCCGTTTGAACCATACGATATTCAAATAAAATTCATGAAAGAGTTATATTTTACAATTGAAAACAAGAAATTGGGCATTTTTGAGAGTCCTACTGGAACGGTAATGTTGTTTTGTATAAAGTCATCTGTGATTAAAAAAAACATTAATAAAAAAAATATTGCAGGGAAAATCGCTAAGCATTTGTTGTAGTGCATTGCAATGGTTAAAAGACAATAACCAAAAAAATATAGAAAATTTGAAGACTAAAATAGACGACATCAAGAAGGACATTTCTTCTATAAAAGGTTTTTAATATTTGTAAAGGTATTGCGTTTTGCTTTGTAGAGATAGTTATTGTTGCTTAAAATATTAATCATATATTATTCTATTTTTTTAATTAGATAGTGATGATTGGCTTCAAGAAGAATATATCAAAATACAAAAAAATCAATGTTTGCTCAGTTTGCAAACAAGGCTAGACAAAATAAAACAGAAAGAAGAAGAGCTGAATGAATTAAAGAAAAGGGTTTACAAGCAAAAAATACTGTAGACAAAAAGGAAAATTATTTTTTAGAAACCCATAAGAAACACAAAGAAACAGAAAAAATAGAGGATAATGTAGAAGCAGATGATCAAGATTTGATTGTTGATGTCTGTGAAGGGGATGATGATGATTCACATAATGAAGAATCCAATACCAGTGATTATGAAGATAATATCACAAAGGTTATCTACATACATATTTTTCAGCTTCGTTTTGACTCTTTGTTCTGTTCCACACTTTCTGTCTGATTTAAGGCAAAGAGGAGCTTTCAGATCTGCCACTCAAGCCACTTAATCTTTGTGTCCTTGTGCCACAATAGGCCTCAAAATCCATATAATTTGTAAATAGCAGTAGTTGCTTAATCACTTGTATGTACATAATTACTTTTAAATAATTTATTTCTGTGTTCATTAGTAAAATTATTTAATATTAAAACATTTCCTTCAACTTACAAGTTTAGCTTATGCATTAAATAAACCTATAAATTAATCAATTGTAATGATAATTAGGATTAAATAACATATGAACAAGTTATCTATTTATTCACAAAGTATAAAAAAAAAATCTTGTTACATAAAAAATATAATAAATATTTAATTAATGGAGATAATCAAGTTAGGTATATTACAGATTTATATAAGTAGTAGAACCCATAGCCAGCTATCCCAATTCATTGGTGAAGTGAACAGAACAACATTTAAAGACAATACAAGGATAGTTACTTTAGCTTCACGACAACATTATTGCATTAACCCAGATGTCAATAAGCTTAAAAATGTAAATCTGATAAATGAGAGGTAAAATAGATTTTTTATTATCATTCTTAGTATATATTTTTTTCAACTTCACACTGTATCCTGCACATTGCAGGGTAGGCAGAAAGAACTTGTGAATCTAGTGGTAAGATTCTATGTTGCATTCCCCTTCTATTGCTGAATTTAATGTATTGTGTGTTGAATGGCGAAACTCAACGCCATGCTTTGCCTTGTTACCAGTGCAAAGACATTAAATAATTAATATTTATTTCCTTGATGAGGATTCATATTCCCATGCTTGTGTCCCTGCACTGCGACAGGCCTCAATGATTTATATTATGACATATTTAGTTGATTTATTATCAGTTATTTTAATCAGTATATCATTTACTGTTTTTGCTTTAAGATTAAATTAAATAAAAAACAAACTTCCATTAAAACAAACATAAGTTACACACAATGATACCACAACTTACACTCAAAATAAACTAAACACAATTTATACTAAAAGCTGTATAACAATTTAGCCACCATTCAAAAGTATTATACTGGCTATATTTTATTAAAAGGTTTATAATGTAATTTATATTTGGATTTGTACACTAAAGCCATAGTACACAAAACTAATGCATTACATGATAATAATTTACATGATTTATTTCAGTAGTGATAGTAAATAAAAAATAAATGTTATATTTACAGGTGTCTTGATCTACAAAAATCAAAAACCAAATCAACTTCCATAGGGGATGACGGTAAAGTTTTGAAAAGAACGAAAACAAATTCATGCACATCATGTCCATATTATAATCAAAGTAATATCACTAAGTTAAAGGAAAGGTTATTGGTTGACATTATGGATATGGAGGATTTAGTGACATGTGGTAAAGTCTTGAAGGCCTGTCCGTATTATGCTACAAGAATGGCCTTAGATCAAGCTGAGGTAATTTAACAAATATTTACTACATGTTAATTACTTTTTTTAGCTTTATGCTTTATCCTTAATTTTTTAGACTCACATTCAAAGACAATATTTAATATTTTGATTTTCTCACTAGTTATGAGGCAAACTGACTCATTGACATTTAGCATTTAAGGTGCAATGAAAAAATGCTTCCAAAGAAAGTGGGAGTGTTAGTGTTAGACAGTCTCTTATCATTAGGCTCTCATGTCCCCTTCCCTTCAGTAACAGTTCCCGTTTCCGTCCCCTTCCCTGCTAGGTTGGGGATACAGTATGAAGCTAAAAAAAATTATCCTTAATGTGTGAATAATACTGATAATATTTGAATAATACTCAGTTATATTAAATCTTAAAACATCTCTTTTGTAGGTAGTTTTAATAAGTCATGCAGGTATTGTAAGCAGTGGTGCAAGATCTGGTATTTCCCTTAAATTGCAAGACAATATCCTCATTCTAGACGAGGCTCATGGTTTAACAGCGGCATTGGAAAATGCTCATTCAGCACCGGTTTCAGAAAAGCAGCTCTCATCTGTTAAAACATTTTTGGACTTTTATATTAATAAATATAAATCTAGGCTCAGTAGCAAAAATTTGTTACAATTGAATCAAGTCAAATTTGTTGTTGGAAAACTTTTAGGTGAGGATTGTTTTACACTAGTTAGATTTAAATTTATAACATGAGTTTTTTCTATTCAAATAATTTATTTGTTTCCCTTTTATATCTAATACAATTAATGAATATATTAAAGCATACATTTAGTCGTGACTGACTGTTAATTCGACGAATATTTATGAATAAACTCTTCCCACTGGTATTTTCATGAAAAAACTCTTCCCACACACTGGTAACAACACAAAGGACTAAGTCAAATTCGAAATCTGCAAATGAATTGGTTTCATTTGTTTACCCTGCTTCGTATACCTTCATGTTGGTAACCGGCCACGCCCCTGTAGCTCCCCTGGCGTTACACGGGGCCGTGGGCGACGGTGATCACTCACAGTCAAGTGACCCGTGCCCAAGTGTACCTTATCTTTCCCATAAAAAAAAGTGCTGTACAACATGCAGCTAAAAACATTTATTTTTTTGTATTATAGGTATAGTAAAGCCAAAACAATGCAATGAAAAGCACGAGTCTAAAGTGTTTACATTAGAAGAGTTTGTTATTAATGCTGAAATAGACCATCTTCATTTGCGTCCATTACTCCAGTTTTGTAGAAACTCTAAATTGGCTCCAAAATTACATGGATTTTCTATGAGATATAATAAACAGGCACTTGAAGATAATGTTACGGTTGTAGATAACAAGAAAAAAATATTTAAAGATTTCTTAAATAATATATCAAAAAAGAATGATCTGAAAGATGCCGAAAATACCAAAACAGAAGAAAAACCTGTTGTACAGGTAATGTTCTTCTTCTTAATATGTTGTCATTTTATAAAAATTAAGAAATGTTTATCATATTATAATATATTTTTAAATTTACACTCCTCTTGGTTTCAATGTGTTCGGAGAGCTGTAGCTTCTCTTAAGAAATGTTTCCAAATTCATCATCTTTTTCAGAGATATTGCATTTTGGGTGACAAACTTATATTATTATTTTAAACATTTTTGGAATTTAGCCATGCTTTATTATCAAGTTACGATTTATAACGAGAATTTCGACGTAAATCTACGTTTTCCAAAATATTTTTACTATATATTTTTTTTATGAAAATTTTAGCCCAATACACAAACAGTGACATCAGCAGGCAGTGGACTGTACGCTGTACTTGATTTCATAGAAATGCTGTGTGACCGAAGTGGAAACGGACGAGTGTTCGTACAAACTGGTGATAATGGACAACTTAAATATTTACTATTGAATCCCGCTGAACATTTCGCTAAAGTTGTTAGCGAATGTCGTTCTGTAAGTGTTTATAATAAACTAGAGACCAAAATTATATAAAATTAACTGTAAAGTTTCATCTGAATCGTTACACTTTTACTACTCAACGGATACCGCTAACGAGTCGCTTGTAAATATATCCAATCGTAAAGTGTTCCTCTGAGATAGTTTTTTTTAAAGACATAGGATTTAGTTGTTTCTTTTTTGTATGTGTTGAAATGTGAATGTGACACCATGTAGTCTTTTGATTAGAAACTTGGGAACCTAGTGTTAAGGTAGTCCGGTTCCATTCTTGACTTTCCTCCAAATTCTAGGCTACAAATATAAAAAAATAAATATATAGAAATACTTAGTTAGACTAAGTGTGGATTAATGTTTTAAAAATATTTATTAACATATTTAGGTTATAGTAGCAGGAGGTACAATGGAACCAATAAACGAGTTTAAAGCATTACTAACTAACAATAGTATGGACGATGAAAATGTGAATGTGGTGAAATGCGACCACGTGGTCTCCCCTGATAATGTACTGGGCATATGCCTTTCGAAAGGACCTTCTAACGTTAAGTTGAATTTCTCATACGAAAATCGCTCCGTCAAAGACTTGGTGAGTTCGTTTAATTAATATATCTTTTTCTTATTTTTAAAGTGCGGCACAAGCGTGTCACTGTAAACGACAGGTTGTGGGTTCGAGCCCCACTCGACGAAATGAAATATTTAATATTTTCAATTTAAACATTTAATATTTTAATTTCTTCGCTCTGGTACAAGGCAAAACGCGGCGTTGAGTTCCGCTACTCAACACACAATGCCTCAAATTCGACGGAAAGTGGGGAACGGAAGTGGAACGGAGTGAGTCTTAATACTAGGTTCCGAAGTTCCCTCTGCCTACCCTGCCACATTTAGGATAAAACATTCTTATAGGTTTTCTAAACATAACTTGTATTTAAAGTAACAACTTTAAATATTAAATATATTGCCATTAAATATATTATCATATTTAGCTATGTTTGTGCAGAGGCAATAGGTAAAACATTCTGTTAGCTTGTTGGTATGGCGTGCCGCAGGGTCACAAACTTGCCACTGTAAATACGATACATTGTGGATTCAATCCCCACTTGAGGAAATGATATATTTAATATTTCAATATCTTCGCTCTGGTAGCACGGTAAAGCGCGATGTTGTTTTCCGCCACTCGGTAACAAGTAGAGAAAGGAACGGAGTTTATTAGCACTACACCCTTTTAAAGTTTTTCTATGTCGTCTAAATAAAGTATTTACTTATAAATACTTTTCTTAGCGTAGAATGTAGATTATCGGCTTGTAACTAAAACTTATTTTTACTATTTTTAAAGTATTAATCCACAATTAGGAAAGAAAAATACTTATTTCAAATTGTTTATACATTTTCTAAATAACTATGTATTCTTTTTTTTTTTTTCAGCTTCACGCTGTATCCCGCACTAGGCAGGGTAGGCAGAGGGAACGGAAGTGAAACCTAGTGTTATGACATCCCGTTCCACTTCCGTTCCCCACTTTCCGCCGAATTCGAGGCATTGCGTGTTGAGTGGCGGAACTCAACGCCGCGCTTTGCTGTATTACCAGAGCGAAGAAATAAAACTTAACTTTAAATATTTAAATTGAAAATATTAAATATTTCATTTCCTCGACTGGGGATCGAACCCAGAACCTGTCGGTTACAGTCACACTCTTGTGCCGCTGCGCCACGACAGGCCTAAACTATGTATAATTTGATTTTTCAGTTGAATGAAGTTGGTCGAATATTGTGTAACATGTCAAACATAGTGCCAGACGGCATTGTTTGTTTCCTGCCGTCATATTCCTACGAGCAAACATTGTATGAACATCTTTGTGCTAATAAAACATTAGAAATTATAAGCAAAAAGAAAAAGATCTTTAGGGAACCCAAGTCTGCGACTGATGTAGAACAAGTATGTTTATTATATAATTATATCCTTATTTTTAAATTGATTCAAATCATATTTGTTTATTTTAACTTCTTTAAATAATTAGTATTGGTAGATGATCGCTTCACGATGACAGCTTTACAGCTGCTGTTTCCCATACATTGCTGGGTAGGCAGAGGGAACTTAGGAACCTAGTGTTAAGACACTCCGTTCCACTTCCGTTCCTCACTTTCCGTCGAGTTTGGCGATTTTCGAGGTATGGCGTATTAAGTGGCTGAACTCAACGCCTCAACGCCAATATTAAATATTTCATTTTCTCGAGTGGGGATCGAACCCACAACCTGTCGGTTACAGTCACACGCTCGTGCCGCTGCGCCACGACAGGCCTCTATTTAGAAATATTAAATATTGTTTCAGTACTATAATTAATCTGTCATTACTATTATTAAAAATAACATAAATATTATAATTATTGTAGGTACTACAAAAATATGCCAGTGCCATAAAAAATAAAAGTGGTTCAGAAACGGGTGCTCTATTGCTGAGTGTCGTGGGCGGTAAATTAAGCGAAGGACTTAATTTCAGGTATTAATATATTTTATACTAATTGTACGAATTAACAAATCAGTTATTATTCAGTTCGTAAATAAGTAGAATATAGAGGCAGTTAGTTATAGGTTTGATTCTCATGCGAGAGAGCAAACAATATAAAATAAAATGAATCTCGGAAGAGAATCGCGAGCCTTATACAGCATATTGTTTACTTTGCTATCGTATATGGGAAATAAAGTAAAAGTGTGTGCTTTGAGGGAAACTAGTGAAGATAAATGAATATATTTACTTTATTAACAAATTTTCTAACAAAAATATATACATTACTAATTTAGAAAATGAAAAATATTAACATAGTAAGTTTTGAAACTTACTACTAGGGATCTGCCAACTCGAGGGTTCAAATCCGCTACGTTAAAATTTTTGCAAGATTTCTAATAAACCTTTTTCTTAAGTGTGGATTAACACTTTAAAAACGGTAAAAAAATAATACATTAATTATTTTTGTTATTTCCCTCACTGAGCTTCATGCTGTACATGGGAACCTAGTGTTAAGGACACTCCGTTCAACTTCTGTTCCCCACTTTCCGCCGAATTTGAGGCAATGCGTGTTGAGTGGCGGAACTCAACGCCGCGTTTTACTTTGTACCAGAGCGAAGAAATGAAAACATTAAATATTTAAATTGAAAATATTAAATATCTCCTTTCCTCGAGTGGAAATCGAACCCACAACCTGTCGGTTACAGTCACACGCTTGTGCCGCTGCGCCACGACAAGCCTTTTTGGTATTTAATATATTATTTTATAAGGATGTGCTAATTGACGACGATATTTTTTGTAGCGACGAGCTAGGGCGCTGCGTTATAGTCATAGGTATGCCATACCCGAATATCAAATCTCTCGAGTTACAAGAAAAAATTAAGTATTTAAACAAATTAAAGCCAGGAGATGGAAGCACATATTGTGAAAATTTATGCATGAAAGCAGTCAATCAATGTATTGGTAAGATAAATACGACTTACTAACAAATAGGAAAGTTATGAAAGTTTATACATAACATCCTTTCCGTCAACTTCGTACTATTGTTAATTCTACCGAGTCTTTTTTCGCATCAAATTATTGTTGAGAATGCACATGTGGCAAGAGGCAATGCAATTTATGAAATATTTTCAGTCTAAATGTTGAATTTGTTCAAAATTTGCAGGGAGAGCTGTGCGGCACGTTAACGATTTTGCATGCGTTTTGCTGGTAGACGACAGATATTCACGACCTCAAACTATATCGGCACTACCCTCCTTTGTAAAGGTGGGCTATTTTTGTTACGTTTATTTGACTTATTTGGCTTGTGCTATGTAAGGCTGAAAGTATAATTTTTATATTTATTGTTATAATGAAATATTTGTCCAGGGAGGCTCTGAATGTCAGACAACTGTTGCTTTCATTTGAAAAAAAAAAACCACTAAAAGTTACTTATTTCTATATAAATCACTACTTCTTTCCCGCACACCATCCATTTTATAGAAATGTGGTGCATGGTAAAAGATTTTTTTAATATATTAAGGAACACCATGTATAAATGGATTATTATTTACTTACTTACTTACTTAGCTTCACGCTATATCCCTAGCGGGGTAGGCAGAGAGAACGGAGCGCCAAACGCTACGGTCTCGGCATACCTCTTTCGCCGCGTCCACTGTCATCAACCTCTTCATACATGCCCTCCGGGGGGTCCTCATGCTTTTTACGTGACCTTCCTCCAGTGTCGTCGATACTGTGTTTTCGAAGGTCAACCGAGGTCTCCCCTTCCCTTTCTTACCACTCACTTTTCCTTCATAAATCTTTTTTACCATTCTTTCTTCACTCATTCGCTCGACGTGCCCAAACCACCTGAGCACGTTCTTGTATTTCATCATTGGACATGCGATCAGATAAACTGACTCCGCATATCCGACGAAGAGATCGCATCTCTACAGCAATCATCTTTCTTACATTTTTCTTCTGTAATACCCACGTTTCGCTGCCGTATAACAGTGTCGATACCAACACTGCATTGTGTACGGCCAAACGCGCAGCTATGCTGACGTTTCGCCGTCTCAACAATGCAGCTAAGGCACCGTTAACTCTGTTACCGGCAGCAATACGCCTTTCCACATCCATTTCGTATCTAAACGGGTAAAATGGATTATTATGAGATTTTTATTATAAATTTGGATGTGTTTGTTATTTATTATAAGTTGAATGTTTCTTTGCAGAAATCACTGCTGTCTAGTTACACCTTTGGCCCAGCTATTGGAAATATTGCTAAGTTTTTTGCAAAACATAAACAGAAAGCTACTTGTACATCATAATAATTTATTAAAACATTATCTATTTTTACATATTTACATTCTTTTAAATTTTTGTACAAATTAGTCTTATGAGATCTAAATAAATGTTAAGTAATAAATATTTTTTTATGTATACACATGCCTTTTTTTTAATTATTCACAAAAAGCAACCTACAATAAGAATAAAGATTTCATGTAGCAGGTTAAACTCTGTTTATTTGAAACAACCCAAGTCCGATTTGTAAGTCTCCATCACTATAAAGAGATGCTAATAACAAAATAACTTGCAACATAGTTCACTTAAAATGTATTGCTTAGTGGTCAATGAGCTTAAATAGTTTCCAAGAGGTGTGGATTTAAATATAACCATGTTAAAATTATTAAGAATTCTAAACAACAGGACAGAAGTAAAATATTTTTTTACAAAATATTTTTCTTTTGTAAAATCTAAATGAAAATAACACTAAAAATATTTAAGATAAAAAATTAAGTTAATCTGCCAAAGCTACAGGAAGTGTAGATCCGCATTGTCCTTCAAAATAATAATGGAAGTCTGGTGTGGCAGGTGTTGGTTCAATGTTGAATTCAGCTACAATTGCACCTCTCTGTGCTGCTTGAGGAGCAAACATGGCAGCTGGATACACTACTGATGATGTACCAACTACAAGGCATACATCACAAGTTTCCATTGCAGCTCCTAAAATATATGATAATTAAAATATTTTGTCAAATGTTTCACACAAGTCTCAAGAATTTGCCTATCAATTATATAAAAAGTTTAGTGCATGTGATATAACAACATAAAATTAAGAATATCATACAAAACACAGTTTATATCATAGTTCTGATCCAGTGAGAAGTTATTTTTACAATTTATTACAGTGAGTAAGCCAAGCAAAAAAACCAGAGATTGGCAAGTAAGGCAAAGAAGACAGTGCTCACTAGTAATCTGTATGTATATACAGCCTATATACCTTTCCCATTACAAAATAAGCAATTGAGTGATTATGCAGCTGAAATACACTAATATAAAGCTAAGCCTGGATACTGCTGGTTTGTGTTTTTTATTGTTTCAATGAGGTTATAAGTACAAATCAAATAATAAATCCTAAAACTTGTATGTTTACCAGCACTTTCTAGTACAGCAGACTCCAAATTTTCACCAAACCAAACAATATGTGGTCTTAAAAGACCACCACAATTTGATTTCCTACAGTGAGGCAATGACTTTACTGGTATATCTGATTCCATTACAGTTGCATCAGGTGCTCCACGGTTTGCCAAAGCCTAGAATTATGATATAAGTCAATAGGTTTATTATAGGTTTATTAATAATTAAGAAAAAGTTACTTAAAAAAAAAATGTATGAAACAAAGTATAAAAAAAATACCTCACAAATAGGGGAGTCTGTGTTAACTAAAACCTCTTTACATTTGGTGCAGCGAGTTTTAAATAAATTACCATGAAGTTCAAGTAAGTTCTTTGTACCTGCCCTTGCATGAAGACCATCAACATTTTGAGTAATTACAGTTATTTTTTTTTCTTTGCCAAATTTAGCTTCATAGTTGGCAATAGCTATGTGACCCTAAAATTTAAGATTTAAGATTCCATCATTGTTTATTTATTTCATCAGAAAATGACACATATTTATTGTAGTAGGGTGAATATTACCGCGTTAGGCTGTGATAAAACTCCCATACCAAACTTGGATTAGCGCGAAAGGCTCCTGGTGTTGCTAAAGAAGAAGACTGATATTTCCTCCATGTTCCACCTGCACCTCTAAATGTCGGAATACCAGATTCTGCACTGATGCCTGCACCAGACAATATTACTATTTCCTTAGCTGTTTTTAAACTTTCTTTAAATTTAGTCATATCACTTGATTGACGAATAGCCATTTTTCGAAGATTACCGGCAGAATAAATTCTTCTTATCAGTTTATCATACATAATACTATAGCTCATATACGTTCTACCATATATATCTAAATTACCTGGAATGTAATATTTAAAATCTTCTTAATAATGATAAGTTGTATTAACAAAATATTATTTAAAATAATATTGTCAAATAAATTAGATGTTGACAACAGACAGAATAATTATTCAAATTATACAATTTCGTAAGTACCTCATAACAGAGTTTTTAAAATAGTAATCTTTTTCTTTACGGTTTTTTGAGAACTTTTTACGATGTTATCATTTATGACCCTTATGACATTGACATATATATGTATAGTTTTTTTAATTTTAATAAATGAGTAGATATAAATTTATTATTCCTTTGAAGTTTAGTAGATTACTAATGTTACCAGAACATAAGATAGAGCTATTTTTCGCAATGGAAACAAAACTCAATACTCTTTTTGACTAAACTTGTAAACGCTGATTAGACGCATCTGATAGCTTGGTATGCGCTCACAAAGTCCGAACCTTAAAATGACGTTAATATGCTTGTGAAGGTGTGTCAAGCTTCTACAAGTCCCAACGTCCAAACAGTCTGTTTGACGTGGCTTGTTTTCCAACATATATCAAAGGAGTTTGTCGCAAGCGTTAGCGACGTGTTTATACGTTGGTTCGTTTAAACTTTTATAAGCGTATAAACGCCCTTTTACAAGTGTATAAACACTCTTTTATGTTTTGGCGCTAAACACATATTTGCTTACTTCGCTTGTCGCTGTGCTCCTAGTATGATAGCCAGAGGGAACGGAGCGCCAAACGCCACGATCTCCGCATACCTTTTTCGTCGTCCATAGTCAGCAACTTTTTCATGCCGGCCAGGGGGGTCTTCTGCTTTTTACGTGACCTCATCACTTATTCGCTAGACGTGCCCACCACCACCATCTTAGCTCGTCTTCAGTTTTACCGAGACATCGCTGGTACCTACAATTCCGTGTATCTCTTCATTGGATATTCAGTCAGCTAAGCTGACTCCGCATATCCTACGAAGAGATTGTATCTATCTACACAGTATTCTTCTACATTCTTCTTCTGTAATCCCCACGTTCCACTACTAAACGTGCAGCCGTGCTGACGTTTCACCATCTTATCAACGCAGCTATGGCATCGTTAACTCTGTTACCAGCAATACAAAGAGTACACATATATTCCGTATCTGCCGTTTCTACTAAACGTACTTTCCATATAATTTATCTCATTCACTTGTTCAAATATAGTAACATCATTTATACTGATCTTGCAATCCGTCCTTTTTCATATTTTTCAAATATCAGAACCTTCGTCTTATTCACATTCAGGCTTTTATTTGTACACCTTTCTCCTTCAGAGTGGTAACCAATGCCTGTAACTTGATACAACGGGCAGTATCTCTGGGGATCTCTTTCCTACAACACTGTAAAATATCTTTTCTAAGTCCACAAAGGCGCAGGGATCATTTTGGTTTACGGCGACGAATTTATCCCCGATGATTGCGGAGGGAAAATATCTTATCCATACAACCTCATCCAAGTGTAAAGGATCCTTGGGGAGGCCTCCCACAACAGACTTCTTACTTTTTCGCCCGAAAATTTCGTTCTTCTTTTTTTGTTGTATGGGTTACTGAAAATATACAAAAAGATGTACCTTTTCGTTCGATAGTGAGCCAAATCGATACATATTTTCAATAAAGAAGATGGTGGGTAACCACCTACTACCTGGGATCCACTCTTAAAAAAATTAAATTCTCAAGCACATCACACCAGAGGAACAGATACAATAACCTTATTCTGCAAGAATCCAGGGCAGTTCGTGAAACAAATAAGAAATCGTTGGCGGTAGTTTAATATAATAATGATGTTAAATGACAGACGAATGCACGGACTACTGTATAGTGTTTACCACTCACTGTGTGAATGTAGTCTAGACGACGGTTCCCCTTCTCACATCCTTTTTAAAAGCCCCAAGTTAATCTATCCCTTATATGATGTCCTTCCTCACAAAGTTCCCCGTCCCCTTAATGTTCAATGTTTGCTAATGTTTGTGTTTAGTCCATTATGTAAATTTTTATGTAAATATGTTAGATATAACAATATTAAATTGTAGACTAACACCTTTGTATTATATATTTTTTATAACTAACCCTGTGTGTAGATAATGTATATATCTATTTTAATATATGTATTTTTTTGTTATGGATGAAGGCAATTTTTAACTTGATCTTCATTTTTAAATATGCATTCTTCTATTGTGTAATATTATTTTTTCTACCGTACAACCTCCTTCGTGTCTTTTCCATTCAACGTGACACGCTCAGAACTTGGGAACATCGTTTTGATTCACTCCGTACCGTTCCCCACTTTCCGCGGAATTTGCCGCAAAGCATTTTAAAAAAATAATAATATCTTTATTTCAAAATTAGTGATTAAGAAGAACATTTGATAACGATAATAACTGCAGAAGTATAATACTATGTCGCAGCAATTATCACCCACCTCACAAACGTCGTTAGAAAAAAATATATCAAATTTAACTAATACTATAATACAAAATCAAATAATTATACATATTAGGAGACAATTAATATAAATAATATAGAAATAATTTCATTATATACACTAAAGCCTTTTGCGCTTTACCTCATTCCTCATTCGCCAGCATATTTCAACGTTGCCCTTTCCTGATCTGACTCTCTAATTATATTTATTCCGCTCTGATAGGTGGACTTTGAAGATGCCTTCCTTAGCTTATGTGATAATTCGAATCTTAGCCACACAGTGCGCCTGCACCAACCCACGAAAAGACCTCTACCTAAGACTAGATAGTCGTCTGTTCCCAGTTTAGCACCCCTAAACACTGGCGTGTCCATAACTTGGCTTATAATACGCTGCTCCACTAGAAAAAAATTAATCATACTTTTCTCTTCAGTTCGCTTCCATGTGTATATGAGAATGTAAAGAAATTGTTTCCTTAGAAATTTCCAATATAAGCTTTCCAGTTCCATTTCATTCATTGTCTTGTCACCATATGTCCCTAACACTTACCTACTCGTAAGCTACGCTCAGTTCCTATCTATCCGTTCAAATCACCACATGTTATTAGTTTTTGATTCCCTTTAACTCTACCTAGATCGTCCCTGACACTCTTCCAAAACTCACAAAAAAAATACCGGCGCATACGCCGCTAACAAGAAAACTCTTGTCCCCAGCTTGAAGCGCACCCAAAGCAGCCTCAGGTTGATCGCCTTGTTCTCTATAATTGCACTAACCAATCGAGATGTCAATAACACGCCTACGCCTTGACTCCCTCGCTCGCTCTCTGGTGCGCTGGCGCAGAAAGCAACCCGGTTGCCAGGTAAATCGAACGTGTATCTTTTCGTTTGGTCCCAGTCAGATCTCTGTCATCTATTACATCTAATAATACATTCATCTTTTCTTCCATCCCTCCTCTTACATTCTACGTAGCTATTTGTAACTCCATCTTTCACTTTCTGCCGTTCCGGATCGTATGGTGCACATCGGGGAAGAAGGACCGTTGCAGCCTTCTAGAGGACTGGCAGGGGTCGCTGCAAGCAAGCTTTCCATCGTGGACCCCATAATTTTAAAAATCAATTTCGTCAATTACTATCTAAAAAAAATAACTACGTCATTCACTCGAACCTTGCACCAGAAGTCTTTGCCGTCGCTGGTAGTGATGATAAAGAAAATGATAAAAAAAATAGAAAAAAACTAATTAATTTTAATTACTTACAGATATTTAAGATTGGTTTACGTAGTTCCATGTTACTTTATTTCATTAGTAGTAGCCCTTTGGCACTTACAGTATTGTTATTGTAGTATTTATCAGAACATATTTATGAATATCTTCCTAAATTAAGTTTTTCAGGTACGCCCATTTTCGCCCTCCTTCCCACATCATTATTTTTTTGTCTATTGTTGAAAAGATATAAATAAGAAATCATAGCGTAGCGCGTTTTGTCGTCTCGATCAAGTATCCCGCTAGAGACAAAACATTACATTGTTACTTTCTAATAAAATTAAAAGGATGGTAGGTACAAACAACAAGTTTGTTTATAGCACTCCAGTGGTACAATTAATTAGGGACCCTATATCTATTTATTTAGGCTTCAGATAAAATGAAAACAAACAAATAAAAGTTTCTCAAACCTTTAAGTTATTATAAATATAATTTAAGCAATTATAAAATTCTAATTGAAAACATTCTTTATTCTTTACTAAATAGCTTTATTAAAATAAATCATAAAAGACAAATATTCATAAAACTTTCTCCGGCTGAGAAAGCTGGGAAAGAG
The DNA here is from genome assembly GCA_019049475.1 of Eueides isabella. Lineage (NCBI taxonomy): Eukaryota > Metazoa > Arthropoda > Insecta > Lepidoptera > Nymphalidae > Eueides > Eueides isabella. Next base: position 6,454,716 of record CM032392.1, read on the forward strand.
CCGGCAAGAATCTATATATGTAGTTGGTTTTAATATCATTTAGTTTACAATTTTAATATTTATTGTATTGTTAAATATCCTGAAACTAAAATGATCTTTAAATGAATATTAAACACTTTTTTATCCTTCAAATATTCTTGGACAGTGTAATAAGCTTTCCGTATTACCGTAATAAGTATGTTTGTTTGTCTTTGTTTGAAGTCTGATAAGGTTTTACTAATTCTATAGATATCATTCAATAGTATTATTTACAGTGTTATTAGTGTATTTTCATAAAATACTTATATGAAGTTCTTTCAGCTTGTAAAGAAATTATTTTTCTGGTTTGTTTACTTTTGATCTCACGGTTTCTCCAATAAGGGTATAATGGTGTTTTTCCATATACCTACTAAAGTCTCTTTACAAAAATTAAAGAAGGAATAAGCAAGCACGTAAACAACATACTCGAACTATTGTTTTAAACTTATTTGGTTTTTATTGGGAGCATTTATTAATTAATTTTATAGCATAAAGAAAAAAAATATTTTGTTAGAAGTGGTATACAACTATACAGGCACTTTTGTAGAACGATCGTCATAACAACATCTTTTATTTTTTATACCCTATTATACATGGACAGGAATACCGGATACAAAAAAGCATGAAATTACTTCCTCCATCACATGTATCAGTTTGTCTATCGATCCGTCAAGAATTTATATATATAACTAAGTATATATATATATATATATATATATATATATATATATATATATATATATATATATATATATATATATATATATATATATATATATATATACATATATATATATATATATATATATATATATATATATATATATATATATATATATATATATATATATATATATATATATATATATATATATATATATATATATATATATATATATATATATATATATATATATATATATATATATATATATATATATATATATATATATATATATATATATAACTAAGTATAACACTTCCCAAATATCTTGTTTTACATAAATAAACCGGTCAAGTGTGAGCCGAACTCACCTACCGAGAGTTTAACTTCAATTACAGGATAACAAGTCAACGAAAAGTAGCTAAAATTTATAAAAGTTGACTAATTTAAATTTACGGTTACACGCACGTAATCATATTGTATCAAATGGACATTAATAACTTTGTAATAGGTTTTATTTGTAAATATATTTTTTTACTTTTCTGATTTTCTTCGGAATCAAATTGAGAAAATTAAGTTAAGTTTGGATGTATACTGAGTAGTACCTATTTATTTTTTTCAACTACAAAACGTAAGCTTGTAATTGTATTTTTATAATATATATCAATATATTGCTATTTGTTTTTTTTTAGATTTGTATTGTGATTCTAAAGTAAGGTAAAGTATTCCCTATAGATTTTCGTTAAGCAAAATTCAGCAAAAGCGATGCATAAAAGATTGTATATTTTGAATGCGTAGACACGAAGTTTGTTTTATTCTGTGCTCTAATGGATCATAGACTTGAATATTTAATCAATTCGATACTTCCACGCGATCTCGAGATAAATGGTATTGACAGAACGATAGACGGACAACAAAGTCATTTTGATAGAGTAATGTTTTTCCTTTCGAGGAAAGGAATTAGGAAAAGGGTTCCTTACTTTAAAAGGAAAAAGACACAAAAGTAAGAATTTATATTTTTAAGAACAATGTTCTTAATACACATTAATAAATAAAAGAAATAAAAAACATCCTTCCATATTTCATCGTAAATTATCTGAGTAGAGTCGTAATAATCCCCAAATTATATTTAGTATACTAATGTAGTAGTATTTTAGTATACTAATATAGCAGATGTTAAAATAGAATTGTTAGTAGAAATATTGTGTGTTTAAAGTTCAAGTACATTTAAAAAGTAATTCTAGTAGTTAGATATTTAGATAAAAAGCAGCGCCAAACATACTAAGTAAAGGGGATTACCTACTCATTTAAAATGTACTAAGATGCAGGAAGATAGCCAAGAACTGGCACAAATGTTCTTAAAGAACATAAGGACCATTACTATTAGTACAAAAGTAATAAGAATAGACGAGAATGTACTCAAGATTCTTGCTCAAGCGTACTAATCTTCTGAAAATAACAACATCATAATAAAATCAAAATATTTGCAGATCATTTACGTTTTAAACCAAGTACAATTACATATTGTACTTAGTTTAAAACGTAAATGATCTACAAAGATATACAAAGATTTATAGACTGTCACTAAAACCTATATAGTAGTATGTATACCTTCATAGAAGTAAAGAAACAAAGCGTAATAGTAGATTAACTAATTACTGTGGCAGCAGTAGGAAAATAAGTATCAATTTACAAAAAATCTTATGTAGTAGGTCACAATGCAGATGGAAAACCTTACAAGGAATAAAAGATGATGTAAATAAAAACAACAAAATATTTTAAAACGTGAACATACTAGAGGACTAAATTGTTTGAAACAATAAAATAGTGATTTGCCAGAAACAGTATTGTTAGGGGCTACACGCGTTCTGCGGCATTTTTATGAATACAGACACCTGTATTAGTGAACGAAGCCATTGACGTCATAAGGCCGACGCAGGCGCGTTGGCAGCTCTGGCGTCGCACGCGAGGGGGTTGAGAGGCGAAAATCGAGATCGCGTATCGCAATTTTAGGCGCTGGACGTGTCGTCCCTGTCGTTGAAGTCCATTGATACGCGGGAAAACGGTAAGGCTGTAATTTTATATTTGTTATTATGTAGAGCTATTAATTTTTATTTTAATCTTTAACAAAAACGGATAAAAATAAACTAATTATATATTTTTTATATGTAAATATTAATTGGTTTATTGAATTTTAAAAACGGCAGAGTGTTCGCGGGTAATTCGAAAGCTCGCTCTAATCATAGTGATTATTATTTTGCTTATCTTAATACCTATGTTAAATATAATTTATTAATGCATAATCATTTTCAAAGATTGCGGAAGTAGGTATTTTCAGAACTTCTTTTTTGTGTGTGATACATCAGCGAAATTTGTGATATGTGTCATTTTATTGTAACTTTTACACTTAAAGTGCATAATGAATAGTAGATATATTTATCTCAAATCAACACAGAGTCGTTAAAGTAAGTAAAAAAAAAATAATTTATAAATTAGAAGAAGAAAAGCAAGTTTTTGTTTAGAAATATATAAATTTATACATAAAATTTATATGTAATATATAAATTTATACGTAATAAGAGTAAGAAAACGCCCGGTTTATTTCCATAAAATTGTACGTCGTTGGCTATCGTCACTTAGCACGCATTCGCATTCTGAATGTCTTCCTCGTATATGGGTATATATGTACCACATATACTAGCATTGTATCTCCCGTGGTCAAATGGAGTAAGCCACACACACATTCTAAGTGTCCACGGTTCGATCGCAAATACAGTTGGTTATATTGGCACGATTAACGTTATTTGTATGACCTAGATAAATTCCAATGATATTTTTTTTTCGAATCATTAGTGCCTACTTGAGATTAACGACCAAATAATAAATTCTTGCACGAATCCTTATAGGACCACTTTTTTGTCTGCCTGATAAGTCCATGTCTTTGAAAATCTCATGGAAGTATAAAGTTCATATTATTAACATATTTGATGTTAATATCGATCTAGGTCTTCAGTCCTTCTAAGGAAACGTAAAAAAAACGAGCGATTATGAGGGCATTAAAAACGATTCTGCTACATTATTATTTAAAAGGTCAATGCCGAGAATCAGGTACAGAGATCAACGTCCAATTATCGCAAATCAAAAGTAAGGGTGGATATTGAAGTTCTATCTCTAAATTAATTTAGTATTTATATGGTAAATGAGGCCCTTTCTAAGATTTTTAGGTAGATTTTATAGTTGAACTTTTATATATTTTTTGCCGTGTGATTCCGGCTTAGACTATTCTAAGCCGGAATCACCTATCCTATGGATCACCCTGGTACTGATGGTGTCGTAAGAGGCGAGTAAAGTACGTGTGGGAGAGTCACGTTGTCAGAAATGGCAACACGCATGGGCAGACTCGACCGGTCCATTACCACCCCCGGTATTTAAAACCGGCGTTAAGTAGTGGCTTCGGCCACTGCGTTTCGCATTGGGTAATGCCGGTGCCCATCCACCTTAAAGAAGGGCAACGCTCCTGTAGCTCCTCTGGAGCTACACGAGGCCGTGGGCGACGGTGATCACTTACCATCAGGTGACCCGTACGCTCGTGTGCCCTGTCTTATACATAAAAGAAAAAAAAAATCCGACACATTGCTGGTAGCCTTGCGTATGATCTGAAAGACCTCAGTGACGCTTCTATTTAAAAGCACTTTAAAAATATTTTACACCGTTGACGTAACTCAATGATAGAAAATATTTTTTGTCTTTTGAATCGCATAAATATAAAATAGATACCAATAATTATTAGAGTGCACCCTAATGCAATAAATAATATATATTGATATTATTTATAATATCGTTTCTTTCTGTTATATAAAATATGTTTCTTCATCGCGGATGACTTTTTTTAAATATAGGAAATAACGTTTATGAAGCGTTTATTTATTTGTAAAGTATTTTTTTTAATCTGCTATTTATTTTATTTTGTATTTTTTGATCATTGTAACAATAACATGATTTAAATGTTAAATAACATGATTTGAATGTAAAAAATAGCTCAAAGTTATATTAACACAATCTAGGCGTGTGCTTAAAACTGCCATAGGTTTCTTAAAAGAACAACTTTGACCTCTCTAGTCCCAGGAGGTTATTTAAACGATAAGGCTAAACGATAAGGTAAAGGACACATAAATTTATTTCAAGTTAACTTTTAAGTTTTGTACTACATTTTGTTAGTTTCTCTTTTTCTCTATATATATATATATATATATATATATATATATATATATATATATATATATATATATATATATATATATATATATATATATATATATATATATATAACACAAGCTTTGCTTTGCCTATCCTTTTTCTATCCTTATATCTTTATATCTGGGTAGCTAGCTAAATATGATTTAGAAATTGTATATTTTGGTTATTTATTTACTATACTACTATATTTACAGGAAATAACATTCTTGTACACTATAATTTAAAAAAAATATTTAAAATATGCGCACAAATATTGCTTATTCATTTTATGTTTAAACAAATCAATAATGGTTTAAAAATCAGATATATTGTAAAAAAAAACTTTTATAATTTAATTATACAGCTATATAAAACAATCAAAACTCAATTTAAGCGTAGCAAATTGATAATTTAATGGCGTTGTTTTTATTTTAAATAGCTTTATGAAAAGTATTGTGGTCATTTATAGTAAATAATGGAGTTTTTCTTTTGTTTTGGCATAACACTTGCTATGGTATGATAAAATATGTAGATATGTATTGAACCTTAAAATAAAAGTATTTTTTAGCTTAGAAAGAGAAAATTAAAATACCTACGTAGCAGTCTTGCTGAATGACCTACTCTCGTAGAGGAAACCAATTTCATATCACCGGAGCCTCCATCGTCCGGAGATTGGCTGCGTAATGGAGATTGACACGTGTACAATAATTTTATTTTATATCTTGCACTGTATTCAGTGATAAAAGATTACACATTAAATAGATCTAAAACTTTCCTATTTTTATTGGTTTACGTCATATTAAACGAAACCTGTCGACCCGTCGTCATGTCTATACGTCGTTAATATGATATGATTGTTAATTTTATAGCTCATATTCAAGGAAATTATAATTTGTACACTTTTATGTCAAGGATTTTTATATAGAGTGTTCAAGATATCATATTAAAACATACGAATTATTTCTTAAGTTTACATTTACATGAATATTATTACAATTATAGTAATAATGTGGATACAATCATCTATGATGCAATGATATATGGAAATTCTATTTTAATAACTCGTTTGTAATGAAAGATTTTCGAAGTGTCAGCACTCGTGAATCCTTAAACATGACGTAACATGTTAAGCTTTCATAAGTATACTGAATTAGTAATTCGAATAGGATAACATAGACATACCTAAATCTTTTCGTTACAGTTTATCTGTATATATAATAAAATGATCGAAAAGGCGATTCTCTACTGTATATGAAAGATATAAAAATATAATAATTGAGTCGATTAATATATCGATAGTTTAAGTTGAAACTGTCAAGTGCGACTCGGACTCGCCTACAGAGAGTCCGAACCATATGGTACCATTTTCAGAAATACTGATGAACGTGCGGTACAACCGATAAAAATTGATAATTATATATATCATACAAAATTAGTGCATTCATATGCACTCATTTTGTATGATATATATAAGCTTATCAATATATAAGTTTAATTGTCGTTTGTTATTATTAGAATACCTACAAATAAAGTATTTGTACTGCAAGTTCTCATTTCTAGCCAAATTTCATAATAGTACTCTATTCAGCTTCACGCTGTGTCCCGCACATGGCAGGAAACTTGGGAACCTTCCACTACCGTTTCCCCTTTATGTGCCAAATTTGAAGCATTGCGTGTTGAGTGGCAAAACTCAACGCCGTGTTTTGCCTTATACCAGAGCGAAGAAATTAAAACATTAAATATTTAAGTTGAAAATATTGAATATTTTCATTTCCTCGAGTGGGGATCGAACCCAGAACTTGTCGGTTACAGTCACACGCTTGTACGCTTGTGCCGCTGCGCCACGACAGGCCTCATAATAATATACCAACAATTAACAAAATTAACAAACTAAATACTAATTGTAAGGGCAGTAAAGTTGACAATATTAAGTTTGCAGGCTTATCTGTCCTAGTAGCTAAATTTCGAGATTTACGCGTTCAACCAAACAAGCAAACAGGCAATTAAACACACAAACAAATCTCATTCAGCTTTATAATATTGGTTTAGATTACAGTTTTAATACGCACTGTACGCCGTTACGTGGGAGGCATGGGCGGAGTGCGCGGCACTGATCCGCGTAGCGTTACTGTAATAGTTATCTATATTATTTAAAAGTACGTTAATCTAAGAATATATATATTTTGTGAGACAGTACACTTATCGAGGAAAACTATCACTTACATAATTAAATAAATATTACTGCTTGTCAATATGCCGCCGACCATCCCGCGGTGTCAGAGCTCAATGCCTGACATTAAATTTAGTCAGAAAGCTATTAGGCGAGCTCTGTCTTCCTTGGACATCCACAAGTCGAGTGGGCCAGATGGCATTTCTCCTCTTGTGCTCCGTTCGTGTGCTCCTGAGCTGACACCGGTGCTAACGCGTCTATTTCGGCACTCTTACTCAGTTGGCGTAGTCCCAGATTCGTGGAAGAGCGCTCTTATCCACCCGATTCCGAAAAAAGGCGATGGTGCCGATCCAACTAACTATAGGCCTATTGCTATTACCTCCCTGCTCTCAAAAATTATGGAGAGCATAATTAATAGCCAGCTCTTGGTTTACCTGGAGGATCACCGATTGATTAACGACCGCCAATATGGCTTTCGTCGGGGTCGCTCAACCGGTGATCTTCTGGTTTACCTAACCCACCGCTGGGCTGCGGCTATTGATAGCAAGGGAGAGGGCCTGGCAGTTAGTTTGGACATGGCAAAGGCCTTCGGTCGTGGGTAGCACGGGGTGCTCCTTGCGAAACTTTCATCTTACGGGCTTCCCGAGAATTTATGCAAGTTGATTGCTAGCTTTCTCACTGGGCGCAGCATCAAGGTCGCTGTCGACGGTTTTTGCTCCAAATACATGCCCGTGAACGCCGGCGTCCCCCAAGGCTGCGTGCTGTCCCCTACGCTATTTCTTCTGCATATCAATGATATGTTAGAGGACTCTAACATACATTGTTATGCAGATGATAGCACTGTGGACGCTGTTTACTCCGGCCATGCAAGTCTTTCTCGGGAAAACGTCGACCAGTGCCGAAATCAACTTGTGTCCTGCGTTGAGGCATCCCTCGAGCCCCAAAAGAACCTTGTTCACTTCAACCCCCAGAAGACACAAGTCTGCGCGTTAACCGCTAAAAAAACCCCATTTGTCGTATCACCAGTTTTCGAGAACACTCCCCTTAAAGCCGCGCCCTGTATCAGTATATTGGGTCTCATGGAATACTGTTCTCACCTTTGGGCTGGTGCACCCCAGTATCAGCTTGAACCATTTGATCGCATACAATGTAGAGCCGTTCGAATCGTTGGGAACCCAGTGATCTGTGTGGGGCTTGATACTTTGGCTTTGCGTAGAGACGTATCCTCCCTGTGCGTTCTCTACCGCATTTATCACGGGGAGTGTTCTGGAGAGCAACCTGCCGCCGAATTTTCCAACCGCACAGTACGTCACAAACTAAAGTACCATCCACATCATCTGGACACGTGGCATTCGACTACTGTGCGGTTTCGTAGGAATTTTCTTCCACGCGCCACACATCTGTGGAACGACCTACCCGCGGCAGTATTTCCAGGTCGATACGACATGGGTACCTTCAAAAAGCGCGTCTACCTCCACCTTAAAGGCCGGCAACGCCCTTGTAGCTCCCCTGGTGTTACACGGGGCCGTGGGCGACGGTGATCACTCACCATCAGGTGACCCGTACGCTCGTTTGCCTTGTCTTTTCCATAAAAAAAAAAAAAAAAAACAAAATTTAAATAAAAAACAAATAGTTTCGATGTAGGCTACATCTGCGGCAGTTAATGGGTTTCTAGAATTTTTCATGCGACATACACAACTCTTAGTTATTTCCATTGGATCATTTAGGCAGAGCCGCAGGCAAAAGATTAAAAGATAGTATAAAATATATAAAAAACCAGAGAAATTATTGTATGATTCTTTAAAATAGCAAAAATAATTTTAGCTACGTATTTATTTATAAGATTGTGCCATATATTTACCATATATATACACAACACTTTGTATAAGTCCGTGGTTAAGGGTAGCCTTAAAGTATATGTAATGCTTATTTCGTCATTATATTATATACTGAATTAAAAGCTTATAGCCACGTCGGCTACAAGCTTTTAATTCTGTAATTGACATAAAAAAACTTTATATTGTTTGTTTAAGAAGATTTTGAAGTAATTGTTATTTCGAAGTTTTATTACTACGGTTTCGTAAGAATAGTTTCCAGTGCAATTTTCTCTTAAGTACTTTAAATGCTTCTAACAGCAATAGAAAATTTTAGTGCTGACATATAATTATACTTGCATAGTTCTATTGTTTTATAGCGTATTTTCTTACCAAATAAGGATATTCTATTATATCTTTTAAAAAACTATCATTTTGAAATATGATGTATTACCCAAGTTGGTTAAGCGCTTGTGTCTTTTAATGTATTTTTATAAGATTTGTTTATCAGTAAGGACAGAGATTGGGATTATAAAATTTGTTACTTTTAGTTCAGTTAAAAGTTCAGTTAAAGTATATAGTTGTAGGCATATAAAAAAATTGAACATTCACACGTACTCGTATCGCTACAAGTACAGGTACATATATAAAGCGGCCCCTACCAACACGTCTATCAACCGATAACGAATCAAGTGCTTGTTCATTTATAGTTGATAATAAGTTAAATATTCGATGGTGACTGTTGTCACGATGAATTAAAAATTGCTCAAAATAATAAATATTTTCGCACGACTCTTCATGGTTAGACCATTATGAATTTTATTAAAGTAATATTAACTATTACAAAATTTAAAATATTAAATCCACTCGTAAGAGAGAAATACGTTAATTTTTTATACGTTTTCTAAATACTTTTTAGAAAACGTATAAACCTTTTTGTAGGCGCCGGTAAATATGAATTTTACTTATGTGCATCTCGTATAAATATTCATTTAATCGATATTAATTATGACATCCATAATTCATTTACGGCAACCCGCTTAGGAATATATAGGTATCGAGACTCGGGGGTGAGGGCGCTGAACTGGGTCACCAGAACAACATCGAGTATATTTTGAACCACATTTTAAAATTCATATGCAAACTTTTTCATATAGAAGCAATTAGTTCTTAGAATAATAAAAAGAAGAAAATATTAAAGGTATTTTTAATTTAAAATTATATATTGACATATTTTTATTTTTGAAAATTATTTTTTTTAATTTTTCGACATTCCCGTATAATTTATGTTTATAATTGGTAAATATTGTAGAAAAACTATGAAGCAACGTTAAGAAATAACATTGTATACAGGAAATAAAATAAAAAAACATTGCATAATCATTCTTGAGTCAGTTACAAATTTATTGCTCACTAGGAGTTAAAAAGTTTATCGGGACACGAGGTAACAGCAGTAAGAACTGGGTCACCAGAGTGGCATCACTTGATCTTAACTGGAGCGCAATTCTATAAGTCATTGATCCTTGTTTTGTTGCGTGTTTTGATTATAGAGTAGATAATAATTTATATTGAGGTCTGTTATTGAACAGAAAACCGTGCGACTGTCTGTCCAATAACAGAGAGGAGATGAAATATTTAATATTTTGATTTCTTATTCTTTCTTATATATTTCTCTATTTGATTTCTTTGTTCTCATCGCGCAATGCCTCAAATTTGGCGGAAAGTAAAGAAATGGAACGGAGTGTCTTACTTAACACTGGGTCCATAAGTGTTTTCTTTCTACTACTGTATCTGCATATTGGTAAATGTTCTAACTGCTGCATTATGTAAAGCCTTATCATAACCTAAATAAATATGTATGATAATTATTATTTATATATTTATTTAAAATAATGAAACGTTTAATCTAGAGAATAATTTCTGAGTCACTTTATCTTATTATCTGATGGATTTATGTAAAAGCGTCTGTCGCCAGTAAAGGTTGACAGGATTTGCCTCTTGGCGGTGCGTGAAAATGAATTTTATATTAAATTGCCAGTTCTTCCTTTTCTACTTACTTTAAGATATAATCACTAAGTTATCTTGATAGCGTTTTATCATAATTATTTTTCTAACCTAAATTAAATGCTCATTATCTTTTAGAATTATTTATTTCACTTTAAACATTGTCAATATTATTGAATATATATATATATATATATATATATATATATATATATATATATATATATATATATATATATATATATATATATATATATATATATATATATATATATAAATATTACTCAGCTACACATTGTATCCCGCACACGGCAGAGTAGGTCGAAGGAACTGGGAACCTAGTTAAAATACTCCGTTCCATTTCCTTCACAACTATTCGCCGAATTTGAGGCATTGCGTATTAAATGGTGGAACTCAACACCGCGCATTACCTAGTAGCGAAGAAATGAGATCATTAAATATTTACTTTGAAAATATTAAATATTTCATTTACTCGAGTGAGGATGGAACCTACATCCTTTTGTTTACAGTCACACGCTTGCGCCGCTGAGCACGACGGGCCTCTATTTTTTATACTATATAAATAAAATGTTTTATATTCCAGATGAAAGCTGTGAAAATGGGATCGTGGTTATTATTAGCCCTATTAGCTACGTGTTTAGCTCACGTGTTGTCAGCTCCTATAGCACATAATCCAGGTGAGTAAATTAATTAATAAACATTATGATTGAATATGTACGATCATTTTAGGCTATCATGGTGCAATCTGGATAAGAATGACTTGGCAAAATATTTTTTTCAAATCCATTGATTGAAACGTTGAAACTATAAGCGATTTCCCATTCAGACTTGTTTTAAATTTTGTTGGTAAAATGTAGTGACACAATGTGCTTTCTCTATTTACAGAACATAGATGATATTACTTAATTTTTGAAACATATTTATTTACCATAAATATTTGATACTGTAGTCATATCGACTTTTGTTTGAAATAAATAAATTATCTATTGCATCCAAAATTCTATTTATTTTAATGAAGAATTACCAAAATTATATTTTGTAACAATTTACATGTTAATTGTAATACAAATGTTAGCAACTGGAAAAGAGGTTCTACGTAAAATGAAAATAGAAAACAAAAAATGTTTTGTTCTTGCACGTATACTAGAAATTGTTACTTTTAAAGCAAAGTGATACATTTCTTGTTTTAACTATTATACTAATATCACATTTAACACATATTAAAGACGTGTTATGTGTTGTTTATCGACACATAGTGTCTACATTGCATATCACGTACTGAAATGGTGTGAACTGTAATTCACCTTATTGTGGATTTGTGGATTTCATATCTATTTGTGGAAATATTGAATATTTAAGGTCTGTTATGGCGCAGGGGCACACGTGTGTGATTGTGAAGGCGATAGGTTGTGGTTCGATCCCCACTCAAAGAAATGAAATATTTTATTGTTTCAATTTAAATATTTTCATAACTGACAAGGCAAAGCCCGGCGTTGAATTCCGCCACTCAACACGCAATGCCAGTGGCAAGTTGAAAACACAATGAAGTGTCTTAACACTAGGTTCCCATTCCCCTCTGGCAATAAAGAAATGAGTTCCGCCACTCAACACGTAAACAAAATTTGGTGGAAAATAGTGAACGGAGTGTCTTAACACTAGGTATGCTTACTCTGTTAAAAAACTAAAACAATTGGTGAAAATAAAATTAAATATGGTCTTTTGGAATTCCATCTTCCTTATGTTAGATATAGGTCAAAGGCTCTTAGATTATTCAATTCATCCGCTTGAACTATTTTACTTAGCAGAATTGAAAATGTCGTCGTTTATTTAAAGCTTCTATCGCAACATTTATTCTATAATAACGTTCCTTTGTGTCCCACTCAGTTTTTGCTAGCTTATTTTGTTTACATAGTAAAATTCGCTTTTATGTCCAGAGAAGGTAAAAGTTATTTTTTAATAAAATTTATAATTTGAAAATATGTATTGCGCTTTAAGTATATTTTTAAATATTGATTATGAAATATTTAGTGATTCTGACTATACTAACTAACTCCTCGTCCACTTTTGAAATTTATATATTTATTGATCAATATATCGACTCGTGATGTTTTTACGGTTGGGACCGAGAGTGATCATAATCTTTAAGAGATTTAAATGTTCATCACATGAATGTTATATTAAAACATCAGAAGATATCTCTACAATATGACATTTGACATCTCAAGGTTATTTAATAACTAAAATCACGACAACCATTATAATATATAGCTTTTCCAAAGAGAAGCCAAGGGCGATTTCTATCTTTCTCTCTATTATAACTGTTTACTGTCGCTGTTTGTAATAAAAAAAACGTAGACTACCCCGCTCCCACATCTTTTTAACCGAACAGACTGCGGCTAATACCGGGACTTTCGGAAGGTACTTGTTACGCTTGTTTATTTTAAGACTATATTAGATTACTGATTCGAGAAGTTAATTAATTTTTAAATATAAAAAGTTGTTAATTCGACTATATACTACCGCTTAGCGGCCGATATGTTAAAATAAACGACTGACTCCTATGTTTCAACAACGTAACGTAACAGAATATAAAACAATATAACACACCTATGTGTGTGATAGACGGATACTACTACGTACGTCATTACTAAGATGGCATTATCATACACATATTTTTCTTTGATAAGAAATTCTAAATATATATATATATATATATATATATATATATATATATATATATATATATATATATATATATATATATATATATATATATATATATATATATATATATATATATATATATATATATATATCAGTTCGAGTCTTTGAGTTCATCATACTTATTAGTACGTAATACTTAAGAAGAAGATCAACTCGACCGCTGTCTTCCACTATTACTCATATACATATTAGACAATGATTACTATTCTCGAAAACCAGTCCAAATCAATACAGCATTAAAAAGGCATTACCTATATAATTCATCTTTAAGTTAGTGAATTATTTATATTGTGTAATTTGATGATGATGATTTTTTTATTCAAGTATACCAAGCCAGCTTTCAAAAAAATCTTTAGTGGCAAATCTTTCACAATAAGTTGTAAAATGAATAACAAATGTACAAGGACATTACTATTGTGCCAGTAGTAGCAACTCAGGAAACGGCAGAATTACGTCAGTTTAACGACAATGCAAATAAAATTATCCAATTGTCACACATCTCATGTGACTCGTTGAGTATACTTTGTAAATTCGATTAATATATTATTAGGATACCTTTTTTTATTTTATTGCTTATTGTACAAATTTATGCGGTAAAAGTGCTAAGGTTTTCATATATTTGTACCTATATGTGTAAGTGAAATTTAAAATAAATAAAACAAAAATATATATAGAAACAATTTTAAAATTAGTCTTTTCTAAAATTAGTATTTGTTTTTTACTCTAAACATATTTAATTTGAAAAGAAAGTTATAACAAGGGATATAATTTTTTATTGTAATGTTTGCGAATAGGCTTTGTACTTGAATATTTTTCTTTCAATTTGTTAAGCGTTATGCCAAACTTCTAAAAATATTATTGTCTTTCTAAATAATATGTTTACAGTATTTATGATCTTTATGGTATAGCTACTCGTAAATTGTTGAAAAAAAATTGAGGTTTAGATATTTTTCAACAATATAAACATTTTTACGTACTATAAATAGTATTCATGGTTCTAAATGCTACCAATATAGATTGTGTTACGAATATTATTAATTAGCTTTAAGTTTTATATTACAATTTTTAATTTCATAATATGCTTGGTTTTCTTTCTGATTTGGTAAAAAAAGTTGACTAGAATCGAATCCTTGCATGATACTCGACAAAATTGAAAATGTAATTTTTGCTTATGAACATTTTATTTCGTTTTGTTATTTTTATATTCAAAACATCATCCAGGTACAATAACGAATTCTTGAAAGTTTTAATTGAAATTTTAAAACGTATACGAAGTTACTGTAATAATAATAATGTCGTGCACAAAGAGGTCCTCCTTATACTATGAATAACATACCATTTTATTTAAAAGTACGAACAAAGGAATCAAGAGCAAGTGTCCGACAGGATATGAGCGCAAAGCTTTTATAGTGAAATTCCGTCGAGTATATGTCGTAATAGTTGAAAAATATTTTATTACTCTACAGTACATTTATGTATCAAAGTATATGCTTACATATAAACGTATAAACAGATTTAATTGAAGTTCACCATACGGAAAATTTTATGTAAACATAATCAACATATTATACTTATAATAAAACTATTTTTTATGTCCCATAAAAACACTACTTGAATAAAAAATGTATAGCAATATTGAGTATAGAGACAACTAGAGACAACCTTTAATCTATTATTTTCAAGTAAACGATTTTTTTAATTCTTCAGGACAAATTTTCTATATTGTGCTCCATAATCTCCTTTGTCTTTCAGTCTTATTAAAAGAAACTGAGTAAGTCTTAAATAAATATGATTTTAAATCCGTCTAGTGGTTAATGTAACAGACAAACGAACAGATCAAGATCGAGAGCTTAGCTAAATTATAAAATACTAGCAGCTTCGCCTGCTTATACTAGCTAGTTTTTTATTTTATACACTGAACATTCATATGAACATGAATCCATTGGCTTTTTTATTTAGTTAAATGTAGCGTAGTTATAAGAAATTACTAATATTAATTTTTTCAATCAATCCAAATACTTGACTTACCTTGATTTCTTTAAGGATTTTTTGATTGTTTTAGAAATAATAAAATATATTTTACGTTATTGCAAACAAAAGTGTCTATTGACTCGTCAATAGACATTTGTTTTTTTTTATTTGTAAAACGTTAAAGTTATTGCAGTACCTCCTAACGTTAAAAGTTGAAATACAGCTTGGAAACTATCTCTGGAAGATAGTTTACAAGCTGTATTTCAACTTTTAACGTTTATGCAGTTCGTGTAAATCTCAAGGTCTCCCGTTTTTTCAAAATTTTTATATGATACTATATACCCACACCCTTTCTTGGTATAAGGACAATACAAAAAAGGTTTTCTTATTTACATTACAAGATTAGTTTAGTTTACATGTATATATGAAAAAAAATTAAGTGTCAGACTTATTTCAAATTAACCGCGTTTTTTGTAATAAGCGTTGTTTTATAGTTATTTATACACACACATGTTATAATTATTTATATGATACTAGAAGTAAAAAATATTGAATCATATTAAAAAAAGAAGTGGCCGAATGTGCTCCGGCGCCATTTTTAAACTATTTAACTTACTATTTAAAAAAAATCTGACCTAGTAATGGTAAAAAAGTTTTTAAGTACTATAAGTAATTTGATGTTTTAATTTTTTTTATTTTTTAGGAATCTCTCTCTTGTTATAGATAAAATATTTAAAAACCATCTATCCCGACAGGAAATCAAAATACTAGACATTCGTATGTATATATACACAGTCAAGCACTGTCACATTGCCACCACGACGACTACTGACGCCAGTGTAAACTAATAAGGTGATAGTTTATTCTTTATAATGTAACACTTAATTTATAAATACATTTTAAAAAGTATGTACAGTTGTACATATTTGTATGTGCATGTGTCAATTTTAGTGATGTCGCACTAGCTACAAACTATAAATGTAACCGGGCACTGATAAATACGGTAAAGAAATTATTATAAATAATCGTAAACAGACGACGGTACCGTAAATATGAATATTGCTGTTTTTCATTCGGAAACAGAAAAAGCCGGCAAGTGCTGAATAGAGTTATTATTTTTTAGATACCCCTCTAACCTTGTGTATTACTGTGATTTAGTTTATTAATTGAATTGTGTGCATATAATTTGAAATTAGTTAATCTGGATATAATGAGTTAACACGTGTGAACGTTGTAAATGGAAACTGTATGTATTTTCTATTTCATTCTATGTACTTTGATAAGATGTCTACGTTGTTAACAACATATCATCAGCAATGTTTCTGTCATGAAACCTGTCTACTGGTTAGAGATATTTAAACTTATGTTGAAAAAGTATAAATTCCGTCCAAAATTACAACCCACAAGATCTAAGCTGAGCTTTGCATTTGTAATAGGTATTCATATTTTAATCTTTAATACTGCAGACCCTTTCATCTAAGTAACCTTTTCATCTTATTATTATTTTATTTTGTACTCATACTCTCTCTCACACTCAACTTCACCTGGCCGGTCGCATTTACAGTCAAACGTTTGCGCCGCTGTGCCACGACATACCTTATTACATTTATTTATTTCATTTTCTTATTATGTATATTAAGTATATTACTATTGATAGCCACAATTAAAACTTATCGTAAGAAAATTTTATCTATGTCTATAATAAGTAATAATTTTTTACATAGTTTTTAATTATACATTGTTCTAACCCTTACATCAATAATATTATTACAAACATTATTTAATAATTGATAGTAATCAAATAATTCTTGATATCAAATTGTTACGTTATTAAATACATGAGTTACTATACAAACTGTCATGCGTGGGCTATGTAAATATATTGTACCACCTACGTGACCTGATATCAAAGGCTTAACGATCCACTGACTGGTCACACCTCATTAAACCGAGACATAAAGAATCTTTGCTTCATAATAAACGTTAGATGATTGAAATAAAGACTACATATATCCGTCTATGTCAAATTATTTTTATGGTATAAATTTGTATTTAATAATAATTAATACATTTTAAATAATTTTTTTTTAAATAAGATAAATGTAATTTCAAATAATAATTATCTATTAATAATAAGTACTATCTATTCCTATATAAAATTCTAATGTGTGTCCGCAATTACAACATAACTATGTTTTTTTCAAGTACTTATAAGTTACTTATAAAATATTGAAACGAAAACCAACATCAACATTATCATTTCTCATATTTACCTGTGTTTTTTTTTTTGCTTCCGGGCATTTTTCTCAAAAGAAAATAAAATCCCAAAGGTAAATGACCATACTAAAATAACCAATTTTACATATTAAGTATTTTTTTGTTTCAAGTCGTTGTAACCTACACATAGCACAGGAAACAGGAAACTTGGAAACTTTGTGATAAGACACTCCGTTCTCAATTATATATTCCCCTTCCCAGCTTTCCACCGAAGTCTTTAGGCATTGCTTGTTGAGTGGCGAAACCCAATGCCACGATTTGCTTTGTAACCAGAGCAAGGTAAAAAATATATGAAATAAAATAATTACTTCGAATGGAGATCGAATCCACAACCTGTTACATTTACAGTCGCATGGCTTGTGCCCATGCGCCATGACAGGTCCCAAATAAATATATAATTAATAATATCATCATTAATAAAATTACTGTTATTAACAGTATATGTTATACTAGAAATAACTTTAAAGACAAATATATAATTATTAAAACTTGATATATTTCACGTTATTGCAACATTTAGAAAAGTACATTTACGTACGAACGTTACAGCATACTGCGTAGTAATTCGTAGAAACTTCTACGAAATACTACGCAGTATAGTGTAACGTTCGTAGGCTGTAACAATTATCAACCAAAACGACTTATTGTTTTGTTTAAATAAGTCATGATAATATTTTTCGAGCTTCATCCCGCTTCGCTGTATCCCGCACATGGCTGGGTAGGCAGAGGGAACTTGTTCCCCACTTTCCGCCGAATTTGAGACATTGTGTCTTAAGTGGCGGAACTCAACGCCACGTTTTGCCCTGTACCAGAGCGAAGAAATGAAAACATTAAATATTTAAATTGAAAATAATAAATATATCATTTCCTGTAGTGGGGCTCGAACCCACAACCAGTCAGATACAGTAACACGCTTGTGCCGCTGCGCCACGACTGAATTCGATTTCCTAGCCTTCACGTGGTATCCCGAAAATTGCACAGTGGGCAGCGGGAATCTAGTGTTAAGATACTCCGTACAGTTCCTTAATCTCCGCCAAAATTGAGGCATTGCGTGTTAAGTGGCGGAGCTCAACGCCGCTTTTTGTCTTGTTATCAGGGCGAAAAAATAAATTATTAAATAATTTCCTCGAGTGAAGTGCAAAGCCACAACCAATCGCGTTTACAATCACACGCCACTACAACAATCTTAATTAATAAATTCAATTATTAGTTAGTTAGTTAAGATTGTTGTAGTGGCATAAATTTAGAGATTTAACTGAAAAAGCTAAGCCACTTTTAAAATATTTAATTTACTTGAAATTATATTATGTATAACCAAATATAAAAAAACCTTAGACTATTTTCGTGAAATAAGGGTTTTTTTTAAATCATTGATTATATTATAAACATTGATTATGGACTATTAAAATTAAATTTAGTTAAATCAAATTTATTATGTGTAACTAGTTCAAAAGAAAATGAAAGGTGAGTACTGAAACTTGTTCAAAAGAAAATGAAAGGTACTACTGAAACATTGTTTTCCTTATGCTCGAAACTTTAGTTTGATGTCCCCTTACTTCAGTACAACTCTTGCGTACTTTCGTTCTTGGCTATTGCGTACTATTATAGAGTATTTTAAGCTTTTGTGCCGGAAGCTTATATAACGTCGCTTTGAAGCAAGTTGTCAAGAATCATTAGCTGTTTTCTCAACCATGCGATTGACAAAGCGTAGATCTCGTTGATAAGATTTCTTTCAATGTTCGATCTGAGTCATTATGCCCATAGTGGCGTTGTGGAATAACGTCTTACTGTGATGACATCGTTTATGGGTTCGGTCACCACTCACGAAAGTGAATTTATTTTATTCCTCCGCTGACAAGATATTAACTTAAGGCGCCTTGTTCCATTACAGAAATTGATTTTAAATTATGGGATAACTCGTGAAATTTCAACTAATCAAACACTTTTCTTTGATATAACACGGATAACTGCACTTGGCACTAAAATTAAATCAATTTAACAGTTTTTATTAAAAATTCAAAATGTATATTGAAAGCCACTATTTAAAACTTATTCGTAAATATTAAAAATATATAATGTAAAGATAACTTAAACAGTTTCTTTAAAGATCAACGGCTTTATACTTCTCAACGACTTTATTATCGTATACAGGAACTACGTTGTATTTTGTTATTGAACAAACACAAATCTATTTTAATTATCATATATTCGCAATGGGTAAAAGTGCATACACATTAATGTATGTACTTCGTATAATATAAATAAATGGAGCTAATTTAAAGAAAGAGCAATTTTTCTCTATTTACCTATTCGGTCTTTAATTCTAATAAATCAAATTACATTGGGGCTTTTTATGTTTATCCAGCGATGTGCGATATTAGCAAACTTTCAAGCTCGCCAAGCATATCGCGTACAACGACGATGTATATAGCACCAACTTACGTCAACGACTACTTTATACTTTATAAGTTATGTTATTTTAAGCTACATAGAAGTTTTTATTGTAAAAACAGATCTACAATAAAAACTCCTATCTAGCTTAAAATAACAGTATCAATGTGAAAAATCTGTCCTCTCTCGTACATTATTTAACATTTTTTGGGAAACTCCTATGTATATATATTCAAATTTAAAATATTCTTTATTTAAATCGATTTTTGCAAGCAGTTTTGAATAGTCAAACGAACATAAAGTTACCACCGGCTCGGAGACCGGTTCTACTGAGAAGAATCAGCAAGAAACTTAAAAGTTGCTCTTTTCAACACAATGGTAGTCACCATTCTGCATGAAATTCAAATGATACTCAGCTTCACGCTGTATGCCGCACATGGCAGGATAGGCAAAGGGAACTTGGGAACCTAGTGTTAAGACACTCTGTTCCACTTCCGTTCCCCACTTTCCGCTGAATTTGAGGCATTGCGTGTTGAGTGTCGAAACTCCATTAATTAAATAAAACATTAAATATTTCAATTGAAAATATTCAATATTTCAACTCCTCGTGTTTGGATCAAACCCAGAACCTGTCGTTTACAGTTACAGTTGTCGCTAACGCTTATGCCACTGCGGCACAACAGGTGATCTCAAATGATCTTAATAAAATACATTTTTATCGTTCAATTATTCTTGAACAGTGTAGAAAGTTTTCATGGTTTACATTGCTTTAACATTGTACGTTGCCGACATTTAAGGTAGAGACAGATGCGCTTTTTTGAAGTTACCCATGTCATACCTGGACACTGCTACGCAACCGCACAGCAGTAGAGTGTCACGTATCCAAGTGGTTAAGATGATATTTGAGCCAGTGACGTACTGCACGGTTAGAGAATTCGGTGGCTTGTACTAGTTCAAAGAAATCCCTAGAATTTTCTAGAACACACAGCTAGGAGTCGTCTCTATGTAAAGCCAAAATGTAAAAACCAAAATGTATCCATATCATATAGGCCTTACGTTGTATGCGATCCAATGGTTTAAGATGATACTGGGGTGCGCCAACCTAGATATGAGAACAGTACTCAATTTTCTTCTTCCGGTTGCTAATCTCGGCCTTTGACTGATCCTGCTTAACCTATTTCACTTTGTATGATCTTTGACCTCGGTTGCTGTACCATTGGCTCTCATGCCCTGCATACCGCTATCCACATTGTCCATCCTTTTTCGTCCGGGAGGTCGCACTCCAGGTAAAGACGTAGCAAACCACTTGCTTCCGACATAGATCCTAGGCAGTCACACAACGTGGCCATACATAATATATAATACGTATTAAAGTACTTAATCAAATATTCCATTACGTTAGTAGATATAGACAGTGAAATATTTCCATTTTATTGGAGTTTTGTCGTCACTCAGTTTATTTTTGTTTATATAATGTTGAAATATTTGTATTTTAACAACTTGAAATTTGTATTTATGCGGTGCAAAACCGACTGACAAAGGTTTCCACGTACTGTATAAAACCAACGGGACTTGTGAATACGTGACTTATTACGTTACTTTGCGAATATAAAATGAAACATAAAATTAAATAAAACGAAAAGTGGTCACATTTATTGCTGCTTACGTCTTTTTGTGTACTTATACGCTAATCTACGACCATAAAATATTTATATTTCCATTTTCACGATTGAGCGAAAAGTGAAAAAAAAAAGGTTTTAGGGTTTCAACTGCCTTTTTCTTTTAGATGTGATGATAGAAAAATGTCAATGTTGATATAAATGTAGGGGAACGAGCGAGAGATTTTAACTTATATTTCTTTGACACGGCAAAAGTTTATATATTGCTATTCTATAGCTTCTTTACTCATATGGAATGATTATGAAAAATACTTTTTTTATTTATGGCGTCTCCCAAGCGTTAAGCAATGCGTGACTTGAATGTGGCTTCATTTTTTTAAAAATGTGAGTGTGTTGAATATTAATTAAGAATTATAACAACGAAGTGAGCTACAGTTGGATTATTTTCTTTTAGCGTTAATGCAATGGTAGTTTAGTAAGTTTGTAAAATATAATTATTATATATTTTATTACACTTAAACAGGTAATTTGAATATTTTTATTTAAATAAGTTAGTTATAACATTTTGTAAAATATACATAAGTAAGACTATGTATACTTGTGTGAAATGTTGTACAACCCTTTGTGAAATTAATTAATTTATTACGTATTGTGTGGTAATTTCTATTAATACTAATAAAATACATCGTCTTTTTCCGCATAGGTTAATGGAAGCTTTAATCGTAAGACAGTTAAAAGGTGGCCCACTTTCTTCCGAACTTTTGAGACATTGTGTGTTTGATGGTATATCTTAACGCCGCTCTTTCTATTTCGGACCAGTAATATAGAAATAATTAAAACTTCCTCGTGTGGGTATCAAGCTCATAACCATTAGGTACGCTTACAATAGAACCGTCCCACCCTGCTATGACGGTATCTACATGATACCAACATGAATACTTTTTTATATGATGTGTCTTATTAATTTTCTAAGTCTGGATTAACTAACAAAAAATATTTTAATGAGATATTAAAAATTATAATTTTACTAGCGAAAATTGCATACATCATTTTTACTCAGAAATATACCAATTTCAATGAATGCAAATAAAACGATGTAATAAAAGAACTTTCTTGAAATCCGAGGATTCAACTAAGAAAATTTAGAGAAGGAAATCTCTTTCAGTCCGTCAAGATAACCTTTAACCTTTTGCCTTTTACCGCCCACTCACTTCTAAGACAGAAATTTAATCTACAAACTGCTATAATTTTGTACCCGACAGCTTTCCCATTTTAATACTTAGAATAGGGTTAGTTTTTTCTTGTACATGATTTTGACGTTGACCGTTAATTTTAATGTGAATTCGTGGGTAACACGAAACCAGTAAATATCTATCAGTCGGGAACAGTCCTCGATGTTAAGACGAGGCTGCTGAAACTGTACAAGAGATTTCAAAGTCATAGCGCCTAGATATAATATATGTATAGTAGATTAACGTTGAAATCTTTCTGGCTTACTGTGTAGGCAGTTTAAATTTTATATCTCTTTTATTGTTTATATATCGAATATTGTTACAAGGTTAGCGTGTATACATATATTATAGCGTGTATGTATACATATATTATACAGGTGACTGACAAGAAATTAAGAGGCTTTAAAAAGGTAAGTTAAAGTATGTCAATGGATTTTTTATTTATGAAGAAATCGTTGTTTAGTGTTCACAGAAAAATATACATAAAAACTGGTAGGGGTACTTTTATATATATATATATATATATATATATATATATATATATATATATATATATATATATATATATATATATATATATATATATATATATATATATATATATATATATATATATATATATATTCGTATACACGATTAAATATGTAGATGTATGACGAAACTATACGTAATTGCATACAATTCCTAACCATGAATGAGACTCGAAAAGATGGAAAGTAGGTCGAAATCAAAGCTATTGTACCAACACACAAACATACATATCTCGTTAAGCAGATAGTACATTATTCAAAGCGTCTGTTAGTTAAAAACTTTTACATTTTACATTCTCTAGTGTAACATTAAGCAAAACCAGAACAACGAGTTTTTGTTTGTTTTTTATTGTTATCAGTGTACTATTTTCATAATGGTTTTCCTTTAAACTTACAAATAATTTTCGCTATTTTCTTTTTTCTCGTTTCAATTAATTTTTGAATATTACTACGGGAGTAATTTATCGTTTTGTTATATCGATACACATAAAAATGTCTGTATAGTGTCGTATCTTTGTCTATAAAACGGTTCAAAAAGAACTAAACATCTATGATTTTATATGATTTATGATTTAGCAGTGGACCATCACAAGTTGATATTATATAATAAGATATTATTACATAGTACATTTATGTCTGTTTAATCGTTTGTCTATTTTTTACGCCCACATGTTCTGAACCACTGACCCGATTTGAATTAAAGTTAAAAAAAAAACTGTAAAAAATTAAACGTAGCGGGATTTAAGCCCTCTAAGAAATCGTCCAAGCGCTTTGACCAACTTAGTCTTAATTTCTTATCAAGTTACGTCGAAATACGCTTTATACAACTTATGTTGTTATCTCTGAAGGGATTATTTATTCAATGCGTCCGTAACAAAAGTGGTTGAGTGTCATAAACGTTTTTTCCAATGAGACGAATAAATCAAAGAACTAGAACATTTGATGAATAACCATAAAACTGCAGCTAGGCTATAAAAAATAGCGAAGTGCCGTCGCTAGCGGATGTATAAAATTGAAGATTTACAAGATTTTATTGTCAAATATAATGTTTCAGCTAAACTATAAGAAATAATGAAATGCCGCCTTTACAAAAACTAGTGAGCATAATGAACATATATATAAAAATTAAAGATTTGGAGCATATGATGAATAACGATAAAAGTTCAGCTAAACTTTAAGAAATAGTAAAATGCTGCTTATGTAAAAGATGTTCGAGCGTTTGGCATTTTCCCCCGATATAACGTGATTTTCCATAGTTTCATTGATATGTTAAAAAATAAGAGATTTGCGATTACTACGTAATTATTTATTTTAATATGATTTAGTTTTCTAATGCGGTATTTCATTAATTCTATTACTTAATGTTTGTTAAAAATATGTTTTTTAAGGCGGCATTTTATTACTCAACGTCTTCATTAGTTTTATTAAAATTATTAAGCTTACAAAAATATAAATAGTAAACGAATATAAATATTATATAAAACACAGGAAAATTGAAAAAGTTCTGATAACGAAGAAATGGTTTGCATTGATATTCAAGATTTGTTTTCAAAAAAATATCTAACTTAAGGATATCCAAAAGCAAACTTTCACAATATAACTTTTATTTAATTAAAGTTATACTGCATAAAGGAAAATAATAAAAGAGGATTCTTCATATATTTATAATAGCGCGTTATATTTTTAATAGCGACGTTTGTAAGCGACTTGAACGTTAGAAGTTTCAACGTGGTCGTAGCGCCGTGGGGCAGCGCTGACTAATAAGCACGATGGTTCAATTCTTACTCAAGAAAATAATTATAATAAAATTTATTTTATTTTTTCTCACTCTTGTAGTCAAAGTGTGGCGTTAGGTTTTCTTCGCGTAAATAACAATCGTATAGAAAATGGGGAACGGGGTTTGCTAGCACTGGGTTCACGCTGTATCCCGCATATGGCAGGGTAGGCAGAGGGAGATTGAGAACCTAATGTTAAGACACTCCGTTCCACTTCTTTTCCCCACTTTCCGCCGAATTTGATTCAATGCGTGTTGAGCGGAATACAGCGCCGCGCTTTGCCTTTTGACCAGAGCGAAGAAATGAAAACATTAAATATATTTAATGTTTCATTTCCTCTACTGGGGGATCGAACCCACAATCTGATGTTTGCAGTTTGAATTGGAATAATATAAAGTACCTTTTGCATAAACCACGATCTATCAGTCTCAGTGTATATGATGCGTTTTAAATTAGCTTAAGGGCAAGTTAAAAGTGTAAGTGTGACATTTACGTAGCCCTGTGTAATAAAATGTCAGGTACAATTTATAGTATTTAAAAAAATGCATTTCTTTTTTATTGTAAAAATATTATATTATTTTAAAAAATAAAAGGTGGTTGTATCTTTATCTTATTATATTGTAATCAATCATTAAATAGATCAGTCACATATTCTATAAACGTTTTCTCAAGATGTCAGTTCTTCATAGACATAAAAGCTACGTTGATTATTACTGAAAATGATGATAAATAGGACTATTGTTACAGTAACCAATATTATTGTGTACGTATAAACGTGCTAGGATTAACAACGTGACTGAGTTTACTTAATATTCTCTTGTTTAAAGTTTTAATTGGGTACGCGAGCTGTTTAGTTTTATATGTTCGTTTATATGACGAACTGGTGCTAGCGACTTAGTCTTTATATACTACCACAAATTTATATTTATAAAAATATCGATATATTATTATAAACGTTACACGTCTATACGAAATCTATAAGTTATATACGAAATACAGCGATCAATTTTTAAAATATAAATATTTGTTATTCTTTTTTTTTCTGAATTCATCGAACTTATACAGAATCTGGGCAGATTTGATGAGATCATTATTTTTTAAGATGCTAGGGAATCTATAGAACCTAAGTGTGCTTGTTCACATAGAAGTCTTTAACTTCTAATTCTAACACAATAGATAACAAAATTTGCCGACGTAGCCTGTACTCTACACAAAGGCACTTCACGAACATAAATACTTCAGTCCAGAATGAACATACTCAGGTTTCGCTTAGTATGTGTTCTCCGCACTACTTATTATCATATTCTTGTAGTGATTTTTTTTTATATTTAATGTATAAAAAAAAACATTTTACGGCCAATGTGATTCATGACTTATTCATTCATTTATTCATTCATCATTGATTTAATTGGTTACAATTAAGCGAATGTGTTTATATAATATTATTTATTTCCAGATATTTCATAGAAATGTAAATATATATGTTATATATGTTTACATTTCTATGATTATAAAAAATAGAAGATATTATTTGTAATAATAATCACAATCATTTAATTTAGAATTAGGCATTGCCCGCCCAAGATTCCCTAGACCTCTAGGGAATTAATTACAAAACGCATTCACGCGTGCAGAGTATTTCAGAAGTCGAGACAAATATTCCGTGAGTGGGCGGATTTAGATATTCAAGACTACATTCTGAAGTACAAAAGCTTGGGGGAACGTACGCAATGTAGGTACATACATCGGTATATGTGCATCATTCTGTCCTTTTTAAAGATAAGCTTGCCTGAAAAGTACTTGATAGTATTTCGTTTTATACGCGTGCAAATTGTAAGTAAATCATATATTAATTAAAATACTTTAGTTTTTACGATTTAAGTGATAAAACATCATTGAGCATGAAATCGAGACACAGTGTGCCCAAATCAGTATAAGATAATAAAATATTAAATATATAACATATTTATTATATACTATCACCGGCCTATATTAAGTGGGGTATCGTTTAATAGGTATTCATAAATAAATG
This sequence comes from Eueides isabella, assembly GCA_019049475.1. Lineage (NCBI taxonomy): Eukaryota > Metazoa > Arthropoda > Insecta > Lepidoptera > Nymphalidae > Eueides > Eueides isabella. The sequence continues at coordinate 6,482,194 of CM032392.1, forward strand.
TTAGGTTCTCTCCTTTATGATTTTTAATTTGAGGAACAATTTAAAATATATAATTCAATAACTATTCTTGCTTCTTGCTTATTTTCGTACTTGTTAAGATATACTTTCGAATTTCATTTGTTCGCCCTTATAATGTGGGGATTATAGCCTACTGTCGTGGGCGTAGGAAGACGGTGGACCGAGTAGGCCGTGCCCACCCTATTATTAGAATGATCTTGTGCCTGCCCCAGAAATTTTACTAAAAAAATACCCAAAAAAAAGTACATTTAAACAAATCTATTTAATGAAATTTAAATTCTAAGCCTATCCTGGAAAATATTTCTAGATATACTCGTACCTACTGTTAACTGTGCTGCTAGCTGTTCGTAGGCTATATAATGTAATATATTGTTGCGGAAGCAGGTTCAATTCCTCACTATATTAATTGCCTTATGGAAACAAAAGAGGCCTGTAAAACTAAAATGGAACTCAACTCACAAATATTAAAATTAATATTATATTTTTTTTCAAGCTGAGGTAGTATTATTTAGGCCGGGGGATTTTTTGTTCGTTGTTTTTTAACACTTATTTCTTTTGAGTTTTGGCCATCCTGTTTTTATGTTGTTTTTATAAATATATTAATATTTATAAATTTTTATCTATACTTTAAAAAATCTGTAACCGATTACAGTCTGTGCGTGGAAGATATATTAAATTTGTTTTAAAGGGAACGTTTATTAATGTAATAGGGCCCACTGTGCGTTTGTATGCGGTAATCCCAGAAACAGGCTGAGCATATTTAAATAAAGTCTTCACTATTATAATGTAGCAATAACAAATAACCTTCCCTCAGTATAAAATGTGTCTTTTATTTAAAACGGTTAAAAATTAAAAAAAATTACGCTAATTTTAAATACTAAGTTCGCGGAAGTTATTGCTACAAATTTTATGTATTTTAATTATTTTAATTATCTATATTTATCATTTCAATTATTCATTTAGCTGAGAAAATAGTTTCCAAGAGGAGTGGCTTCAAATCTTGCTACGTTCAACATTTTTATACGCTTTTTAAATTTAAGCTTAGTTTTCAACGAATAGATATTGTCGAATATACGAATAGGTATTTTGACTTATTTTATTATTGACACAACTTGGCAATATATATCAATAATTTATGTTTATAAAGAACCCCAGAAAAATGTATCCAGTCAATACAGCACCATAATGGCAATGGCATGAATTGAGAACAGTGTTATACGAAATACGTGTTGTTCCAGCGGGAGTTCCATATGATTTTGATGGAAAACTTTATTGCCGTGCCCTTAATTTTTATATTTATGTACCAATATAAACGTGGTATAGATGAATATTTTTATGTGATCGAAATAAAATATATTAAATCTAAATATTTCATTGGACAAGTTTGATGTTAATGCTTTAGTATCCTAATGACAGTATATGTATATCATCTTTAAGTGAAATATAATTAAAAATAAATTCAAAGCAGCTTACAGCTCATTGATCACCTTTTTTATTCTAACTTTTAGTCACTCCTGATAAAATGTTGTGAAGCGATAAGTCTTTTTATCGACCACTTCCATATAATATGATGAAATTGTGTGAAACATGATATTAGCGATCGTTTCAGAAGATTGTGTGTATAAATATTTTACGTCAACATCGTTTCTACAATCATGTACGCTTATATGTATGAAAGTGAAACAAGCGTAGCTGACCTAAATATAAATTGGGTTATTGGACAAATTTGACACATGCCTATCATCGCTGCCAAGTCCTGTAACAGTCTTAAACGAGTTTTTTTTAATATGATTGTATTGCTTTTTATCCTTAATAGAGACATATTTTTTTTTGCTTCTAACCCTAACAATAGGCGAGTAAGCGGGATAACAACCCTTAAAATTAACGTTTAATATCTCGATATGTATTGAAAATATTCATTAACTTATTATAACAACGCAAAGCAACCACAAACAAAAATATGATATTTTTTTCTTGAAGTGGAGATCGAGCTCATAATCTCGCGTTTACAGTCACACGCTTAGGCCCCTTCGCCACGCCTGTCCAGGCGTCATGTACTCGTAACTATATAAAAATATGTTTCTATCTTTGCAGGTCATGAGGCTGACGACACAAAAAGCGTGAGTATAACATTCTTTAAGTCTGTAAAAATAATTTGAAAAGTTTTTTTTTGTTTTATTGTACAAATATTTTTTATATGGACCATATAAATATTGTTTTCAATTTGTTAAAAAACATTACGCTAAATATTATCGTTCATTAATTTCAGATGCTCGTTTAAAGCAAAATTTTTACTTTACTAAATTAAAAACAAACTTTTATAAAATACGTGACTAGCGGCTGACCAAGTTATTTTTTTGTGAAAGTAATATTGCTACAAGTCTATGTTTTGTTAACATTAGGTTGTAAATTTAAATTTTATATTTGATTTCACTTTTAATACATTCTATTTGTGACAGATACCTAATAAGGTTATGTCATACCTTCTTCATTCTGAGTTATATCATTATGACAGCCAACAGTGTGCCATATTCCACTTCATTGGGCCGTAAATGTACGCCGCAGTTTATCGTATTGTTTCTCTTTTTAACTCCCAACTCAACAGGGGGTCTGCGTGTCTATCTGGAAGTGGAGCATATAAGGTCCCGATTGAAAATGTGTTCTTTTTTAATTTCTTGTTCGTCGCAGTGGTTCTTACGGCTGGGTTTAAGGTTTTTGTTATTTTTTTGTGTGTTATATAAAAATAGAAATTTATAAAAATATATTTTTATCACGTATATAATACATAAGCTTTCATAATTTTACGTTTTTAGAATTCTGTACGCCAAAAGAAAAAACGAAACACTTAAAGTATGAGCATTTATGTATAGTTTTTGATGCAATTTGTAGGAAATGTACGTAGTATGATCTAAACCTATAGGGCATTTCCCGTGTTATGAAATAAACTAAAGTTATGAAATTCGGCAATAAGTACTTGTTACTAATACAAGCAATACAAATTTCGAAAAAAATCGAAGAGTGATATTTTGTTGGTTGATAAAACTCATTACACACTTATATTTGTAGTTTTTCATATAAAATAAAATTTCATATAAAAAGCTTGCTACTTTTACAAATTATACTGTCCGTACGGAGTTTGACCTTGACCGAATTTTTATTTTAGTTTTCGTATTGTTATCCAATATAAAGGTATATTATCAACTCGTATATGTGTATGTAAGCAATAGTACGTACACATTTAAACCTTACGCCACTATACGGTTTCTTAATATTCAAGGCGAGAACTTGGTGACTCAAAATATGTAAATAAGATTTATTACTTTGAAGTAACGCTCTTACAATGTTCGCTTTTTATTTTTACGAACATATTTTGAAGAAGCAAAAATAGCTCACGTCCTTATTAAGTATAAACGTATTAAAGTTACTTTGTAGTTGTTGTGTAGTTTTTTAGTTTTTTACGTTTCAAGTAAAATATAATATAAAAACTTTTAGATACAAACTTTGATTTTTACCATTCTTTTGGTGGCGTTTTTGTTGTTTTGATGAATTTTTCATGTACACGTGGATCAAGGGAGTCAGGCTCGAGCGGAATTTTGATTAACTTCATGTTACATGTATCATGTCTCGAATTTCTAACAATAAAAAGAGTTGTTTTATAAAATGTAGCAAGTATGTGTATTCTATAAGTATGAAGTAATTTTAACTAAATTTATTTTGATTAATCTTTCAATATTTCAGATTACATGAAATTTAAAATAATGAAGAGATATACTCTGAATAAATAGAGGAAACTGCAATATTTTATGATAATCATTCAGTATGTTATTAGTTTTACTTTCCCAAATACCCATTTATATTTGTAGGTTAGTTAATATTTCAAAAAAAAATCTAATAAAAAAAATAATAAAAAAATGAAATTGCGAATCAAATGGCGGAACTCAACGCCGCGCATACACAAAATATTTAATCAAAGCTACCCCCCTCAAGTTCTCAACCAGTAAAATATTTTATCGCATATAGTTTTTTATATAATGTAAAGAACCAATAAAATGAAATATCTCAATAGGAATTAATAATTTTCCGTGAAGTTAATTATAATACCCAAAATGCGTTTTAATCCTTTACGAACAAGTTATAATGAACTTTGGTACTAAACAATCGATCATAATCAATAGCTGTTTCAACTTATCCGCGCCATTAAGCTGATGATGGAAACGTCTTAGTTTAATCTCTCGTCACTAAGTAGGCCGTTTATTCTGCAATACATTTATTTTCTCTTTATATTTATTTAACGCACGATTTATTTTCACATTATTTTAAATCTACAATATTTTGTGTATTTTTTTTATTTTCAGGATGTACCTGTCAAGGAGTTAGAAAATTTAAAAATGGGTAAGTATTTTTTATTATATATACGAGTATGTACACTTAAATGTAAAAGAGAAAATTAAAACAACACCTCTAAATATATTTATTTACTGTACATAAATTTACAGACGTCAAAAAATTATTCGTAAAAGCTCTGCCACTTATTGCCCGCCTCGTAGCGTAAATTAAGTAAAGGTCTACCCAATTTTGTTATACAAGTCGAAAAGCTTCTAAAAAATTTGTTATCTTACATAACTTTAAATAATTTGAATATATTTTTGTTAAATTTGCGAATATACTGCCGTTCATGAAGGCACTATGAACGGCATATTGATGACTCAACAAGGCACATAAAGTTACGTGTTACTTTTATATATGTATATATATATATATATATATATATATATATATATATATATATATATATATATATATATATATATATATATATATATATATAATACTAGGTATATTATGATGTTCAATAGTTTACACTTCAGCTATTAGCCAATTGCATGTAATATGATGTGCTTACGGTCGTTTATATTCTGTAAAATTTTATTGATATCGAAAATTTTGTGAACAGATAACTTAACGGATTGTGAAGCTTACTTTATAATAAAACAAATTGTACTTATTATTTCTATGTTTCTAGTATAATAGCTTTGAGTATTTTAGGAAAACCGATTAACTTTCTTATAATATCCATACATCCCTTCTCCTTAAAACGTGTTTGAGTATTTTTCGATTTTTTTTATTTAATATGGAATAAGTGTTCTTGAAATATCGATTTACACAACGAATTACACTAAAAAATAGTAATAAAATTATTTTTTGTTGGTCTAATCGAGCTAAAATCACAACCAATTTTAATTTATTCAGTATTATTTTATTTATGTCTTACTTGCCAATTTTAGGAAATTTTATCTGGGATATCTAGTTTCGCTACTTACTGTTTACCAAATGTTTTAGTATAATTTAAAACAAATTAAACTTATGTTTAAGGTATTGTAATAATGTATATTATTTTAAATTTAGCAGAAGAAGCAAGCAAGGAGATGGTCCCAGAAATGAAAAGTGAACACGTGGAATACCATCGGCTTGGTAAGATCCCACTAGATACAGTACCATTTGCAATAACGATCGATTAAAAAATATTTTTAAATGAGGTACATATATTTGTACATTCTCGCAAACAATAAATTAAGCACAGCTTAAAATGTCCAAATATGTTCCTGAAATTGAGCTATGTTACTTTCTGAAAAGACTCTTGATCTGCTTTTAATGAAAATGGGGTATAAAATACAGCGCCACATTTTCTTGAATAGCGCGGTGAAAAAATACTATGTTCTTGCTACCTAAAAACATTGACGTTATAAAAGTGAATTCGTATCATATATTACCTATACAGTTGTATTGACAAAGCCTTAATGGCTACAAGATTTTAATAACATATTAGAAACTATTTTTGTTCGTGACGTTGCTTAAAAATCTAAAATATAATTGCCATATTATTTAAATAAAAACATAAAACATCCTCAATTAGTGTTAAAAGCAAATATGTAGTAAAAAGGATAATATGCCACCGAACGTAGGAAAAGATAAACATATATCACACCCGAGGGTACTATATGTGTTTTATATATTTATTTACATGGAAAATGGTTGCTGTATGCTGCTAGAACATAGCAAACAAAATATGGACATCGTATTTACAGACACACCGTTAAGAGCCTGTACCACAACGGCTTTAATAAAAATATATTTAAATAATATATTCAGTAAATGGAAGGTAACTAAAGTAACTCAAGTATAACATCAGTAAATGGGAATATTTATAACGTCTCGAGTTACTCTAATGCCTTGTCTGTTTAATTTATATGTATACATATATTCGCTATTTAAAGTATCTATTTACATGTTTAAATTTAGCAACAAAAATATTTGTTTTCATTAAATGTGCTACGACGCTACGAGAGTCTACGGCTCTTGCCTCTATGATAATAAATCATAATTATGTACATTGTACATTATGTTAGTATTCCAATTGTATATTTCTTTAATATACAATTATTTATGTAGAATTCTAAAATTTTATTATATGACAATAACGTCCGTATAAAATAAGGCAGAATGTTATATAACTTAAAGAGATGTAAAAAAATGCCGGAAAATAGGGGACAGAATACCTTAACAAGCTTACCTTAGGTTAAAGCGTGAAGCGATAAAAATAAAAATACGTGTATATTAATATTAAATAAAATACGTGTATATTAATAATTGTTAAACAGATTCCGTTCAAGAAAACGGCGAACTGGTATCTAGACTAGAACAGCATGCCTCAGCTGATACAACAGGTGATGAAAATCCTCGGGTGCACGCTCAAGCGCAATTAGACGTGCCCGCTGAAGGTGTACATAAAGTACTAGTTCAAGATGGACAACATATCAGTGTAATGGATGCTACTGTACCTACCACTGTTGCTCCTGAAGAGTCTACCACTAAGGTGAGAGATTTATTTTATTTCACTATATATATATATAGACTTAGAAAATAGCATGACTTAATCATACTGACTACTAATCATAAAGTCAAATTGTAACTGATTTATTTTTATACATATACTAATTTGTAACAGCAAGTGAGGTTTACATTATCATGAGGTTTAAGCATCAAGTAAAAAGTTTTGTTTTTTGCCTAAAATGTTTTCAGCTTGAATTCACCAAAGCCTGTTTAATATCTATCTATACGTACATATCTACATACTGCTAATTACACAGATATACTAAAAGTTTGTGGCTTACTTTTCTCCCATGAACACACGTCGGTTTGTAAAAGGAAAAATATGTATCTTTGTACGAAGGGAAGAAGATAATGAGTCGTATGCATTAAGCTAAATACTACCATTTCCTTTTAGGTATTTCACGGCGCCGCTCGCTTAGTACAACCTGGAGCGGCCACTAATCTTCCACAAAATGGCCACACCGCTGTACGACGGGCCTTTAACCCCGATATGACAAAAGAAATTAAAAATAATGTAATTACCTTTAGTAATCGTTTATTTTTTAATACAGTTCTGTTATTTTATTATTTTTCGCCTTGTGTAATTATTTTATAGATATATTCTCATTAATAGAAGTAGGTAACTCAAATAGATACACACGCACTGTAAATATTTACTTCAGCGGGCAATCAAAACTAATAAAAGTAATCTCACAGCTATCTCCAATTTCGCTCAAAATAGAATTACGCACTACATCCAAAGTGAATGTTGTCGTTAACTTATTTTATGAGTCTACCAGACTGAGTTTCGTCATAAAACGTAAAGGTTTGTTCTTATATTTTTGGTTGAAGTTTTCTTTGCGTATATGAAATTCTACGTACTACAAGTGTTTGTTTACGCTGTCGATCCATAACTTGTGTGTACTAATAACATCAAAGGCCGCGTAAACACGATCATTACCAGGTCTTCGATAACTACGCATTTATGAAATTATTAGTTACGTCATTTATAAAGTAATTTGAAATATTTATAAAGTGTTATTTACATATATTTTGAGATATAACATTCATAAATCACGCATTAATAAAATTAAAGAGTAAAGATTTTTACTTAAATAAATAAATGACTGACTTATTTTTACGAAATAACTAGTGGTTCGCCCACTAATAAATAATATAAAATTTTATAAAATTAATAATATTAATATAAAATTTATAATAATAATAATATATAAATATATAAAAATAATAATAATATAAAATTTTATAAAATTAATAATTTAAAAATAAATAATATAAAATTTTCGAGCAATATTTTTTTTGGAAATTATATCAGATGGATCGTTATTCGCCGTACGCCGGCTTGCAGTATTCGCCTCTGGACATGGCGGAGTACGTTTTCTGGACCGGAGATGAGCGCGGAGTTACGACTGCTATCGAAGAATTTTTACAAGAAGGCATGGTAAGTATTACGTATTATTTTGCCATATTTACTACGAAATTAGATTCTATACTTTATGAGAGTTAATATTTCAGTCCTAGTATAATCAGTATATCATATTTACTACAATTAGGAGCAATTACCCTCTTTGGTATTATGGAAAGTTATAATTTAAATTTAATGTAAGCTTCTCTTGTTATCCATTCAGCTTACTTATCCTTTTGAAACAATTGTGATTGTTCTGTAAAATAAAGGTATATGTCGCTATTATATTAAAGATTTCATCCGTAGCAATTTCCTCAGACGTCTTTGTTCTTTATAGATTACATAGTAGATTATTATACCAATCAATCATAATTTGGTTAAAAAAATACTTTAAGGAGATAATAATATAAAAATGGAATAGACTTGGAATAAGTTTATTTATTCTGATTAGTTTCTGTAAATACCTACGCTAAATTCACACAGCAATCATACAACTAATGAAATTCTGAGTAAAAGCGTAATCGCTTTAACCTTGAATTGAAATTTACATACAACTTTCGTAATTACACGTCAACGGCTTAATTAAAAGGTTGAAGTGCCTACGTTGAACATTTCAGATGTCCAAAGAGGAAGCCATTGCTTTCTTACAAGAAATTAAATTTAATATTGATTATCTTCGTGCTCATTACTCGCAAAATATGAAGGCGGCTGAAGAATCTGCACAGCGAGAGAAACTGAGGAACTTGATCATGGAACAAAATGCCAAGGTATTTCAAATTAACATTTATTCTCTCTCATTCTCAGCTTCACGCTGTATCCCGCATATGACAGGGTAAGCAGAGGGAACTTGGGAACCTAGTGTGTTAAAACACTTTTGTACCCCACTTTCAGCCGAATTTGAGGTATTGCGTGTTGAGTGGCTGAATTTGACGCCGCGTTTTGCCTTGTACCAGCGAAGAAATGAAAACATTAAATATTTAAATTGAAAATATTAAATCTTTCATTTTCTCGAGTGTCGATTGAACCCACAACCGTCGGTTACAGTCCCACGCTTGTACCGCTGCGCCACGTCAGGCCTCAATTAACATGAATTCTTACACTATTTTAATTTTTATAAACATATAAATAATGTATTTTTATTATATAAAAACAGGACGATATTTGATATGCCTCGAGGGCACAAGAGTGTAAATACAACGTAAGCTCAAAAGGGCTTTGGTTCGATCCGCACTCGAGAAAATGAAATATTCAAAACATTTCTTCCTCGCTCTGTTACTGAAGCAGAGCGGCGTTGAGTTTCGCCACTTAACACGCAATGTGTATATAGTCGTATACATTTTTACACATCGAGAATAATTCTATTACAATTTGTTTAGTTATATTTAATTTAATGGGAATAATATCCATACCTTTCTTATTGCGTAGCGTTCTAGAAAATGTGTGACACGTGCCGTGTCTAGTTTCAATTTCGTTTCCAAATAATTTATTACAATCACGTGGCCTAGGGATTGGTACTATTAAATTTTTCGCACGATCACGATAAAAAATCTTATTCCTAGCCAAAGAACTATGGCCAAACTACTATGTTAAAAGTATTATGATATTTTTAAAAATGTTTTTTTTTTAACTTGCGCAGTAATCAAAAGGCCATATAAAACAATAGCTTTACTATTTTTACGGCAAAATAATCTCGGCTCTTTTTGTTTTACATTAAATTTATATTTTATTTAATTTGTTGGTTTGTCATACGTTTAAATTAAAAAATGTTAACGCGATTTGCCATCATGCGCAGAGAGAGAAAATAAAAATATTAAGTAATTCATTTCAATATACATACATAAATATTTTCATTTCTATGAAATATCATACGAAATGCTGCGCAAAACGGTGTACGAGTATATGTTCCTCATTATTACCTCTATTTGATTACATTGACTTAAAAGCCTGATTTTTAACAGGGAGCGTATACCTGAGTATTTTGATTAATTTGATAACTCCACGCGATATCGACATAAATGGTCTTGGCAGATAAGTGTCAGCCTGACCTAATAACGTTTTTGGTTTTTTTTTCTTTGGTATACAGAACCTAAATGCAAAGTGATCCCATAAATTTTTCGTATTATCCATATGATATACGGAATCCTAAAAACGAAATAAACAATAACATATAACATTTACAGTTTTGGATAAAAGCCGACCCAATTTTCACTAACTTAATTATACACATATTGCAATTTACCGTTGCTGTGTAATGACCGGAAATAACTAATGACACTACGCAAATTGGCGTGACGTTAATAATAATTTGTGTGTATCTTATCGGATACGTATAGATGAGTTATAATTAAATTACAGCAGTTGTGTGGTTTTAGTTCCTACATCGTTTGGGGTACGTTCGGTAATCCTATTAACGTTTTCATTATAGGTGCGAAAATTTTGTTGCTTAGCCGCGGGAAAAAAGATGATTTGTTTAATATTAGTCTCACTGTTAAGTAGGTAGTTACGCGCGAATGTATATAATAAAAAAAGTTTAGTCATAAATGATTATTATAAATTAATAAATTTGTATAATAAGTAAGACGATTTAATATAATATATTCTTTTATTAAATCATATTACCTAATTTTTTATATGGGTCTAGTGGTTGAGGCATCTCGTCACGCAATGAAACAGGTTGTGGGTTCGATATCCAGTTGAAGAAATAAAAAAATCACAATTTTCGTTTCCCTGCTCTGGTAACAAGGTAAACGACGGCGTTGAGTTCCGCCATGTAATGCCTCAAATTTGGCGGAATATGCCAAACGGATCGGAGTGAACACTAAGTTCTTAAGAGGAACTTAACGGCCTACATGTTTGTTACTGTTTTATTTTGATAAATAATATCATTATGGTTTCTTAATGAAAATATAATTATATAATTTTCAAATGTACTATATGATATATTCTGACTTAATGACTTCATTAATTTTGTTATAATTTTAACTTGTTTAATTATGTCTGGTATACGTTATTCGGTAGTGGACCTCCAGATTAATGATCTAATAACATCTAAATAAGTAACGCCGAGGATATTTATGTCCGTAAAATATTCAATTAAGTTCTATATCTGTATCATAATCTCTAATCTTGGCACATTAATCGCTACAATAGTAGTTATTCATGTTATATTAAATATTAATTAATCTTTTAAAATAAATAAAAATATTAAATCGATGCCAATGGGATTCTAAGTTACAAACCTAAACTAAATACTGTAATTTATATTTTATTATTCTACTCATAGGACTATCAGTATCGTCAGGTCCAGTTTCCATACGTTGGAAGACCAGAACCAATTCGTCCTATTTCTAACAAAAACTGGGATTTGGGCAATAATATCGGTGTAATCCCTACTTTACCCATCACAAATGACCTACGCTCGGAGCCCGTGAAGAGGACCTTCGATCCTATGCTACAGACTAATATAATCAGTAAGTAAATAAACTTGCCATTTTTAATATTTTCAAAACCAGCACATTTATCGACTTAAGCTTGTAACCACAATGTTCAGTCAAACATTTCATAATTACGCTGTAACGGTGAAAAATTTAAATGCCTCCCGCATCAGATGGTGTAAGAAGACACCGTGATATAAAATTTTCCTTCCTTGTTCTTAATTTTTGGTTTATTTTTATATCCATAATACAAGTAGACGTGTTACTCCCTATTCACCTTGTTGGGATTCGACCCCCAAACCATTGCGTGCAATCAGACGCCTCCCGCATATATTAATATTCAGCTTCCCGTAGTACCCCGCACATGGCAGGGTAGGCACCTAGAATTAAGACACTCCGCTCGATTTCTCACTAATTCCCCATAAATATATTCTGTATAATTATTTTCTATTATCTTTTAAAGGTACATCCGATTACGATCGTGACTCTCCGATCATAAGTGAGGAGGAGTATGAAGAGATGATGGACAAGCTCCGCGCCGCCGACACCCTCTATACGGAGTACACGCTGGAGGAGATAATCTATCAGTTAGCTAAGGTCTTATATACATAAAATTTTTTTGTATTAATATTTTTTATAAGGATTCAGTGAGATGTTCTTACTTCACATATTAAAAAAATTTAATTGCCTGCTGTCGTGTATTCGCCTGTTAATGGCAGTAGGAATTTATTGAATTTTATTCACTATTAACATATTATAACATTTAAATCACAAAACATTAAAACAAAGTGCAAATCGAGTCTACCTTCTTATATATCCATACGCGTTTTTGAACGAAACTAACATTAATAAAATATATTTCATACTTATTATTCATGTAGTATGTGACCTGCTCATTACACCTGTCTATTTAGAATCTAACGCCATGCCAACGTTGCGGTGTGATACAGGAAAGTAACTAAAATTAAGTTTAATAAACTTTATATTAATTTTAAAATACTGTTTTCACTTTTCCATTGTATTTCGTAAATAGGAAGGTAGCAAGGAAACTACTTTTAAGAGACTTCCTTTCGCCAATTTTCGCCATTTTTTGATTGCGTGTTTAGTTGCGGAAGTCAATGTCGCGCTTTGTCTCGTTACTCTAGGAAATAAAATATAAAATATTTTTATTATTTCAAATATAGATTATATTGTACTAAATAAATAATGTGTGAACACCCAGATGATGTTCTCGCAGTCGCTGGCGCGCGAGCCCGCGTCGGCGCGCGCCGCCACGCAGCGCTTCATGTCCTTCTTGGAGCTGGAGGCGGAGCGGGGACAGCTCTCGCGCACCATACAGAAGAAAGTACTGGGTATGTCTTTATTTATACAGCTAAAGATTGTTACTTATTAAGTTATTTTTTTATGATTAATGTCGGCACCATTTTCGAAATATTACATATTATGTTAATTCGGCGGAAAATAGAACCTCAATACTTATCTATTTTATACTCATCGGCAACGATTTTCAAAGTTTCAATTTTTTTTGAGAACATGTAATTTTTTGGAAAATAAATTCTTAAAGCCTTTATTTCTTCAATGCAGCTCAATAATAGACCTTTCGTATCATAAAATAGTTAATGAGGATAGATCGCGGAACTAACATCTCCACCAGCATTCCGTGTATAGTAACTAATTACGATATCTAATATAAAATCATTTTGTTTTATAAATTTCAGATGTAATGATGGCAGCACTCACGGATACGATCAGCGACCATCCTGAACTCCTGCAAGCGCGAGAAGGACTTACTGTTCCGCCATCCAACCGGTATTTTAACAAAATTTATTTGACAGTGTGCTATTTTATTTTAAATAAGATTCTTCTCTCTCTCTCTCTCTCTCTCTCTCTCTCTCTCTCTCTCTCTCTCTCTCTCTCTCAGCTTCACGCTGTATCCCGCACTAGGCAGGGTAGGCAGAGGGAACGGAAGTGAAACCTAGTGTTATGACACTCCGTTTCACTTCCGTTCCCCACTTTCCGCCGAATTTGAGGCATTTCGTGTTGAGTGGCGGAACTCAACGCCGCGCTTTGCCTTATTACCAGAGCGAAGAAATGAAACATTAAATATAGAAAATATTAAATATTTCATTTCCTCGACTGGGGATCGAACCCAGAACCTGTCGGTTACAGTCACACTCTTGTGCCGCTGCGCCACGACAGGCCTCAAAAAAAATAAGATGTAAGAATATATATATTTTAAAGAGGAAATTAAATAATTGATATTTTCCTTTCCTCGCTATGTTAACGAGGCAAATCGCGGCGTCAAGTTCTGCCACTCAACATGCAATGTCTTGACAATTCGACGTTAAATAGAGAACGAAAATTCTAGAGAGAACAGTGTCTTTACAGTAAGTCTCCTGTGAGATACATCCCATATATATGGCAGAGTAGGCAGTACGTGAAGAATGTAACAAAAACCTAGCAGATGTTTGCAATAGTTTGCGTTCAAACGTAGCCTAACCTTCCGTTTGTACGTGTGTTAGTGGCGTAAATAAACGCCGCACTTTTTTTCTTAAATTCATTTATGTACCGTAGTATAATTATAAACATCTTTTACCAGAATAATGCGACAATTTCTGGAAACGAGTGCGTCAGAGCCGAGCGTGTCGCGCGCCATTCTCGCCGCGTACAAGGACGAGCTGCTGAAGGGACCTTTGCACAAATACTCATTCGTCGAAAGAAACTAAATATATTCCTGTACTACCAACCTTCACATACGCTCACTAAAAATGTCATTGATTGAAAGTTTTCCTCCTTTGAAGGTTATATTTGAATAACCGATTATAGTTTGAACAATAAACCATTATTACTTAGTATTTGAATAACAGCATATATAAAAGTATTATATTAATAATTATAATTGGAAGTTTTTAGTAGTGTTTGATTTTTGCTGTTTTCTCTTAGGAACATGTAATGCCAAAATTTAGCGTCTAAGTTTGAAATTTTACTTTGAGCTTTTAGTGTTAGTGGCGTAACTACGTTTATATTATCATTATAATAAATAAATATTGATAAATATATCCGTTTTAAAATATTATGGTATTTTATAATCCTTTATACACTGCAGGGTACCATATAATTTTGTTTTTATAATTTTAAAAAGATTAATTTTGGTTTGTAACAGATACAAATATTAATGTTATTATCTAATTACATGAAGTATAAAATTATATGCGAATATCATATATTTCTAATGAAATTATAGATAAAAATGCTTATTAATATTTTCCCTCGGTATAATCAAAATATAATAAGAAGTAAGAAGTAGACAAAAGATATTTACAGATAAGCTCAGATTCTTTGTACTTTTCATCATAACCCCAATTATTGAATAGTCAAATTGCAAAAAAAGTTGTTCAGATAATAATTAAATATATAATAATAATTGAATTGGTTTGTTTCATTAACAAGTTTATTATTAACAAAACATAATATCAACTGCAATGAAGTGAAATGAGTTATCTGTAAACATCTTAGACTAGTGATAGTAGTAAATTGTTTGTGCTATGCTAACAAATACACAAATTCCATTATTGTCTATATTCTAATCAGACATATTTTTCTACTTCAACTTCAAACATTGTAGTGTGCTTTTTCTAATTATTCTCATATTTTGATGTTATCAAGCATAAGTCTGTTGTGTATAAAAAAGAAAATAATTACATACATTTTGCTTTATTATATACATTCATACATAACTCAGGGCTAAATTTTTACAAAAGTTGCATATCGGAAATGGTATAAACATATCAATATTTGCAATTTAACATAACAATGATCAAAAAGCACATTACAATGAACTTTCTATCTTTTAACTTGAAAATCTATCTATACCTGTAAAATAAGACTTAGAAAAATTTATTAGAATCTAAAGTTACATTGCAAGACTTAAATATTCAGCATTGTTAGGATTGATGCTAAGAATCGGCGTAAAATTTATTATATTTATATTATTCTTTGACATATATTGTAATTTAATAAAAAATTTTTAATGTCCTTAGTGTTTTATTTCAAACAATTTTTGTTAAACATTATTTACAGTGATTGTGCATATTAATGACAAGACAAAATATATAAATCTTTACAGACCATTGTACCATGGCCAGATAGATTTTAACTAGAAAAGTTATGGATGTAGGTTTGATCCCCACGAGACAAGAATTACTTTTATTTTTGTATGCAATAAAAACTATGACACTGAAAAAAAGTGTTCTGAAGTACTTATCTAACAGTATAAACCATTATATATTACAGATATATAGCAAATTAAAAATTAATGAATGGAATTGCATTTAAACAATACTGTATTATTTTACGTAACATTCAAAAATTACAAACTAGACAATGGTGGGAATGCATTTTGTTTGCTTACAACAACTTTTTTGTGTTGATATGAAATGTACCCTTTAATTTTCCCAAGAAATATCAAATTAGCAACAATACATTGAGTTTCATCAGAATCTACATCCTCTTGACCCATTATTTGCAAAGCAGCTTGGAAACTTGCTATATCAATCTGATGTGAATTTTCCACTAGATAGACTTTTCGGAAAAGGTTTCTGTAAGCTATAATTTTAAGCTTTTCTACAATTAAGTAGATACCAGCACTTATAAAAAATGATTCATGTTCTTCCATAATAGTGTCAATGCCGCGTAAATCACCTTTCTTTACAACAGCTGTTAAATCCCAAAACTGAAGTAAATCATACTTTGCTAAAAGTCTTCTTGTTGGCATGTAGCCTAATAGCATTTTGACTGGTATTAAATATGTGAGAATTAGCCTTTTATTTTTACGACTTTGTCTGTGGCAGTTTTGAAATGCAAATGACAAATATTCATCTGCCTCTCTGTATTTAGAATCAAACATTGCTTTCCGCCCAACAAAATATCTATAGGTAATCTGTTGTGCTAGTGGAAACTGATACCACAAGGGAGATGAGTCTATTGCTCTAATTAGTGGTTTACATAAATGTAACTTGTTTATACGGAAATACACTTTAAGAAGTTGGTTGACAAGGTATAGCATACCAAGTCTCTTGGTATCATCATCTGAGGTTCTATTATCAGCAGCGCAAACTCTAAAGCAAGATAATAAACTCTCTGCAGCTTTTTCCAATATTTTTCCATTACTTTGAGCTGTAATTAAAATTAAATAATAAGAGTGGTACACAATTTTTAAAGTAACATGTATTAAGATTTTTAAGAAAAAAAATATAAGGTTAAATTGAAAAATCTTACGTTTACATGCTTCTGCTTTTTGAGCAACAAGTCGCAAGTCTAAACATACAGTATACATAAGAGGGAGGCACCAGTTTTGTTCTTTTTGATTTTGTAAGATTCTGACTATAGCCACTATGCACTGGCTTTGATGACTATAAGCTTCTAAATATTCTCTTTCACATAATGCCTGAAAGTATATTCAATATAAGCATATATTTTTACTATTTAAATAGCACAATCTTAATGTATTATACCTTGACACATAGTAAATGACATATAATGACTTCGTCTAGAGGCGCTACACAATTTCCTTCTACTAGACTAGCTATATCACTAGATCGTAGATTTCTGTTGGTAACATGAGGATCTCTGAGTGACAGGAGTCTTGCAAGATAATCACCATCTCCAAGTCTATACATTCTTTCAACGGTCTGAATATATTGGTTTAACGTGCCGGTAGCCATTATGAAATAATTATTCTTGGAATATACTTAAGCACCGGCAAATCATTAGCCTTTTAAAACATTCAATATATTTAATAAATACAAATTGTACTTCAGTTCTTTATATACAGTATTTCAATTTTTCTCTTTTCAAGCGTGCCAGGTTGCCAGCTTATTTTGATTGCAAATGACTTTGACAAGACAAACAAATTGCAGAGGTCTCGTTTCGCAACAGTTATATTTTGTTAACGTTATATAGATATATATTATTTTTAAATAACCTACTATTTTTTAAGTGAGTAATAACAAAAAAATAGTAGGCAACAGTATAATTATTTATTAAAAAAATATTTATAACGATATAACGCTATATTATTTATAACACCGTAATGTAATCAATAAAAAGAAACAACACCGTACAATGTACATCTATTATTTATACAGGGTGGGCCCCGGAGTTTTGCGAATTTGAAAAATTCATAAAAAAAAAAAAGTAATATTAAAACCAATTTATTTTTAAATTAAAGTTAACATTTGGGAAAATCATTTCTTAAAAATAACATCATCCAGATGCGCACCATCCCGCTGCAAACATTCTTCGAATCTCGACCTCAAATTGACAAAAAAATCGGGTGGAGTTAAATCCGGACTCCTCGGTGGCCATGGAATGTCACCTCGGCGCGAAATGAGTTTTCCAGCAAACATCTCCTTTGCGGCTGCCAAACTCGTTAGAGGTATGGCAAGTGGCGCCATCTTGTTGAAACCATGTCGAACTATTGTACCCTCGAAATTCTGACAGCTGTGGGCAGGCCCGGTCGACTTCCTTAGGGGCATTGGCGACATACCTACGGGGGATTGGCCGTGGGTCTTTAATAATAAATTTATTTAAAATTTACGGTATACGGTCTTTCATAATGCTCGTAGGTGTTTAGTGCTGCTAGGTTTAAGTAAAACTACTAATTAGTAGTATTTTATTAATTTTTGAAGTAGATGTATTTAATGTTTTTACTATATGAATGTTTAATATTTAAGAAATTACTTTTCGTTTATTTTTTTTTTAATATATAGTTTGAGTATTATAAAAAAAAAAATAATTCCAAAAGGGATGAAAGTTGCTTGTAAGTTAATGTTAAAAAAGAAACTAAAAAGAGAGTGCTATAATTTAATTTTAAACAGTTTTTGTTTGGTATAAGATACAATTTATCTAATCAGTATTCAAAGCATAGTAGTAAAATTGCCTTTCGATATGGCAGCATTGTAATTTGACATTTAATAATAAAATTGAAATAATGTTTCAATTTGCAAATGGCCGAAGTATTGTTTATTTTCAAAAACGTTAAACAACGCTATCCAGTGTTTTTGTTGTATTATTTAATTCGTTTCTCTTACATAGACACTTTTCTTCATAATTAGCACAAATTGAAAGTAGTGTCCTAGAAGTGATTCGTCGAACTATAACATCAAAGGAGATATTTTATACAGGGACATTTGATACAAGGATTATCTGTTCTTATAAAAGGCAAGTGTAAAGTGGAACTATGCTATTTAGTTAGATTTGTAACGCTTATAATTTTGTATTCAATTTATATTTTTCTTCAGGTTTACCATGTTATAAAATTGATTTAAATGTTGGTAATATGAGTGGAGTCAACAAAAGAGCAATATCAATTTTGGAAGATTCTAAAGACCAGACAAGAAATGGTTACTACATTAATCTACTTCACTGCAAGTAAATTACTTCAGAAATGTTTCTTTTAAAACACAAAACCTTCAAACAATATTGAAGAAGAAGATAATATTATATTAAAATAAGGAAGAAGGTTGACAGTAATATTGTAATACAAATATGTATTACTATTGTAATTAATATACAGAAATACTTTTTGTTAAAAATGTTAATATGCAATAAAATTAAATATAAAGTGTTTATTAGTTTCATTTCAGTATTTATATTTTATTATTATGATCACACCAGAAATGATTCACAGTTTCAAAATCATTTGAAAGTATTGATGTTTAAATCAATATTTCCATGATTTTGAAAGAGAGAATCTTTCTGATTTTGCATAAAATAAAGGTTTCATAAAGCCAAATTTCAATTTTGCCGCCGAGAAATTTGACAGATTAGTTTCTGTGGGATTACGGATGGTGGCAGCAGTGGCGATTTTTGTCCCCCACTTTTTTGTATGAAGTCGACACTCTTCCTGTAGGGTAAATGTGCTCTATGGCTGTGGGTAAAGAAATCGCGCAACATGGCTGTGTATCGCTCAGTATTAACTGTCACAGAATTCCCTCGCTGGTCTTCAAAGAAAAAGGGTCCGATGATTCCGTGTGCTGAAATAGCCGCCCAAACTGTCACTTTTGGCGAATGCAAAGGCTTTTGGTGTTTGAATTGTGGATTTTCTGAGGCCCAATAACGACGATTGTTTCGACGAAATCACGTCGTAAATTGTGATCATTTGGCTTCAAATCTTGCTCTAGTTGAAGTTTATACGGGTGCAATTTTAAATCTTCCTTCAAAATACGACGCAAAGTCGTTCTTGATACAGATAGCTCTGCTGATCGCTTGCGAGTTGATTGCCCAGGATTGCGTAGTACGGAAGCTCCGACTTCGTTTATGTTTTTATCTGACCTTTTCGTCCTTTCGGGCCCCTTAGGTTTCTGATTAAGGGTCGAACCTTAAGGGTAGCCTCGAACTTTCTGACCCACGCCCTAATCAAACTTTCACTCGGACACTGTTTTAAATCATGCAATCCATAGTGAGAGCGAAATGAACGTCGAACAATAACGCACGAATCAGCATTTTTGTAATAATTTTTTACACAGAACGCACGCTGTTCACCCGTGAAGTGCTCCATTGCGACTAAATTTCCAAGGCCCGAGTTACAGATCCCCACCTCCCGCGCTCCGCCCCCCTCCCCCGTTCCAACGCTATGGCGATTTCAAATTCGCAAACTCCGAGGCCCTGTATATAATGTACAGTGTACATTATACTTTTCTCTATACAAATTACAAACTTTTTCATTTCTATTAAAATGCGTGTCAGAATAAACAAAATTCCACAGCAACAATTAAAGCAGTTCACTCAACAAATTATAATAAATTGATTTTGAAGAAAAATTGACGGATATTACAATATCAGTCAATTTTTCTATAGTATAACTCTTTTGTTAAGTCAAATAGTTCTTAATTTGATCGCAACTTTTTCTATTTTGGCAGTCAAAATATTTTTTGTAGTTTTCGTTGTCATTTGTCAATGTCAATTAATAAACGTCGTATTTATACACGAGACCACGCTGTTTGTTCATACTTCACTTTAGTCGTTTCGTTTATTTGAATTTTTATTATATAGTTGAAAGTATATTAAAATAAAAAAATATCATTGAAAATGGAAGAAAATGTCGCTTTAGATTCAAGTCAACAAAAACAATTTGTTAAGTCTGTTAGAGGAATAAAAAAACTGCTAAAGGTATACTGCTCTCCATCCTAATTATTTTCGTATAACCTAACATCAAATATATGCTTTCATATTCTTTTTTAAATAGAAAAAAGGCCAGAAAGTCGATAAACAAATATCTACTAAGGAAGAAATTAAGCCTGTAAAGAATGAGAAAAGTCCTTTTAAAACTACAAAATTCAAGAAAAATAAGAAGCGTCAATTAAGAGGCTTAGTTTACCTTTCTCATATACCACATGGATTTTATGAGGTAAGCAAATAGTCATAAGTATTTTTTATGATAAGTAGTGCATGCACTACTTATCAATATTGTAAAGTATTATACTTTATTTGAGAACATGAAAAATTTAGTGTAAATTGAAATTTTATAACCTTACTAAACTTAAATTTAAAAAGCGTATAAAAATTTTTTATAACCTTTTTAATATTTTGCTGTTCTAAGTGTAGAATATTACCTAAAAAAAATATTAAAAAAAACATTAATGTAAAAATCTATGTCAAAATGCTTATTCAAAAAATCAGTTTCATGTTTATTCTTGTATGTAATAATTTTAAGTTAGGATAGAACTCCTCTGCAAAGCTTTCAGCAAAATTAACTGTTTAATAAAAATTTCAGCCACAAATGACAGAATATTTTAAACAATTTGGAGTGGTTACAAATGTCCGTGTAATTAGATCTAAGAAGACTGGGAACTCAAAAGGATTTGCTTTTATAGAATTCAAAGAACCAAGTGTAGCTGAAATTGTTGCTGAGACAATGAATAATTACTTAATGGGAAAAAGGCTACTAAAAGGTAAAGTATTTACCAATTATCTAGTTTTCTATGATTTGATATATATAGTATTTATTTTTTTTATATTCTCTATTTACAGTTTTATACTATAAAAGTGATAAAAATGTTTTTATGTATTTTAATGATATTTTGCTGTTGGTCAGTGTCTGTCTGTAAATTTGGTTGCTGTAAATTGAAATTATTTATCTTTTATTTATCCTTTTTGCAAAAGACAGCATTTAGTTTTTCCATTTAATAAAATGTATGGTATGCTAGGTTCTTTCTGCCCTATCCTGCTATGTGAAACAGAGAAAATAATGTTTATTTTAACTTTTACAAAAATCAGAAATACTTAAAATATCCATTTTCAGCTGTCTATATTCCTCCAAAGGAACAAAAATTGAATGCTCTCCGAAAAAACTGGAATAATCAAAATAATCCTGCAAGTGAACAAAGATTGAAAATAAGAAAAGTGAGATTTGCATAAATAATCATTTTTATACATTAAAATTAAATCCTTTGATAATTATAATTTGTATATTGAAGTAATTTTCTATTTTTACATTGGTATTTTCAGGCTTACAATGCTACTAAAACAGATGAAGAAGAACTCAAAATTGCAAAGAAGTTATTAGCAGGGTAAATATTAGTCTTATTTTTAATATTTTTTCTTGTATTCTTTAGAAAGGAAGAGCATTTTTAAGTACACATATTCTGTATTTTGTCATTAAAGACTTGGAAGGGATTCTCCCTTCCATGTATGTTTATTTAAATACATTATATTTAATTTTTATTTTTATTAGTACTTTCTCGCTACCCCACATGCAATGCATACCAATAGACCAAAGTGTGCCATCTAATGGTATACTTTGGTCTATCTATTTGGTGGGTGTTAATAACCGCGACACAGTGTGGCACTAATGCAGTTATTATCGTATAGATCGATAAGTACTGTATTACTTTGTTAATTGTTATAAATAAATAAATCTATATTTATTTACATATACATCTTCCTTAAAGTTATTTTTTTTTCTGTGGGTATTTGTCCCATAATGCCTATTGTCCTTTAGAATCTATAGTTTTATGACTATATGGCATTTTTATTACATTATTTTTAATTTCCATAAAATGTCAACATTCTCTTGCTATTTATTATTTGATAATCTTGAAATCATCAATCATTGTATTATTTTTACAGTTTGTCCAAAACAAAAGAAAAATTAAGTAACTTAGGAATTGATTATGATTTCTTTAAGCCAGTTGATGTACCAGAAGCATTGAAGGATGTTGCTGGTGGGGTTGACAATAAAACAGAAGAAAAGTTGGAAACAAAGACGAAAAAGAAAACTAAGACTGATTCAGCAGAAGTTAAAGTGGAAAATAGTAAGAAAAAGATTAAAATTGAACTTAAAGAAAATAATAGCATTCAATTAAATAAACAAAATACACTGAAAGGTCCATTGAAAACAGAAGTTAAAAATGATAAATTTAATAAAAAAACGGAGAAAGTTAACATTAAACCTAATAAAGATATAAAAAATGAAGTGAAACCTAGTATAGAAAAAAATAAAAATAATAAAAAAGGTGGAGATATAAAGCCATTACAAAATTTTATAAGCATAAAAAATAATGAGGATGATTCAGTGAGTGATGATGAAAATTATAGTTTTGACTCTGATGAATTTGAAAAGGTAATGGAAAGTGATGATGACGATGATATATCATTGGAAAGTGATAATGATGAAATATCTGGTGATGAGAGCGATGGAGACGAAAATAGTGAAACAGATGAGATAAATCTTAAAACAAAGCAAAAGAAAAGGTGAGGTTTGATATCATAATTATTAAAAATAAAAATAGTTTATATTATTTAAAACTGTGAACATGTGAGTTCAGTTCTTAATAACTCAGGCCAAATTATTTTGATTTCCTCAGTTTAATAAGGTGTCTTAACGGTTCTTTCTCTCTGCCTACCCTGCTATAATAGTATGTTTCAGTAATTATGTTTCTTTTCAGACCCACAGCTAAAAATGTTGTGAAAACAGCAATAAG
This sequence comes from Eueides isabella, assembly GCA_019049475.1. Classification (NCBI taxonomy): domain Eukaryota; kingdom Metazoa; phylum Arthropoda; class Insecta; order Lepidoptera; family Nymphalidae; genus Eueides; species Eueides isabella. The sequence continues at coordinate 6,505,926 of CM032392.1, forward strand.
TAATGTAGGTAAAAAAGTGGTGCAAGAAAATGTCAATGTAGGAAAGCAATTGAAAAAGAGGAAGAATGTACAAAGTAAGAATAATTATATATTTCTGTCATCTTAATTTAAATTTATGCTTTTAAAATATGTCCTGATTATTCAAACTTTATTTATACTCTTTAAGATTACGTACTTTAGTATTGCAGTGGGGGACTAGGCTGTGTATGCACAGGTTGTGAGTTTGATTCCCCTCTGAGAAAAAAATATTTAAATTTTCTTCACTTTAACTAGACAATGGGTTTATAATAGTTTCACAATGAGACAAAGTTTTACTAAATATAACATAAACTTGTTGCTTACTCTGTTTTGTAGTTCTTTCACTCCAAATTGATCATTTTTATGCTTCAAATTAATGATTATAAACTTCAATAAAAAATTTAGATTTTTATAACATTACCTACTCAGCTTCACGCTGTATCCCGCACGAGGCTGGGTAGGCAGAGGGAACTCGGGAACCTAGTGTAAAGACACTCCATTCCACTTCTGTTCCCCACTTTCCGCCGAATTTGAGGCATTGCGTGTTGAGTGGCGGAACTCAACGCCGCGCTTTGCCTTATTACCACAGTGAAGAAATTAAACATTAAATATTTAAATTGAAAATATTAAATATTTCATTTCCCAGTCGAGGACTGGGGATCGAACCCAGAACCTGTCGGTTACAGTCACACTCTTGTGCCGCTGCGCCACGACAGGCCTCTATAACATTAACAAGGGTAAAAAATACTAATTGGAAACTTGAAATGCCGAAATTTTTGTTTTCAGATGCACCAGTAGCTTCTAAAAAGGCAAAATTTGAAAAACAACACAAAAAGAAACCATTAAAAAAAGTAATTAAAAAAAGAAGTAAATAAATGTTAAATATACTTTTATGTTTTTGTAATAACATTATTGTTACTAGTTATGGTGAAATATGTGGTGTAACATAAATAAATGATACAATTTCAATTGTTTTTTTTTTTTGTGTGACACTACAAATGTCATATTTTCGTTTTTAATTTATTATAAATAGATTCTTTACCGTTCATAATAATATCGGAGTCCGTAATTAATTTACTCTTAAAAGAATTAGAGAAAGAGTAAATAGTGAGTGAGAAGAGTGTTGTAATTAAATATATACATTAAAAAATAAAGATATAGTTTTCCACATTAATCTTCAGGCAAGTTTCGGAAATAGAATACATAATTCAGACTATATGAATAATGTGAATCTATTTACATAATTCGAAACACTATTTAAAATTGTTAAAATTAAAATTGAATTACTAACAAAATGAAATAGAACAAAAACCACTATAATCGTAATTTAATATTTTATTCAATATGATCTAGCTTCACTAAAACAGGTCTCTCGTCATCTTCATCTACATCAAGTCCAGTGAAGTCCCATTGAAGTTTATCAGTCAGATTTTCTTTAAATCTATCAATCATTGTTAAGAGTCGACCATCGACCTTAATCATATATGCGGTGCGGAAAAAATCTCTTAACTTTTTATAAACTAAATTTTTGTTCATAACTATATCTGCCAAAAATTCCTCTGGCATTTCATTAATCTGCACTTCAAGTATCCGTATAAAATGGAAGAAAACACTTCTATATTTCTGTATTGCATTTTCACAAGAGCACAGTATGACCACCATGTTTTTCCAATGTTCAAAAGCATCAAGGGAGTGTCCTATTAAGAAGCATAAATATGCAAACTGGAGTTCGCCGATAATGTGTAGTGGCCTGAAAAAACAATCATAAAGTTCATCATATCTATAATTTTGTGCAACTGTCATTAATAGGTACTATACGAAGGCTACGTTCCACTAGGCGTCCAAAATGATCAAAACGCTCATTTAGCCGTTCCACATGCCGTCCGCGGTCGTCGCGGTCGCGGCGAAAACGTCATCCATGACGTCATGACTAACGCTCACGCGACGCCCACGGCGACCCAGGTCGCTACCGCTAGGTGGGTCGTTGTGAGCGTTGGGAAAATTAGCGGCACTTTCAAAACGAAACACATCAAAATGCCTTCAGGGGTAAATATAATTATATGAAACAAGCTTAAAAAATAATTACAGCTTATAATTAATACAATGATATACATTTTTCCTAGATTGCCGATAACTTTTATTTAATGCGGAAAGACATATTTTAGTAGATGTCAATTTTAATAATATTTTGACGTAGGATAATTAAATACACCACTAATTATCATTTTTTATTCAATATAAGTCAATGTAATCAAATTCAGTAAATAATAAATAATTATTTAAATTTATATTTTTACTATGTTTTAAAGTGTTATTCCACACTTAGGACAGAAAATATTAAACTTAAATTTAAAAAGCGTATAAAAATTTTGAACGAAGCAGGATTTGAACCCGCGCCTCTGGAATACCGTTCCAGCGCTCTGACCAACTAAGCCATTCGTTCTCACCGAGCTCCGTCGAAATTCTTATACGCTTGTTACAACTTATGTTGTTAGCATCTCTGTAGGGAGATTTTTACAAATTTCCGCTACCCAAAGACAACTCGTAAGAATTATCGTTTAGCAAGAGAGAATACTATTTATTTTAATATTTTTACTATGTTTTTTTAAAGTGTTATTCCACACTTAGGACAGAAAATACTAAACTTAAATTTAAAAAGCGTATAAAAATTTTGAACGAAGCAGGATTTGAACCTGCGCCTCTGGAATACCGTTCCAGCGCTCTGACCAACTAAGCCATTCGTTCTCACCGAGCTCCGTTGAAATTCTTGTACGCTTGTTACAACTTATGTTGTTAGCATCTCTGTAGGGAGATTTTTACGTACAACTCAACGCCGCGCTTTGTCTTGATACCTGATCGAATAAATAAAAACATTAAATATTTAATTGGAAAATTGTGCTGCTGCGCCACGACAGGCCTCAAATTAACGTAACTTTTTTATTTATTTAAATAAAACAAATCCAAAATCTCCAAGGAAAATTGTTAAACTATAATAGTTTAGGTATGCATTTAAATATAGTTACCCGTTTCTGAGATTTAACAGTTTTCAAACACACAGACAAACATTTTTAAAACCACTATTTCACTCCATATTACCAGAATAAACGTCCCAGAAAATAAGTTTTTCTTTAAATATATCTTCCATGTAAAGACAGTAATCAGTTACAGATTTATTATAAGTTTACATATGGTGCGTTCCACTAGCTATGAAAATGATCACGCTCACGATCACAGTTTTTCCCCGTTCCACTTGCCTGTGGGCGTTACTGTTATAAATTCAAGCACTGCACGCAATGTCTTAAATTCGGCGGAATGTGGGAATCGGAAGTAGAACGGAGTGTCTTAACACTAGATTCCCAAGTTCCCTACCCTGCCATGTGCGGGATACAGCGTGAAGCTGAGAGAGAGTAAAATTTAAAATATTTAGTTCGACAAAATTGTCACAAAATATTTATTAATTTACTGATGTAGGTATCTGATGATTGTTTTTTTTTCTTAAACATAAGTTCTGTATGTTGTCTGATGAGTTGTATTGTGGCCTCAATCACGTTGTTCGCAGCCGAAGGACTCAAAGAAATCCGAATTTACTTTAAACTTACTTTATTAATATTAATTAAAAGTAATGTGACTTCATGTGTTGAAGTGGTAACACAGAGTGAATAATGAAGTCCAAATATCGATTAATATAGTGAGGGAATTTAAACACTAAGACAGAGAGTTATTTGAAATAGATAGTTTGGTGTGGTCTGATGTTGCGCTAGAGCTGCCGGTACAGGGCCGCTGCGGGTGGTCTTCGGCGAACGCAGTGCCTTAGAATTGTCGCAAATAACTGGTGTGATCCGATGTTACGCAAGAATTGCCGGTACATGGCCGAAGTGGGTGGCATTCGGCAAACGCAGTGCCTTAGGGTTGTCGCATATATAACTCCTCGGTGAATGTTTTTGTGGCTTTCATGTCTCTCTGTTTTGGTAAAAAACTGTTTGTGATAGCCTTTTTTTATACTTTCCTATATAAATATATAGGAAAATATTTAAAAAAAATCATATACATCCAAATAGAGTTTTAAGTGCTGATTAAAAGTTCTTTTCTGTTTTCTCCAAATTTGATTAGTGTCAGTGTGGTTTTTAGTGGTAAAGAAGGGATATTACCTGGTCCTGAGTGTTCAAAATCACCATTTTGGGTGTTATAAGTTTTTTTTAAATATATCTATATGATAGTTACAGATTTATTATAAGCATAGATTAAGAAGGAAAAAATTTATTGTAAGGGCTTTGCAGTCAAGTGTTTTGGTTAGTCAAAAGGTTCTAGATACATTCTCGATTCAGGGGAAATTATTTCATACATCCCAATAGTGGTGGATGGTCACACATTGTCAAATACACTGTGACATCACATGAGTACTTGGTTGTCTCCGCCCCCACCATGCTATATTATGATAAAGCAAAATAATATATATAGATACTATAAATTAAAGTGAAGCAATATATACATACTCATCATGTTGAGAGATCATAACTTCTAGGGTATAAGACTGGTCTAAATAATGTTTTGTGATTTGTTCTGGACTTGATCCAGGCGGATATTTGTCCTTTGGTATTTGTGTAAATCTCATTGAAGCTCCTGTAAATGACAATTAAATTATATTAAATTATGTTATGAAATTTTTTTTGCTGTAAATGGTGCCTTATTACCACAGTTCTCTCTCTCTTTCTCTTTCAGGCTGTTTTACCCTTATCACATATTAAAACAAATCATATAATTTGAATAAATGTTCTCTTAATAAAATTTACTTACATAAAAATTTACACACTGAGTATTATAAAATAAATTACGGAAATATTTATAAGTACAATTAATATATAATAATATAATATACATAAAAATACAATTAAATTTAGTTATATAGACAATGGATAATATGTATATAAATCTTCAGTAGTGATAATCAAAAATATTAAGCTTGACATTTAAAAAAAATATATAAAAATAAATAAAACAAAGATATTAGTCTAAAATCTAATATTATTGTATCAATTATATTTACATAAAAAATTACAATACGGATATAACTTAGGGCATGAGATTTGGAGAGAAAGAGAACTGTTATCCAGGCCACATCTACACAGTAAGTGGTCTGTGACCCTGATCTTAGCTAAGAGTACAGGAGTACATGCATGTGAACAAACTTCCATTCATATTTATATATTATTAGTATGACATGAGAAGAGACTACTTAGTATTCCATGAATCCACTGTGCAAGTATGTGAGGGTAGTGTTGCAAGGTAAGACGTACTCAGAATAGTCTAGTCTAGCCTTTATGAGCATTCAGCTTCACTCTGTATCCAGCACATGGCAGGGTAGGCAAAGGGAACTTGGGAACCTAGTGTTAAGACACTCCATTCCACTTCTGTTCCCCATTTTCCGCCGAATTTGAGGAGTGGCAGAACTCAAGGCCACATTTTGCCTTGTACCAGAGAAAAAAAATGAAGACATTAAACATTTAAAATGAAAATAATAAATATTTTATTTCTTTGAGTGGGAATCGAACCCAGTACCTGTCGGTTACAGTCACACGCTTGTGCCGCTGCGCCCACAAATTTTTGAATTAACAATAGTTCTATACCTAATGAGAGCCAAAATTTTTAACCCATCCCCAAGCCAAATTTTTAACCAACTATAGGAAGAGCTTTGATGTGTCACACTGTGGCTTCTATTGCATATAAAAATATAAATATGTAAGAAAAAAAGATATTACTGGCACAATGTCAAAACTCTTACCTGGTACAGGTTTCAAGTTTGGTAACATTGCATCTTCTTTTTCAGCTTGTGTTATTCTCTTGACCTTTTTTGCATCAGATTGCCCTGTAGATGTGTCTTCAGTAATTTCATTTGATTCATTTAGGTCTTGTGACGTACTTGCTTTTACTCCTCGAGGTCTGTCTTCATCACTCATTGATTGTAGTTCAACAGATGATCTGATTAAACCACTTACTGGGGATAGTTTTTGTGCTAGTTCACCTTAATAAAAAAAAACAAATCTTTTAATGTCTTATATGATTATTATTGCACAGACAAAACCTGCTATTAAGATCAATGTCTAATGTCTAGTTTGATCAGATGCTGTCTCATGTCATATCCACAATTTAATATTACAATGTGTAACACACACATTGTACTATAAAATGGATAATTATTACAATAAAACCAGATTATTATTGTTATAGGATAATAAAATATGACATTGTAATATCAGACAGTATCATAATGTAGGTACCTGTTATTTGAGAAGACAGCAGTTTCCACTTTTGCCATATCTCATATGGATATGGAGCCAGATGCTTGTCTAAATTTAGCAAATTATCTTTTAACTTTTGAACACTTTCATCGCTTATTTCATCCTTACTTATATCTTCTTTTTCTTTATCCCATATTTTCACCAAAAATTCTTTTTTTTCAAAAAAGTGCATAAATCCTGATCTGTATAAAATATAAATTCTCAAAAAAGATTCAAACAACTAAAAGAAATATATCAATAGTGTATAAAGGTTTGTCTCATTAATAATATGAAACACTAATTATTTACCGAGGTGCAGTATGTCCAGTTCGTTTACAAACAGCAGAATAGTGTACGTAGTGTAGGCCTGGCGGAATCATTTTTATTCCTCGAAAATCTTCTTCAGTATTCCAACATTGCATATCGATACCAAACTGAGTCTCTTCAGGCACCCCCAGAAACACGAATGTACCGCCTTCAATGAGAAGTTTTTTAGCAGTCTCTTGGTCCATCCTGTATTGTTACTTTGATAACGTTTTATGTTATAACAAAAAAGGGAAATCACTCAATAAGTAAATGTTTACATGTCACATCTATATGAAAAATCGCTCATTGACATTCCTAATCACGTTTTTGTATTTGACAATGACGTAGAATGTCATTTTCCAAAACTGAATAGTGAAACAAAATGTTTTTGGTTTTGTGTTTACGTCATAGCTTATGCAAAAAATAAAATGTGTTATTTGATAAAGAAGGTTAGGTATGGTGTTAGGACAATACCGGGTGGATTAAAAAAGTGTTTGAACAGTATGATAAAAAATATCTTCTGTAATTTATCGTAAAGTAATGTAAAAACGCATGGGCGGATTTAGAGATTTTTCTAGGTTTTATTTTGTTTTATTTTGTTTTTTTTAGCTTCACGGTGTATCCCGCCCGTGAGAACCCGGGAACCTAGTGTTAAGACACTCCGTTCCACTTCCGTTCCCCACTTCCCGCCGAATTTGAGGCATTGCGTGTTGAGTGGCGGAACTCAACGCCGCGCTTTGCTTTATTACCAATAGAAATTAGGATGTAAACTTTGTGATCATGATAAAGTTATTTGTATTGTACGTTATTAAAATTTCTAAGATGGGAACAATACTATATTTCGGTGGGCTTGACCTATAAAATACAATTCACAATAAAAAAAATTAAAAAAAAAAACTATATATATCAGCTTATTTAAAAAAAATAGCATTACCCTAACTTTTTGGAGCTCGTGGTGACCAAAGGTCAACAGCATGAAGTGTCCAAATTGTATTAATTTTAAAAATGTATAATATTTGAACAGGATTTTAACCCGCGCCTCTTAGAAACAATCCAAATCCTCTGACCAAAGAAGCCATATATCTATAATCTGTTACAATTTATTTATGGTGTTAGTATTTCTGTAGGAAGATTTTTACAATTTTCCAGCACTCAAGACAATTCTTTAGAAATGTCGTTTAATTAGAGAGAGAATACTACTTATTAAATAGTATTACTATTTTTAGAGTCCTATTTCACACTTAGAAAGAAAAATACTAATTTTGAAAACGTATAAAACTTTGAACGTAGCGAACTTTGAACCCACGCCTCTCGGAAACCGTCCAAACGTTTTCTAAACCCAACAAAACCATACTTTCTCATCAAGCTACGTCGAAATTCTCTCGTTGCTTTCTTTTATTATTTTGGGATATACGAGCAGCACATTGTACACTTACATAAACATAATTACATTCAAATTGAATTTCCCACCAAAAATCCGCCTGGAATTTCACGAGTTCCCGTTGAGTGCTTAACACAGCCTGCTGTTAACTACACCACCTGATTTTTTGTTTTAGTGCAGATTTTTTTGCCTAATTATTTTTCAACAGGTGACGAATTTCTGTCTCGAGCACCACTACAGCCAGACGGTAGCGGCAATCAGAAACAGCGTTTTAGTTATCGTTCGCAATTAGTAGATCTTATGAATTACTCTGTGTGCAATGCTAATACTTAAACTTTGAAGTGAAGGTGAACATGTCATTACAGAAAAATAGATTAATAGAAAGGAAACGTTGTGTAGGTTTATGCGGAAATTCATAAGTAAATAGAGTATATATTTATCTGATATTTGTTTATGATCACTCACGTGGTGTGTAAAATGATTGTTATTAATTGTCGACATAAGTTAGAAAATAGTGAAGCTGCAAAAAGTATGGTAATGTCAAAAACTATATAAATAAAAAAAAATCTACAGCTAACGAAAATTGAATACGTTCACCCTTATTATTTTTAACATATTACACGTATGACCGAAGAGAGCTTGATTTTCTGACTTTTGATATGGCTGACGAATATAGTCTCTGCAATATACACTTGGGAAATTAGGATGTAAATTTTCATTCACCGCTCCCGCGTATCTATACGTGGATTCTTTGTTTCCATCGGAAATTTAAGGACAGAAATTCGCTTGGGAGTGAAATGTATGTGGCTTCGTACAAAGCAGCTATAGTAATATATTTTTATCGATATACTTACGTTATTTATAAGGACTTTTATATAACGTTAGTATTATATTCCAAATACCTTTGTAATTAAAAACAATAAGTAGACAATTTAAGACTGTACTTGGTACTTCATTAGTATACTCGCCAGGACTTCTAGTATTTTTTTTATAATAATATAGGGTCATTTGTATAGATAATTTTGTAATTATCACGTCCAGTTAGTTCAAATAATTTATATTGTTAAAATGAAGCTCTTAAGCTGGTTAAATAGTTTAATCGCGTATATTAGGGTTCCGTACCTAAAGGATCAGTTTATTGTCCATCGGTCCGTCTGTAAAGACGAAGGTTTTAAGCTGAAATAAATATTACATTCAATTCAAGAAATGTAGAAAAATCAAGCTACTAAGTCAACGTTATTTATAGATAAGATGTTAATTAATTTTAGTGCATTTTGAATGAAATTCGCCGCGTTAGCACAACCCCTATGCCCTTCCCCGTCCCCACGGTCAAATCCCTTTAACCTAAAGTGAAAACACAATACAACTAAAAGAAAAAATTCAAAAATTCAAAAATTCAAAAATTGAAAAAGTAAGAGAAAAATTTCAAAAACTTCTCATAGGTTTATTACAAAAAAATACCATTAAAAACTTGTATGTAAAAAAACCATTGGAATATCTATTTTATTTCATACAAAAGTCATTTCAAATAAAATCCTATAAAGTATTTCTTACATTAATTTCATAATTGTAGGTCTACAATCATAAAATTTGAAAAGGTAAAGCGATAAATAAAAGTTTTAGTAACAATAAAACATGAGTGTAAAAAAGCAGAATAAAGAATGCAAACTTTCGATCCCCACTCGAGGAAATGAAATATTTAATATTTTCAAATTAAATATTTCATGTTTAAATTTTTTCACTCTAGTAACAAGGCACAGCGCGGTGTTGAGTTCCGCCACTCAACACGCAATCCCTCAAAATCGGAAAGTGGGGAACGGAAGTAGAATGGAGTGTCTTAACACTTGATTGCCAAGTTCCCTCTGCCTACCCTTCCATGTGCGGCACACAGCGTAAAGCGGAGTGACGAGTTTATATATATATATCTTTTATTCAATGCTTTATTGGCATGATACATGTTGACATTTAGAAGTTATCGAGGGTGTTTGTATGGAAACTATGGATAAACTAGTTGCGTCAGTGCTCTCATGGAGTTAGGAAAACTTTTAATAGTGTTTATGTCCCCAAAGAGCCTGGAACGTGCCGTCGAAGTACATCAACTGTGCACCGGTTATCTTAGAAGTTATTACAAATACTATCGGCCAGCGCCCTCAAGAAATCTCAGCAGAGTTCTATGTCTTATAACTTTCCTAATAACTTTTCGTTAAGAAATTACATATTTTTACCAAACAAATTATGTAGTAAAAACTTAACACATTAACATTAAAACCATTAATAACATTTTATAGAATAACTGAAAAATGGACATTTATTATTTTCTATCTTTCTTAAGAAAATATTATGAAAAGAGAAAAGTATTGAAATTTATATACGTGGTCATGACGCAAGTCGTCATTGTGTTCTATCTTGTAGAAATTGAATATAGTTAATTATTCAAAAAATAGTATAATTTCTTTATTTGGTTTATTAAAAAAAATCGTTCGTCGTCGTCAATTCTACTTAAATGATACCAAAGTTTTATATAAAAGAACCAGTATTGAGAAGAATTTGTTACCGCTTGGATATTTTAAATTTTCAAATTTTACGGATTGCGGAAACAGACTCGGAAATCTGAAATTATTTTGAATGCACAACGTATCAATTCAAGCACTCGTAATGTATTTGTACCTAAGTAGTAGGTAGAAGTGCAGTAAATAAATAAAATTCAAGGACAAGGGTGAAAAAAAATCAGTCTATAAAAGTTACCATAAATTAGGAAGCTAAAGTGCACGCGAAGGAAACAAGAAAAAAATTGAAGTACGTGGTTTTCAACCCGAGCAGCAGCTTAGAATGATCTCGTAAGACCCGAGAGAATCTGTCTTGTGAAACACCATTCTGAACGCAAAATATCGCTTAAAATACTTATTCTGTGTTAAGTAATTAAATATGTTCAGAACTTAAAATGCTTTACTAAATGTTCAAATCTTAGGAACAATAATACTTAAGATTTAGGTTCGTTTTAAGCACAATTATTTATATTGTACTAAATAACTGTCAGCGAAGTTGGGACGACAAATATATATTAAACGAGTATAATTGTAAAGTACTTTTTTAGTACCTGTATTTACAGTCAAAAGTCAGAATTACAGTTAGGGCAAACGATAAAAGAAAAAAATCTAAAAACGAATTAGCATCAATTATTAAAATTTATTCGCAAGGCTAGCCTTTTTCAATTAAGAAAATATAGTCAAGACTTCGGTGTCAAACCATACGTTTTTAGATATACGACAAATTAGAAATACTTATTATTTTTTTATTAATTTTAATGACTGATTCTGAATCGTGAATGACAGATTTATGGATCTGGCAAATAAACACCGCATGATCCCTCACGTCGTATAGTGCAGCGATAATACACCTTTTTATTTTTTTATTCAATTTTTCTAAGGAAGTCTAACTTAATAATTTTCTAGTAAAAAAATTCTCTTATAAGGTATTTTATATGTTTTTTCTTCTTTTCTTTGACAGCTAATTTTTGTCTCGATTTATCATAGTCGGTCCAAGCGAGCGATTAGCGACGAACCTTTGACGTTTTCTTGGTTTACGTACGTACAAAAAAAAACAAGTTACTAAGGGTCGTTAGTCGTTAATACCTAAAGGTCATTTTATAATTAATTTGGAAATAAAATAAAACTTAATTGTTAAAAATTGATTGCATATAATATTACAAAACAATGTTCCTATCAGTATATATTCATTTACTACTAAACTTCTGGACTTACCGATAAAAACATCTAACTGAAAATTAGGAATAAACATAGAAATGCACGGTTTCATGGTGCTAGCTGATTGTATATTTGCATCGTTCATTTCTACAAAATACTAATAATTTACTTTCAAAATAAGGCTACACATTATATAACATAATTCTATTCAAAAATAAAAAAAAATAAAAATAATGTAATATAGCAAAAGTGGAAAAGTACATAAAGCAATAATAGTAAATATTTTTTTTTTAAAATAGAATTTAAATAAGCATAATTTATATCTTCAAATTTAATCCATCTTTGTGATCTTCATAATAAATTGTTTTCAAAGCAGTCAATTAGACTTAACGCAGCTATCTGGCAATGTTAAGCAAGCGTAGTTTGTTTATTTCCGATTTCTTCTCCCCTAATCCGCCGGCGGTCCTGCAGTTATTGTTTCTGTTATTGGCGCGGAGAAAATTGAATTTGTCCACAATCCACCGGATTGCAATGCGGCTAGAGGATCCAAACCAAAACAAACATTCAATTTTCCAATCCACTTTTAGACTAGCAGTGAGCGGACACGATCGCAACAATGGGAGGTGTAAACAACGATACACCAATTAACGACTGTCAAATAAATGAATTGTTTCTTCAGTTTTGTAACAACACTACTTAATTGTAAAAACTTTCCGTCTAGCTTATAAGAACTTTCGTGGCGCAGGGGCACAAACATGCAACTGTGAACGTGACAGGTTGTGGGTTCGATTCTCACTGGAGATATTTTCATTACTATGCTCTGGTACGCAAGCCGCGGCGTTGAGTTCCGCCACTGAACATGAAATGGTTCAAACAGCATGGAGAGTCTTAGTATTCAGTTCCCAAGTTCCCTCTGCCTACCATATACCATATGGCACATATGCGAAGAATCAGTTAAACAATAATTTATTTAAATTTAAAATGGTTTAACAGGGCCGCCGCTAGGTGTTCGAGCGCCCGCGTGCAATACCGATTGTGCCGCCCCGTAACTACATATGCTGAGAGAAAAACATTAAAACATATTTTTGTTTACTGAAATGTAAAACTATATTATTACTATCAATAAATTTGTTATTGTCATTTTGGCGGGCGGCGGTTAAGTGACCCATCAAATTGACCATAGGAGACTAAAAGACATCGAGGGCAGGTGCTCGGGAAACACTTGCTGCTATCCTTCCATCTTCTTTATAAAAAATTATGGATATTATGAGAAATGGTTTCTCATGCGATCCGGCCAACCCCGCGCGCCATGAGGTATCTGGGCATCATGGGTATGAAATTTGCTACTGAAGACTGCAGAAGTGAGTAACCAGGCTCCTGTACGAGAGACCGCTTCTGAAAAACGATTTGTTCAACTGGTATTCCACCTTAACCTTATTACAAGATCGAGAAGCTCGTCGCTTACCAGCATACCTCAGGCAGCGACAATAAATACAAAGCTGCAGAATAATCATCCTGAAGTCCGAACAACCAGACTGGCAGACTATGAGTCTCTGTAGATAGAAGCGAAAAAGGAAGCGAAATTAGATTTAGCGGGTTACCCCTTGATACCAAAGATGCTGCGGAAAAACCAAGAGAAAAACAGCCTAGTAAGCTACCACCTATTATATTATACGGAATTTAAGACGTTATTAAACTTGTAGAATTGTTATAGACCACCGGCACATAATATACAGCAGAAACCAATTAAGAATAACTTGTGTAGACACAGCGCTATACAAAAACGTCATAACACTAGTTCGAAGTAAAGTACTAAAAGTACGTATTGATAATAGCACTATGTGGAGTTGTATAGTGTGGATTTTTTAACGATCCTCTAGTTGCGTGGATCTTTTAAGTTAACAATGTGTCCTTTACGTATTTTATTTCGAACCGTTGAAGGAATCGAAAAGAGTGGTAACAAAATCTTTGGTAAAATCATAATTATTTAAATATATCTACCACCAGTTTGTCACAAACATTACCTCAATTTCTAAGATGCCAATAATACGGCCACTCCAAGAATTACTGCATGAGTACTACCTTATCACGCAGTAGTAAAATGCGCCCAGGGACACAAAACAACAGACTGCCCAAATAAAGAAAGTAACACACCAGCACAATGATTCGCATAGTAAGAATCCCAATAATTTCAGCGGCAAAAAACGAGAACCAAGCCAACCAAAACTATCCCCTTAGTTACACGACCACATCCTGAAGAATTGCAGGAAGAACAACTATACTATGACATATTGTAAAATAAAAAAAATAACCCAACAACTACAACTGGTATAAACATTAAAATAGAAGAACTGCTAATCAAACAGTCGGAAGAATTCGACATTATCTTTACAACTTATGAGCCTCATAGTCACCATTGTTGAAAAAATATCAAAATGACTGCCCTAAGAGTGGCGACCTGGAATATCAATAGGCTTGCTTCGAACAAGAATGACTTAGAAATCTTTAAAAAAATTAACCAACGTGACTTATTATCCAGATGCAATGGGTCATAGAAATCCTATGAAACATCAAGTGCTCTCGGAGTATAGGACAAAGCACATCTAGGTTACGACTGTTGCAGTGGAAGGTAACAGCGGCCCACTGAACCTTTCGGCAATCTACATTTCGCCAATTGGTGAAACTAAATTTATAGAGTTTAGTTTGGGAAGGGGTCTGAGAGTACATCGAGGAAAGTATTGATATAAAAGCTTGCTGGGTTAACACTCCTCTTGAAAAATAAAAAGGTTAACAAGCTGTTGCCAACTTACCTCTTGAGATAAAACTTCAAACACTAGAGAAAACAAGAATACCCAGGATATGGCACCAAAGTAGTGGCACAAGTGACATATGTAGATATCCATATAGTAAAAATGATATGCAAGCCAGAAAAGCCACCGGAGAACGCATCCTCATAAAGACCTGTACTATCGAAGTTGCTTGAGAGAATCCTCCCGAGCAGAGTATTACACATAACTAACAAAGATATAGTGATACCCAAACATCAGTTTGGTTTCAGGCAACATCATTCTACTGTAGAACAGTTACATTGAGTCTGTGATAAGATTAGATACTCTTTCGAAAAGAAAGAATACTGCTCTGCTGTGTTCTTAAATGTTGAATGGCAGCTTTCGAAAAGATGTGGCAGAAGGGTCGGCTCTATAAAATAAAGATGTCTTTACCACATACCTACTACCACTTAATGGAGTCATATCAGATATTGCATTGATTTTTGGATCATTATTCAGATTTTCTGTAAAATGCAACTTTAATGCAACGATTTCATTAAACAAATCAATATTGTCAATGCTTGATTGACTTCTTGAATCATCTTTAAATTTTAGAGCCGTACGCTGACGCTGACGCTTTTCCCATGCCATAACATTTCTCATGCTGTAAGAGGGATAACACTTTATTATCAAAAGAACTTTGGATATTAATTGACGATGATGAATCGCTCGGTTTGCCGCCCCCACGGACGTGCCGCCCGTGTGCAATGCACGCCTTGCACACCCGCTTGCGGCGGGCCTGTGGTTTAAAGAAGCTACCGTCTTCTGTCATATTCTTATATTAAATACGAATAGTTAATTATGTTTTGCAAGAAACTTTCTTTTTATTTATTACCCTTTCCACATTATTGAATTTGAGGTGTTGCTGTTATTAGTTCCAATGTCACAATAAAAGCTAAATTTAAATATTCTAATATAAATGTGACACGATTTATTAAGTCTTTTCTAAACCGTTTTAATGTGGGTTGAATGTAAATAGTCTGAACTCTGAAATAAAGAAACTTGATCAAGTTAATTAGCAAGACCGTTCGTTGGCGACTAATTGCGCGTTTTTTGTGTCCTAAGTCTTTTAAGAGGACAAAAGCCAAAAGATACGGGAATTGTTGGAGCACATTGGAATTATTGAAGATCGTAGTATTATTAAAATATAATATTGTTTATGAATTCTAAAAGTGAATATGTAACAAGATTTTAGTATATAAGCTAACTTTATTTTTATTCACTTTATTCACTTTTTATGTATATCATTGACATTTCCATGTAACTTGACGACTCAAAAGTGCTTACGATGGCTTAATTGAATAAAGAACATTTTGATTTTGATTTTAGCTTCTTATATTTTAATAGACAAACTTTCATTACGAATAAAGTAATTTTTGGCAATGTGGAAACGGAGTAGCTTTGAAAGTAATCAAATTAGTTAGTTGTTATATTATCAATGCAAATTTAAAAAAGGTAAATTATATTTTTGGAGATTTTTTTTAAGAAATTAATGAAACTCCACATGAAATTAATGAAACTCCACTTGGTTCCAATAAAATGAATGGTTTTCAATAAAATATTTAATATTTTCATATCTTTGATCTGGTAATAAGGTAATAATAAGCCAAATTTTGGCGTCAACTCTCCCACTCAACATGCAAAGCCTCAAATTCGGCGGAATGTGGGGAACAGATCGGAGCTTCCTAACACTAGGTTCCCAAGTGCACTGTGCCTACCCTGCCAAGTGCGGGATAAAGCGTGAAGGTTCACGCTGCAATGAAACGAAAGAAAATGTTTATAATCAGTATTTACTATTAATCATTCTACGAGTATATAATTTTAGTACTTTTATGCTTTACGTTGGAGCCCGTAATATATTAGCTTAATAAGTATGCTAATTTATACCAATTAAAATTGAGTAAGACCTTAAGGCAAAAAAGCTCAAATTACCTCATATATCAATACATACTTATACCTAATATATAAATACATTGCCAGTATAGAATAGCCTTACGTATCATTACGCCTGCTATATCGTTCTGAAATGCTGACTAACGAAGCTACGTTCGGTTAAACGTTTTACGAATGTATTGTTACAAGCCTCATTAGCCACAAACCATAAAAATATAAGAATTGTAGCTATTCATCGCTAAGGTAATTTACAATTTCTTCATTTGGATTATATTCTTCATTGAATGAGCTTTTTAGTCTTTGTACCACTGACTTATTAAGACGTCTTAGTCTTAGTTGCAGTTTACGAAATATCACACCCTTAAGCAGTTAAATAGACGATCTTGTTTTAATTAAATTATAACGTATTTATTTAAGTGTCAACTTGAATAAAAAATTAAAAATGTAAATAATTTTAATCTCCAATTTCAATCCAACTCAAGGCCCAACAAAAGTGTACTTGAAGTAAATTTTCACCTGTATCAGGTTCAAAAAGGACAAACGTAAAAAGTCGCTGACGAGGATCGGTCATAGAGGGATTGTGCCCTATCATCGTCGTCGGTCGTGTCGAGAGCCCGCTAGCCACTAGAGCTGAAAGGCGACGCGGGATTGTTCAGTCAGAGTGCACGTTTTAAATCTAAGTCCGTATTACGTATTTTTTGAGGTGAAAATTCCGTTGATTTTTCAGCGTTTGAGTTAAAGTACAGTTATCATTCTGCTGTGTTGTTTCAGTTCCAATAATACTTTACACTTAGGGAGGTTTTAAGCGCTGCCGTACTTTTCATTTTAGATTGAAATAAAAAATCCTGCCATATGCGAGTCGTGCCGAGTGTAACGTACGGATTTCAAAATTGGTAGATAACGGGCAAAATTTATAAAACTTGATACATTTAAATTTGTTAGTACAATTATAATTTTGTAATTGTTTTTTACTGTTATATAAATATAAATCTATTTTATTAGATTTCTTTAGTACATTTGTACAAGTTCCTAAAGAGGGTTTTTTTCTATTATATCGAAATTCTTTCCGAAATCTCGATAATCCTCGAACTCCTGAAAGACTGTGGATAAAATTTGGCACTAAGTCACACCTTATAATAGAAATAAAGGAAGGTACCCCAATAACCTATAGTTATAGAAATGGCACGAATTAAGAACTTATAATACAAAATATAGAAGAAATTAAAAGTGAATATCTTTAGATATTTCATGGGGTATATAGGGTACTTACCGTTGATCTACAGTTCTACATTTTGTTGTTGTGTGTATATAGTGTAATTTTAGTTACGTATGAACTCATATTGCACTGACTTCACTTGTCAATTTTATAAGTAGTCTCCCGTTGACATATAATCTTGAAACTGGAACACAGAGTTCCCATTGGGCGATTCCGACTTGGAATTAATTACTTTTTATTTAACCTGTGGTAACGCTAAAAAATATTTGCTTTTATGACGGAAGTAGATTGCGAATATTCCTAGCCGGTAATAGGAGGGCTATCAGAAAAACTATTTAAAAATATCCGTAAGTGTACAAATCTTGCAAATAAAAATTTACTAAAGTGAAGCCTTCTTCCGAACAAATTATGAAGACGCGTAAGAATTGTAGCATTTTGAACAATTACTTTTTATATCATTTTTTTATAAAGGAGGAGGAAATTTATTAAATTTATAGCTTGCAACCGTAGCCACAATATATTAAACAGTTTCACGTATCTAATATGAATTCTGGAAGTCTCTTGCACGACAGGCAATATGGCCGACATAACCTTGTTAAGTACGCGCGACGCCTACCGACGCTTCAAAGGAATCTCTAATGATTGCATCCGTAATGCAATTAACATTGCAATATTGTTATATCATATTCAAACTATGATTACGATCCTTAATAAATAATGATTCGCTTTCTATTATATTATGTATTCACAAATCCAACTGTTCACATGTAATTTTGACTTTCTGTGACAAATGTATGTATTTTACTGACGCTGAAATGTAGCTGTGTTCTTTATAATGTTTAAAATAATATTCTTTATAATGTTTAAAATATGTTATATAATTTAATTATATATTTTAACTCTAGTTAAAAAAAATACCTTGTTTTAAATTATTGCAATTAAGAAGACCACAATAGCATTTACTCACTAAGAATGTAATGTTTGATAAACAGGTAAAGAGAATATTAGACCTATTACAAAATTCTATATACTCTAGTAGTAAGAAAAAACTTCAACACAATTACTATCATGGTTAGTTATTCTTCATTTATGAAATTAACGGATATGGATGTTATAAAAAGTCTAAATAACGCGTTAATTGCTCATTCCCACTTACTTCTCATATTTTTTACTTTATTTTCTTTATTACCACTCATATTATTTCCTTTAGAGAGGCAATGTTTTGGCCCCACTTTGAACAGGAATGATGAATTCACTTTATGAATATTACTGTTTTAAAATTAGTCCAGTCTATATTTAGAGTAAAAATTTTCTTTTGTGTCTTGTTCCGTTCGCTACTTTATAAACGTTTGTTAGGAGCTGCGAATGAAATTGCTAGACTGCTGCGTAATTATAATATTTAACATCTTACATAATTGTCTTTTTTTATATTATTTTTCGTTAAAAAATAACCACATGGACTTGTGAAATGTTCAGGGTTTCCAATGAAATATTTTTCTACTAGCAACCCGAACACGGTTTCGTCCGTTTTAACTTTGGGATTCTTTTAGGCATTTGTCTGTGTTCGATTACAATGACTTTTAATGTCAACAATTTTAAGTGGATATTGAGATGATACTTTTGTTTTACTATGTTATACGAGGCCTGTCGTGGCGCAGCGGCACAAGCGTATGACTACGTGTGTGAGGCAACGAAATATTTAATATTTTCAATTTAAACGGAGCGTGGAACAGAGTGTGAGTGACTGCTATTGAGAAAGTAATTTTATCTAATATATATGAATATAATGTAAATATCGTATGCGAACGGACAATCCTCCACTATAAACTTACAACACCACCTAAATTAGGTAAACATAATATCAACTATACTTTCATCAATTGATAAGAAGATTATTGAAATATCTTTTCATTTAATTTACAATTTCTAAAATTTTTATAAAAAGAATGTTGTGAAAATTTGTATATATGAACTATACTTATGTTGTATCTTCAGACTTTAAGCTATTATCATGTTAAAACTTATTCATTTCTGTCCAGTACTTTTTGCGTAACTAGCGAACAAATTAACAGAAAGACAAAAATTCTGCTGAGTGGCTTTTTAGCTTCTATTGTTTATATATTAATGGACCCAATGTTATATTTATATTTTTAATATATTGGATTGACTTTTCTATCCTTTTATTATATACAAAGATAAATTATAATTAAAAAAAAAAACCTTTTATCGTCTTTTACATAATATTTTATTATAATTTTATTACACATGTTAAATGCTATCTATAACAGTTGTTCTGTGAGATACAAACGGATTTCATAAATAATAAATTTTCCCTTAAATGTGTCACAGCAGGAAATAATCTATGTAGTCTATCAAGATTAAACATCTGCGAGATCGTATCAATAAATTGCAATACGCAGGTATTTTAAAGTGAGTTATAAAATGTTCATGTGTATTTTTTAGGATATATACATATGTATACACCTATAAATTATTATTTAAAAAATAAATATGACAGCGTAAATATATAAAATGAAAAAGTTTATTTGAGGCCTGTCGTGGCGCAGCGGCACAAGCGTGTGACTGTAACCGACAGGTTTTGGGTTCGATCTCCAGTTGAGGAAATGAAATATTTAATATTGTCAATTTAAATATTTATTTTGATTTAAATATTTATTTTTATTTTGTGTCATGTCTTCACTCTGGTAATAAGGCAATGCGCGGCGTTGAGTTCCACCACTCAACACGCAATGCCTCAAATTCGGCGGAAAGTGGGGAACGGAAGTGAAACAGAGTGTCTTAACACTAGGGTCCCGGGTTCCCTCTGCATACCCTGCCTCGTGCGGGATATAGCGTGAAGCTAAAAATAATAAAAAAAAGTTTATTGAAAGTCAGAATTAATAACCAAAAATTTAAATTTTGACAAAAGCAGGCACTAACTTCATTTGATTTCATGTAAATAAGTCAGAAGCAAAGTAAAGTTAAAATTGACCTGAATCAGGAAGTAAATTGATTAGCCTTTTAAAAACGAGGCGACGATGTGGACTCCGTTATGACTCGGAGATTTGATCGATCAAACTTTACGAAACTTTACCGACTGTACTTTACGTAGTAATTATAATATATAATATATATAGGAATAAATTTTGCGTATGATGAAACATAGTATCCACATAATGCGACCATTATTAAGCTTCTTCAATTAAGTAACACTACAGAAAAAATATTGCGTACAATTCAACAATTTTTATCAATAAAAAAAACTTTTAAAATATTGAAATATATAAAATATTTCAAACAACGAAATATACGAGAAATTGAAAAGGCATATCATGTTAAAAGAGAACTACCTTTATGTAGTACTCAAAAATTCAACAAAACTACGTCTATTTCAGATGTGACAATAAGAAAACTTTTAGAATTCCACTATGGCAGCCCCCATTCACGCCAGTCCGGCTGTAGCACGGTAACTGGTGTAATTGCATCCGTTCGAGCCGATTTGTTCCTGCAGACTGCTTCTCACCTTTGTCACAAAATAGGAGTTTTATGATAATTTTTACTTTTTATTGAAGCCAAGTAGCTATCCCGAAGCTATAAATTTAAATATATGTAGACATTGTTATAGATATATTTACTGTAAATCTTAAAAGAAATAATATTATCACAACATCTATAAATAGCAATATTTTTTTATTAACAATAATATAGTAGATTTGTAGATTAAGTAATAAACATTTTTATTTTGAGGCCTGTCGTGGCAGCGGCACAAGCGTGTGACTTTAACCAACAGGTTCTGGGTTCGATCCCCGGTCGAGAAAATGAAATATTTAATATTTTCAATTTAAATATTGAATGTTTCATTTCTTCGCTCTGGTAACAAGGTAAAGCGCGGCGTTGAGTTCCGCCACTCAACACTGAATGCCTCAAATTCGGAGGAAAGTGGGGAACGGAAGTGGAACGGAGTGTCTTAACACTAGGTTCCCGGGTTCCCTCTGCCTACCCTCCTCGTGCGGGATACAGCGTGAAGCTGAAAAAAAAAAGAAAAAAAAGGATAAGTGCGAGTCAGATCGCGCTTGAAGGGTTCCGTAACATTATTTTTAAAACTGGAAAGAAATCACGACTGTTGTGTAAGCATTCATACATATTTCTACTGTTTTGTTTTTTGTATTTGTTGTTATAGCAGTTAAGTATACCACCATCTGTGAAAATTTCAACAGTCTTACTAACAGGGGAAAGTATCTTAAAACTTTGTTGACCCATAAATATGTAAATATAAGATATTAGAACATGAACTCATGAATTATGTCATCATTATGAATATTCTCGGCAAACGGATTACAAAATGATTCTATAAGAGTTCTATTTTTCCTTTTAGTTGTACAAAGCCTAAAAATTAAAACAAATATTGACAGTAACTTGTAAACGTAATATAAATGTAAATATCATTATAAATTCAAATATTACATTAACATAAGCGCCTAGAGTGCCTTACAGTTACGAATTCTCAAAGTTTTATCTTGTCAAAAGTAAAATTCTAATATAAATTCCTAGAACAATTTTGACGTAGATGTAAAGCATAAGCAAAGAGAATTTCTAAGCAAAGCCTTAAATCGTCTATCGTATGGAGCCGCAACGGCGACGCGATACCTTTTGGCGCGGGCCGGCGGTCGCTTATGGCGCCCAGCAATATCAGTCGACTGACATACAGTTAAAGGGAATTTTATTGTTAAATTAGTATTCATACAGTAGAAAAGCATTCTATAAGCAAAGTTTTCACCCCCTATGCCTCTTTAAAATCGTCACAATTGATTTTGAATTATTCACGTTTTTATATTTTATTTTTAAATATTCCTAAATTTTTTTATAAAAAGTTTTAAGCAAACAGGCAAATAAGTTAAAAATATATCATAGTAAGCTTTGTAAATAATTTAATAAATTTAAAGAAATAATAATTATTATATAAATACTTACATACATATCAATAGTAAAAGTATAATAAAAAATAAATAAAGTGACCTATTGGATGAGGCAGTATGTGCTAAGTGTGAAGGCGAGGTTACATAAATTCAATTTGAACACCTCAGAGAGCTCTGCAAATTGCCTCGTCGGCCAGTAAGCAGAGTTAACCCTTTGACGCCGATCACCGTCATTCCGTCACCTAACCATTTCGTGACGTAGTTTCGAATCGCATTATTTGGATTCAGTTTGTAAAGTATAATTTAATTTAAACGGTACGATAAATATCTAGGTTAAAAGCGCATCGTTGTAATTAAGACTAAAATCTCTGGAGAGTTCGGTAGATCTATAGCCTTGTCATTTCGCAAATAAAAGTTTTGTAAATTTACTGTTTCAAGTTAGATGTTTAAGTTTTTTTTTTAGTAATGAAATCTATTATTTAGCTACACAAAAGATGAAAAGCTTTGTAGATAAGGTAAGGTAAAGTAAGGTATTGGCTTATAAAAATGTCTGTATGCTTAAATATATTTAATATTAAAAAAAATAAGAAAAATTAATTACAATAAAAAAAAAATTATTCGAATAATATAAAAAGTAGTATTTTATAAAGAAACATATAAAAATAATAATAGTTATTATAAATTAATTAATATGAAACTACTGGTTTGCAGTATCTGGGGTGGCGTAGATAATTCTCATAGTGTTTGTATAACCGGATCCTTGTCTCCAACCGGAAACTATTATTATAGGATCTCCGATTCTTATAAATCCTTGCTCCATTGCCCACTTGGTGCAGAAATTCACGCGGTTTTCTAGATCCGTCTGCCAATCCATAGAAGGTTCGGCTGTGAAAAAGTGTGTCTAAATGAATAAATGAAGAGAAGGAGAAAGAGAGTTTTCTGTTTATGTACAGTAAGAAATTTTATTGAAAATATTGTTTAAAATATAACAAATTTAGCTAAATTAATTTAAAACATTAAATATATATTTTTGTTTTATTTTATCTTTTTCAATATTTTTCTACTCATAATTTGTGGAGTGTACTTAGGGACAATATTTTCCGTAATCTGTTTGTTTACGGTTAAACCCGCATATAGCAGGGTAGGCATCTCCGGAATCTAGTGTTGAAACACTCCATTCAGTTTCTAACCTTATGCCAAATTTGAGAGACATTGCTTTTTGAGTAGCACTTAGAAGGGAACTTAACGCCACGTTTTTCCTTGTTACTAGAGCAAATAAATAAAATTAATAAATATTTCATTTCCTCGAATGGGAATTGAATCCACTTTCAAGTTTATAGTCCCACCACTCACTATATCCTCGGTGCCACGACAGACCTCTTTGTATACAGCGTCTCGTACATATTTTAAATTACTTTAATAATAAATGAAATATCTACCTACATTCATAAATTAAAGGGATGATCCCTCTCCATAAATGTATCTGGCGGGCGATAACTGGATATCTAGTAAGGGCAATAATAGGGCACCGGGGTCTATATTGGGCTATGATTTGGGCTGATTTCCCTGATGTAGTGATTACAACGATCGCCGCGGCTAAACATCGATGCGCCGCCATTGTCGCAGCAACAGCTGCTGCGGTTGTTTGATCGCAAGGTAAGTTTGACTGTAAATAATATGTATATAGGAAAATCAAAAAAAGAATCATCGTAAAGTGTATAAATAAAATAGTAATTTATCAATTAAGTGTAAGTGTATAATCGTGTAGTAGTGTATATATTTTCGAGTTTATTAATACTTTAAGTACTAGCGGCTCGCCCGCGGGTTCGCCTGCTTGAATTACACTACTCCCTTTACTAGTCACCCAGGCCCGCCGCAAGCGGGCGTGCAAGGCGTGCACTGCACACGGGCGGCACGTCCATGGGGGCGGCAAACCGAGCGATTCATCATCGTCACGTAATATTGAAAGTTCTTTTCATAATAAAGAGTTATCCCTCTTACAGTATAAGAAATGTCATGGCATGGAATAAAAAGTGAGCCGTCAGCGTACGGCTCTAAAGTTTCAAGATAATTCAAGAAGTGAATCAGGCATTGACGGTATTGATTTGTTTAATATAATCGTTGCATTAAAATTGCATTTTACAGAAAATCTGAATAATAATCCAAAAAAAGGTTAACAGCTTGTTAACCTTTTTATTTTTAAAGAGGAGTGTTAACCCAGCAAGCTTTTTGTATGAGGTTAGTAATGTATTAGATCGCATCATCTATCTCGTCAGGTCCTCAATGAATTCTCAGACCCCTCCTCAATCCTTGAGTTTATGGAACAAGATATGAGGCCTCTCGTAGCAAATAATGGACGTCGTAATAGTAAGGACACGCGTGTGGTCTGTGCTACTGTCTAGACTTTCAACAAATTACATGAAAGTTCATCCTTCATGTAATTTGTCGAATGTCCCATTATTATGAAGAAATACAGCATTTTGGTGTTTTATTTGGATCTGTTATCCAGTAGGTTGGTTCTCCCGATGATACACAGTTAGGATTATTTCCGTCAAGGCATAACTTGAGTTGTGTGCCTTTAGTAGTTGTAAGTCTTGAGCCTCCAGTATGTATTTGGCGTCCCACCACCAGCTACAAATCTTACTCCTAGTTATGTAAAAATCTTCGTCAATTGGTGAAACTAAATTCATTAAATTTAGTTTCAACTATTGGCGAATAGTAGATTGCCGAAACGTTCAGTTGGCCACGGTTACCTTCCACTGCAACAGTGGTAACCTGGATGTGCTTTGTCCTATACTCCGGGAACACTTGATGTTCCATAGAATTTCTTAATACAATTGTAATATATCCTGTAAGACCCGTTCCATCTGGATGATAAGTAACGTTGGTTAAAGTTTATAAAGATTTCTAAGCCATTCTTGTTCGAAGCAAAATCATTGATGTTCCAGTTCGCCTCTCTTAGGTCAGTCATTTTGATATTTTATCAACAAGAGTGACTATGAGGTTCATAAAAGTGCCCATTTGTTATAAAGACCATGTCGAATTCTTCCGACTGTTTGATTAGCAGTTCGTCTATTTTAATGTTTATACCAGTTGTAGCTGTTGGGTTAATTTTAAATATTTCAATATAGTATAGTATAGTTGTAATTCCTGCAATTCTTTAAGATGTGGTCGTGTAACTAAGGGGATAGTTTTAGTTGGCGCTTCTCGTATTTTGTCGCTGGGTATTGGGATTCTTGCTATGCGACTTTTTAAGACCTCCTTGTAGACTTCACAGCCTTTATAGTTGACCGAATGTGCTCCTTGGCAGAGAACACATTATGCTGGTGTGTTACTTTCTTTCTTTGGGCAGTCTGTTGTTTTGTGTCCCTGGCCCCATTTTACTACGACGTTATAGGTTCTCATGCAGTAATTCTTGGAGTGGCCGTATTGTTGGCATCTTTGAAATTGCGGTAATGTTTTTCTTTTTGTTTGGATCTTCATTTGACAGGCAGCATTTGGTGGTAGATATATTTAATATCTTTCATTTTTGTATTGTTAACTCTGGTTTCGATATTAACAAAAGAAGTTGAGATACTCCTGGTTCCAATTTTGAGTTCATAATTTTACCAAAGTCCTTGTATCCAGTCTTTTCGATTGCTTCAACGGTTGCACTATGTGGAGTTGTATAGTGTAGATTTTTTTAACGATCCTCTAGCAGCGTGGATCTTTTAAGTTAACAAAGTGTCTTTTGAGTACTTAATTTCGAACTAGTGTTATGACGTTTTTGTATAACGCTGTGTCCAAGTTATTCTTAATTGGTTTCTGTTGTGCATTATGTGTGGGTGGTCTGTAATAATTCTACGCTTAATAATATCTTCAAAGCCGTATAATATAATGGGTTGTAGCTTACTAGGCCGTTTTTCTCTTGGCTTTTTCTCAGCATCTTTGGGATCAAGGGGCAACACGCTAAATCTAATACTTGTTGTGATTTTTATGGAGAAGGCGTGTTTCTACCTTTTTCGCTTCTATCTACAGAGACTCTTAGTCTGTCAGTCTGATTGTTCGGACTTCAGGAGGTTTATTCTGCAGCATTGTATTTATTGTCGGTAATTGAGGTTGGTTCCCCAGCGACGAGCTTTTCGTTCTTGTAAACCGGTTAAAGTTGAATACCAGTTAAACAAATCGTTTTGCAGTAGCAGTCTCTCGTACAGGAGCCTGGTTACTCACTTCTGCAGTTTTCAGTAGCAAACTTCAAACCGCGATACCCGGATACCTCATGGCGCCGGGGGTTGGCCGAATCACTCGAGAATCCATTTTTCTTATTATCCATAATTTTATATGAAAGATGGGAGGATAGCAGCAAATGTTTCCCGAGCACCTGCCCTCGGTATTTTTTAGTAAATTTGGTCATTTATAGTCTCCTTTGACCAGTTTGATGGGTCACTTAACCGCTGCTCGCGGGCTGCCAAAATGACTATACAAAATTTGTTGATGATAATAATATGATTTTACATTTGAGTAAACAAAAATATTTTTCGATCAAAATAAATGTTTTATATTTGGTTAAATGTTTTTCTCTCAGCATATAGTTATTTAGTTACGGGGCGGCACAATCGGTATTGCACGCGGGCGCTCTAACACCTAGCAGCGGCCCTGTAGTCACCATTATCTACTTTCTAATAACATAATCACTTTTAAGACTTGAATAAAAATTTTAAAGCATTTATGTTGAAGTAAATGTTTTTTAATGATATAACTTTTTTAACCAATTGAAATTAGTGCTTACTAAATGTTGACGTAAGTTGGTTAATCGATAACAGATAGCATAGATAAACATAACAAAAAAAATACTATTGTTGTTTTTTATTATATCTTCCATGTACTGTAACCAGTTACAGATTTATTATAACCTTTACCTTATCAATGACATCGTAAAAGATTTGCTTAGTCCATACACAAGATTCCGCTTCCTTACATGTCGATGCTAAACAAGCGACAGTGGCTACAGGATGTAATCCTACAGCAGTGTTCGCTGAGAGAACGAGTGCATCGGCGCCATCGAGAACACAATTGGCAACATCTAGTAACTCAGATCTGAGAGGAATGTCATCATGACGCATGTGACTCAGTATGTGAGCGCTTACACAAATTGGTACGTTTGCCTGAAAAAGGTAAATCATGATTCAGCGTTGAAGTGTTTATTACAAAAAAATATGTATATATTCTTTTTTATTCTAGTTGTATGTAAAAATGCTAAGTACATAGTTATTTAATATTGTAAGTATCGAATTTGTTTTACAGTTATATATTACGGCGAACAATATATTTTAGAGGACATTCGTGGTACAAGCTTGTGACTTTAAGCGATAGGTTGTGGGTTCGTTACCCACTTGAGGAAATGAAATATTTAATAAATTTCAAATTAAATATTTAATATTTTTATTTCTTCGCTCTAGTAACAATGTAAAGCGAGGTGTTGAGTTTCGCCACTGAACACTCAATATGTCAAATTCGGCGGAAAGTGGGGAAACGGAAATGGATTAGAGTCTTAACATTAGGTTCCCAAGTTCCCTTTGCCTACCTTGCTATGTGAGGGATACAGGGTGAGGCTGAGTAATATATATTTGAATAAGTATTAGTTATAATTTACTAGTTCTTTTGTTGGGTTATCATTAATTTGTCAATTTGCATAGTAAAACCAGCATAACAATTTCACACGTATACAGAAAATCAAATTCCTTTATTTACGTACCATAAGGAACATTCCTTAGTTTCTACTATTAAATTGAAAAGGAAATATATATTTTCTTTTCAATTTAATAGTAGAAACTACCTTGTTTACTGTTTTATATTTTATATTTACGAGTACAAATTCAACGTCAAAACTAAAAATTGAAAATATGAAAGATTCCTGTAACTGCAAATACCTATGAGACTATATTCAGATATTCCGCAGGGACTTTTCGTATCTTATATACGCTGAATATCGATACCCGCTTTAGTAACAAGCGTTGCGGCCTTCGCAACGAATCGTTCTTTTTGGATTTTTTTTTAAAATACACTATTAATCTCGTAATAAAAAGTTTATAGGTAGGTAGTTTGTTCTATAGATATATTACTATAGGTAGTATAAACTAAAAAAACTAAATTGTATATATAAATATATTTTTACCTTATTTGCTCTTGCGATCATATTCTTTTGAGCTATAATGATTTTTTTAGGTGTTAAGTCTGACGCTAGCTCCTGGCGTGTTAACATAATGCCATTGGCTACCTGAAGTATAAATATTATTAAATGAATTCTGGAAAATAGGCGGTAGATTGTTTACTCCACAAAGTATGTTTATTTTATATAAACAACTTGGGAAAAATCATTTATAGATATTGTCTTTAAAGTTATAATGTTATGAGAACAAGAAAGTAATTGAGATAGATAAGTCAATAATATTGTGTGAAATGCAAGCAGGTGCCGTGCGCTTGTATTAAATATTTTATTTCATGAAAATTTCTTTCAATTTAAAAATTTAATGTTTCATTTCTTCGCTCTGGTAATAAGGCAAAGCGCGGCGTTGAGTTCCGCCACTCAACACGCAATGCCTCAAATTCGGCGGAAAGTGGGAAACGGAAGTGGAACGGAGTGCCTCAACACTAGGTTTCCGGGTTCCCTATGCCTTCCCTGCCTCGTGCGGGATACAGCGTGAAGCTGAGAAAACAAAAATGAAAATATTAAATATTTCATTCCCTGAAGTAGGAATCATACCCTGCGTCACGACTGGCCTAAGCTCACAAACTATGTATAATACTGAAAAGAACATAGCCGGATACATTACCGCGCGTCGCATTATGTAAATCATATACAAATTAAAATAATTAATTTAATAAAATAATAATATTACTCAAAGATTAAAGACGATCGTTGTTTTATTTTATAAATGTTTTATTTACAATATATGAGAATATTAAACGTTATAAAATATTAGACTACATTTATTTCAGTTACGTATTAAATTATTGCGCCGTAATATCATCAAAATAATATATGTGAGAAAACAATAACATAACGTGGCACTTACAAATAGAATGTCATCGAAGTTTCGAAAACCTTCGATAGTTTGTATGTTGGCGACAATGGCTATTTTCTTTCCTTTCTCTCCCATTAAGTGCCTCAGCTCGGTAATAGCATTAGCCGAGTTTACGAACGACGCGACAAGAATGTCCAACTGAAAAGAACTGACACTTTATTACATTAACAATTTTTTTTGTAAGGTTCTCTCATTTCTGTAATTACGAAATGTTCAGCTTTTAGAAGAATTACGTCAGTTTAATGTGAACATATTAATTAATTTGGGTTTTAGGCTTTTATTTTAATGAAAAATAAATTGTAATAATTAACAACAAAAATATATGTAGTTATTCTTATGTATACATTTTTACATTTTATTTACTTTCGTGCGTGTTTATCGTACGGGTAAGGAAATTGTATGTGGATAAACTATTCTGTTTTTAAGTTTTCATACCTCAAGGCAAACGGAAAATACATATATCTTATAGAAACATTTTATTTTGTCTGTCCATATGTGGATATCATTTGTATCAAAGTTGGGTAAATAATCAGGTTGATATCAATTAAAAATAATGAAGTCTACAGTCCCTTGAATTTAAGAAAAAAGTAAGTGAACGTAATTAAAAGATACGTGTATTTATGCATTTTTTATTTTACTGACTCTATACGGAGTGGTTATGGGTTCAATGTTTCGGTTCAGTGAAAAAGATAAAGAAAAAAGAAGTAATACTAAACTTAAATTTAAAAAGCGTATAAAAATTTTGAACGAAGCAGGATTTGAACCCGCGCCTCTGGAAAACCGTTCCAACGCTCTGACCAACTAAGCCATTCGTTGCAGCAGAACGGTTTTCCCGAGGCGCGGGTTCAAATCCTGCTTCGTTCAAAATTTTTATACGCTTTTTAAATTTAAGCTTAGCATTTTCTGTCCTAAGTGTGGAATAACACTTTAAAAAAAACATAGTAAAAAAGAAGTAATACCTGATTTTGGACAGCCATGGTTATAAACTCTTTATCAGTGTCAGAATAATTTGGCATATCGAAATCAACGTTGGGCACGAAAACGTCTTTGTATGATCCTAACAATCCCCCTCTTTCAATTCTGCAAGTCAAAGTCGTCGAGGATATCATTTCAACTTTGAGTTGAATAGTCTCATTGTCTATGAAAACGTGATTGCCCTTGTTCATCTGTTCAGCGAAATGCATGAAGTCAACATACACAGTGTAAGTTGAACACCTATCTTTATAGGTTTCATCTGTAGTTAAACGGACCACTTCCCCAGCGACAAGTTCCACCGTTCCGTTATATGTCTGTAAGTGTAATGGTGGCTGTTAAACTATATTTTACTACATTTGTATCTCGTATTCCGTAAGACTATGAGTAATAAAGATTAAAAACGTTAATTAGTTTGGGATTAACGTACTTAACTCTAGTTTTACGTATGATTAACGATTAAA
Organism: Eueides isabella; assembly: GCA_019049475.1. NCBI lineage: Eukaryota > Metazoa > Arthropoda > Insecta > Lepidoptera > Nymphalidae > Eueides > Eueides isabella. The sequence continues at coordinate 6,536,963 of CM032392.1, forward strand.
TTGTTATAGCTAGAAAAGCTGTTAAAGTTATTGAATTATATTAAACAATTGAAAAAAAAAAATAATAGGATAGAAAACAAACGTAATTACGTCAGATATACATCCTGTTCTAATTTTCTTTCCTTTTAATATTGCTGCTATACCTAAAGGAAAGGTTTTCTCAACTTTGATACTATAGTTTTTGACAGCTTGTCGAAGCATTTTAATCGTTTCTATGTGTTCTTCTTGGCTACCAAATGAAAAGTTCAATAAAGCTATATTCATGCCAGCTGCCATCATCTCTTCCATAATGTCGATGTTGTTTGTTGATTTACCTTAAAATATATCGTTGCTGTTTAAGTCATGGATTGTTATATTTTATGGGTGTAGTACGCAATATTTTATCAAATTATGCGGTCACTCTGGTGTATGAAGTCAAGCAAGTCAAGAGTTCATAAATATAATTTCCCGGTTCTGGTAATACAAACGTGCGACGTTCCGTTATTTCACACGGACACGGTCAACTCGTTTAATTTTTGTCAACGCGTCTGATTGATCTAAGTGAGTTATAATATCTAACTGGCAAAATTACAAAAGTACCTATAGATGCAATAATCCCAGTCAAGCGTTGACATGCTGGTGGTGCTTTAACGTCAAGTTTCAATACATGATCTAAAGATGAGATTGCGTGGGCAGCGGACAGTTGTTGTCCAGGGAGGTCCATTGCATCGTACTATGAAATGTATAATTCGTAGTAGGTAATTCTTCTGGTTCTTGGTGTTTCCCACAGATGGTAGAGTAGGCAGAGTGAACTTGCGAACCTAGTGTTTGGACACTCTCCTCCGTTTTACACGTAGCGCCGGATTTGGGGTAGTGCGTGTTGAGCAGAGGAACTCAACGCCGCGCTTTACATTGTTACCAGTAGAACGTAGCGTTTGGCACTCCGTTCTCTCTGCCTATCTCACTAGGGTATAGAATAAAGCTAATTTAAGCTAATTTAAGATACGTGAATAAAACTGTAACTCACAATTGACAAAACGTTTAGTTTATGCTTGCTATTTACTATATTATTATCATATTTGCAGTTTGAACTTTCGTAAATAACCTAAACGTGGAACAAGTGTCCGCTTAAGCATAAACTATGGGATCTTATTCTAAGTAGAAAACACCTTATGGTTCTTTTACAAGGTACACATATTATTGGTAATTCTTGTCGTAGTTGTTTAAACTTTTAGTTAGGTATAGATATAATTTTTGGTTAGGTACAGTTTTAGTGCCTTAAAGATAGTAAAAAAGTTACCTCATTGAGTTTAGTATCATTCTTTGTAGGCCACACCATAATTATAACAATATTTAATATTATTATATATTTCAACAAAGACAATTATAAAAATAACATTGACGTGACATTTAATGATACCATTGTCATTAGCAAGAAAGTAAAGAATAAAAATCAACAATGCTATAATAAGTTCGTTATATTTATTAATATTCGCACATTAGTTACATAAAAAAATCTATAATTATGTAAAAAAAAATTAAACGAATCAAAATAATAACTAAATAAATATAAGCAAAAAATAATTATTATTTTTAAATTATAAAATTGTGAAGGTCATTTTAAACCGGTGAAAATGTTTATTAAGAACCGAGTAACAATTCGAGCTTTACTCTTTTGTTTGTACCGATTTATATAATTATTATCTTTTAGTTATACAATTAAATCTAATTTAATTCCTCGCATTATGATTAATAAATAAATGATCGGGATTTTTTTCCATCTCTTTCGTCTTCATCAGAACATCTGGAAATTAAAGAGAAAAACTTGTTCTTAGAATATGAAACAACATGACATATGTATATATAAAAAACGAAACATTGTACAAAAATCTATTTTAAATATGAATATTGCATTATATCAGATATACGATATTTATATTATAACAAGCAATATAAATATAAAAGACGTTTTTGTTCTCTGTTATTCTTTCCAAAGTAGGTATTTTTTTAATTTAGTTTAGTTACAGAGTTGCGGAGTTGAGTTCCGCCACTCAACAGGCAATGCCTCAAATTCGGCAGTAAGTGGGAACGGAAGTGAAACGGAGTGTCTTAACACTAGGTTTCAAGTTCAATCTGCCTACCCTGCCCTGTGCGGGATACAGCGTGAAGCTGTGTATGAGCGTGAGTAGTTATAGAGTTTATAAGTATACTCTAAAAATAAAATCATATACTCACTCGACGTAGTGTTTTTTGATAATGCTGACTTTCCAAATATTGACCGTATCACAAAAGGAACTTGATTCGCAACCTCGTTGTAAAGTAATATAAGTGTCACCGTACACCAGCCAGCTCCTATTCACTGCATACTGCATCGCAAAGAAAATACGCGCCGATATGTTATCGTGCCATTTGTTATCTTGTTCCGCTGAAATATATTAAGATATTTAATTGAATCGAGTCTCTACATTGAGAAATTTTTCATATTGTTATTCTTTCATAAGAATATTATTTACTTTTAATTAAATTTGCGCATACATGCGATGTTAATAATGAATGTTATTATAAATAATTTCGTGTTTTTCGAAGTGAAATGGTGAAAATATTTAACGATACATCGAATATTACAATAACCAGACATACATTTTTTTTATTTCAATGAAACATTCAAAACTATATGCATATTTAACTTAGAAATAAAAATGTATTTAATACCATAATACATAAGAGGCATGATACTCCTATAAATATGAAGGAGACGCATAACCCTGATGTCAGTCGTAACTGCAATGACGATACTGCAGGGTCTCAAACAGTGAAGGTACTTAATAGTTTTTCCGCTGACCGTCGGTACTATGATTAGCCGAGCGTTAGTTTGATTAGCGACAGCAACGCATGATATAACTGCTGCACGCGCCGCATTTACTGGCACTTGGATCTATCAATGAAATAAAAAATTACAATATAAAATATTCATTTCATTTGTATCAGATCTGTTTAGAAGCAATAATATTTTTTAAAGTTAAGAGAGTCAAGTTTAAAAAAGCTTACAATATAGCAAAGTCAGATTTTGATTCACCTTATTGACTAAATTTCTAAAACTCTTTTTACTTATTGTTAAAGGCTCAATCGTATAGCATAGTTCATTTATTCCTTTCAAAACTTCAGATATAAGGTCAGTGTCGTAGCAATCTTTTAGTATTAATCCACTAGCACCATCCAAAAGAGCATTAGTAACGTCTGATATTTCACAATCAATGAAATTTCCATTTTCGAGAGCGTTTTGGAACACACCGCCGGATATGTAAAAAGGTTTACCTGCCTGTAATGAAATCCATTATATAAAGAGTCAATTTAATTTTCAATATTTACATTTAACTTTTTCCCAACCTCTAAACATTTTCCTGCTATCCATTTCTGAATTTGTGGCAATCGCGCCTGTTTTGATGCTTCCATTTCGTACGGTAAATACTCTCTTGATAATATCAAACCGTCTGTTTCCTAGATTGTGTTAAAATGCACACGTAACATATGTTATAGAGCATTTATAAATATATTTACATGTATATGTTTAACTTCTTTTATATATTAATATAATAGGTTTTTTGTTATTTTTTATATAAATAAAATAAATAAGATATGAGATATATACTTAATTATGCAAAAGGATTTATATAGTCTTTCTATGAACCGTAATGGTTATACGTTCGATTTCTACTAGGAAACAATGAAAGACTATTATTTCTCCACCTTCATGTTTAGGAAGATAATGGAAAACATGTGAGTGAAGCTGAAAAAAAATCTTTTAATAACAGTCTACAGCATACTTTTATAATTTCATCTATATTTCCGAGTCCTTCTTCGGTACATATGCCGCACATTAAAAATGGTCTCTTAACCTTTAGCGATCTGATTAAATTTTTTATTTTCCTGAGTGTATTTGGATGGCGCACATAGTTAATAACAATAGTGTCCAACTGCAATGAAAAACACTTTGTTGAGGTATACGTCTAATATGAATAGATTTAAAAAACTATGAAGTCTCACCTGATACTCTAAAGCAAATTTAACAATTTCCGTATCTTTTTTAGTTAAAAATGGTCTTGAGTGTTTAGCATGTCGAGTACAAACGTTACTGAGATTAGTTAACATTCCACCCTTTGTAACAACGCATTTTATGGACTTGTCATCTATAGTTTCAATACACTTGACAATAATTGCATCAGCAGCTATCGAAATCTCTGTTCCAGGTATAACGTCGACAGCCAAAAAACGATTATCAACAAATATTCTATCAGCTCTACATTTATTAAAGTAGTTTATGTTACATGTTAAGGTTATATTCGAATTTTTGATAACCGAAATTGACTTCAGATCCTGAAATGATTTTTTTCTTTATACTTTTCTTACTCTTATGTAAGCTTATTATTTTATTTTTATTGTTTAGATATTGAATAATTAATAAACGTACATTATCTATTAATCCAGTTTTGACAATACAAGTCTTGAGTTCAATACAAGTTGCTATTGGCCAATCTTTAACCGCGTACTTAGCGCAGCAAGCTTTAACTGCTTTTTTTATTTTACCGAGAAGACGTATTTTATCTCCTTTACTGCTACTTGACAGCTTGAATTTCGCAACGTTCATACCTGATTCTAGCATTTTCTGTATATCGACTTCATTTATTTTTAAATCAGCTAAAAATCAGTATTTTCATTTAATAAAAGACCTAAATATGTATAGAAAAATAAATAAGATTTATTCGTGAACGTAATATTTCAGCACGCACACAGATATAAATATTTTCATACTTTTAGATGTGAATTCTTTCTCACATATTATATATGCTGCATTTTTCACAAATTATGGATAGAAGACCAAGGATCTAATTTCAAGAAATCAATTGGTAGAGTAAAGTGGGGAACGGAAGTGTCTATATTTACGTCTACACTTTCCGCCTAATAGACGTGGCAGTACGTGATAAGTGACGATACAATACTTAATTATCCCGAGTGGAAATCGAACCTACAACCGCGTTTGCGTTACAGTGGCTTTGTGCACATCATTAAACATATTTAGAAAATTGAGTTTGTATAAAATATTTTTATGTAGCCATTTCATTATTTTATTTCATATTTTAAATATTAATTTTCGGCGAGGGTATCTTACAACGAAAGTACAAAATTAAGCTATAAAACTAAATTAGGTAGAAAACATTTTTGTATATTTCTTTACTGTTCTATGAAGTATTTAACTTATTTCATCACTCTACTTTCAATAATAACATTTAATAATTTGTAATAAAATCAGTGAAATGTGAGTCAGACTCGCGCATCAATGGATTTCAGGATTATATGTCAACGTGAAGTACTATCGATAAAAATTGGCAATAAGTTTGCAGGGATATGAACTAACTTTGTACGACATGGATTAAAACAATAAGTAACAAAGATATTAATATCTATTACAATGGTTATTACCACCTTTATTTGCACTTGAAGTTCTCACTTCAGCTAAAATTCCAAAATTATAGACCTACAATTTTAAAAGAAGTACAGGAAAATACTCTATAGGTTTTGTTTACACGGCACATAATGTTGAACTCAAGTTTGTCGGGTTTTGTCGAGTGGCCATTAGTTTTGTATTTAATGAAAAATAAGTACAAAATTTGTAATAAATTTGTCTATTAAATAACTGTTCGCTTTTTGGGTTTTGCTCCTTACTTTTTTCAGTTTTAAGCTGTATCTCGCACATGGCAGGGTAGGCAGAGGAAATTTGCGAAACAAGTGTTAAGGCGGAGTGCCTTAACACTTGTTTCGTTTTCCGGCACTTACTAAAAATGTAAATAAATGTAAGATTAGTATTACCTAAAGTCACGATTACTGGACATCTCCGAAACCGATTTGGTGATCTTACTAAAATATGAGGGTCGCTGAAGTCTGTGTCACCATAATTGATTATTTCAGGCTTTTTCTCCATATTTAAATACAATTTAAATACGTCAGTTAATAATAAGACATTTTAGTACAAAGGCGACCACATTATAAATATTGCACATATTTTTGTCATCATATGTCATGATATGTCTACAGATACTAATAAAAAAATGTACTAAATAATAAAATGTTATGTATTGAAAAGTTATTGGTATTACACGGTAGAAACGATAGTACCTATATATTAAGTTAAAAAATAACACTTCTCTGACAATGTAACTTATTTAGATTAAAGGATTTTGTATTCATTTATTTTATATATCTTTCTTTTTTCAGCTTTGCGCTGTATCGACAGGTTAGGCGGACGGAACCTGGGAACCTAGTGTTAAGACACTTCGTTCTACTTCCGTTCGCGACTTTCCTTCAAATTTGAGGCATTGGGTGTTGAGTGGCGGAACTCAACTTGTAACCGGAGCAAAGGAATGAAAACATTAAGTATTTAATTTGAAAGTATTAAATATTTCATTTCCTCAAGTGGAGATCGAACCCACAACCTGTCGTTTACAGTCTCACGCCTGTGCCGCTTCGTCACGATAGGTCTCAATTTAAAATATGACTTGAAACATTAAAACTCATCTTGAAATATACAAAATATATACTCGTAAATCAAGTGACATTAAAATACTAAAAAACTTAAAGATTTAAATCATTTGCCTTCATCCGATTAAAAATATAATAAGTAATAAGATTAACGACAATGACAGCTTATATAATGTCACAGCTAATGTACCAATGAAATTTTATAAAATATTTGTATTGTAGGTTTTGTATTAATTATTATTTTGTATAAGTTTTTATGATTCTCGTAGGAAAAGTGATGACGGCCACGGCTTTAATAATAAAATATATTTCTAGAAATTAAACATGCATTCCTTATTATGTGAGGTATATTAACAACAGATATTTCAACATGTCGTTATTGATATGTTGCGCCTAAATGTGTAATCGCAGGTTTGGATATTTTAATATGTTAATGGTTTTTTATAGCTTAGAAAAAGCTAAAATAATCTTATTATAGCTTGAAAAGTAGTGTAAAAAGGATGAATCTAACTGTGATTTAACAACAGATTTACACAAATTGACTATAGATAAATACAAAAGTAAAACAGGAAAAATGAAAAGTGACAAAGCGTTAGCAACAATACATCTTTGGCAACGAATCGCCTTGTGTTTGTTCAGTTCGCGGCAAGCTAATGGACAAACAAGGGTCGCTGTGGCAATGTTGATTTTCAGTTACTGTGCAGCCGGCGTTCTTGTATCTTGCAAGATTTAGGTATTTTCACCCCCGGCAAAAACTTTACGGGTCATGTATCAAATCAAAGTTCTACATGTCTTCCATTGTAATCAAGATTGCGCTGGAGTATATAATATATAATTATTTAATAAGTTACAGCTACAGAAAAGTAGTTAAGAATGTTAATGAATATATATTTAGTATTTTTATTAATTTTATAAATTGTAGGAGTACATTAAAAACTAACTGTATTATGTCAATATCATTGCGGGAGTATATCGCTCAACTTGGTGCCACTTCCATTAATTTCTTATTTGTCATTGAAACCTTATTACCTGGATTGTGTAACGATTAAAAGCTCAACTAGATCTATCTATTTAATTATGACAAAATTCATAGTTCGGCAAAATGATAAGAAAAAGCAATCTTATCTATACTTTATGACTATATAATTATCGATTATTCTGTTACATTGTTTTAGTAGTAGAAATAAGTAAATTTAACAAAACTTAAAATATTTCTTTAAAATATACAATTATACAACTGTATAATTGTATATTTTAAAGAATCAGTTACATCTACAATGACTTATACAGCACTGGATTAATCCCAATTGAATAGAAGTTCTGTCGGTGATCTCAGTAACGTCTAACTGTCTATTCCTTAAGGGAAACCCCATGAATTATGGATAAAGTCGACATCCGAAAAACCTTCTTCAAACGTGCTTACTGTTTGCGTCTTTTTTGATTACCCGAGTGAATTCGCGACTACTTATCTTAAAATGTTTATTTTCTTTCAGATACAAAAAGGCTGTATCAATTTTGAAATAAAATCTAGTTATTTGAAAAAAAAAAACTTTTCAAAGATCGGGTGTAGCAGTAAATTAAATTTAGTTTTTCATATTTTGGTACATGGCAATAAAAAATAAACTAAATTAAATATCGTATTTGCTGCAGGCGGTATCCCAGTGCGCCGCAATGCTTTCAAAGCTTATCGTAATCATTAAAAATAAACATCAATAATTGCGTATTATGATGATACGTCACTCTTTTTCCACTGCTGTAAGAGAACGATCTAAGACTTGAAAAGAATTAACTTGATCCATTAATTCTGTTAAAGACAAAAGTATCGCAATAAAGCGTTCCGAACTTAAAGAATAATCGATACGCACCCATTTGTAAACCACATAATTTGTTGGTAGACGCCCTACCGTAGTCTAACATTATTAATTGAGCTTGTTTTCACAGTATTGGGTCAACTTACCTTCGTTATATTTTGTTAACTACTAATTATCTACGACATTGTTCGTGTGTCAATTTGTGTATTTGTGTAGTTGAAATCAATGGCTTCATTAAATTTTATAACTATAGAAAGCAATTATTATTAAAGGGATTGTATATTCATACGCAGGGTAGATAGAGAAAAACTAATGTTAAAACTAACCACTAATAGTTTCGTTTCTTTAAAAGTTAGATATATTCAATATTACTTTCAAGGAGAGAAGGAGCGATAAAACGGTTATAAATATTTTAAAATTTTACTGAGTGGGAACTGAACTCACAATCATAGTTGCAAGGATTATTACATTAACAATATGTAAAAATATATGATGGTGTAATATCGGTAAGATACATTTATAATATGTTAACATGAGATGCTGCTTATAGGTACATCGTAAAAAGAGCGATGATTGATTAAATTTTTGTACCCATTTACACAATTAAATATGTTATATTCAACATCTGAATGCCTTTTTAGCTTCACGCTCTATCCCGCATATAGTAACATAGGAAATCTAACACGTGACGTTGCGTGATTAGGGGCGGTGTTCAATGTCGTGTTTTGTTTTGTAATAAAAACGAAGAAATGAAAACAATTCTTTCTACGGAGTGGGAATAGAAGCCACTACCTTCAACTACAGTAATTTTTGAAGGCTATGAAAATGCCCCACGACCGCTCTAAGATCATTATTAAAATTTCAATATACACTTGACATTATTTACAATGACGTCTTTTAATTAAGATAATATAAGCACCTTTCAATTCTTGTAACTTAGTAGGGGCTTGCCTCGAGGTTAATTTCTCTGAGGCCGTCCTAAGCGGGTAGTCGTTAAGCCCTACTAATTGCAGTGGTATCTTAATTAATGTCTAATTACGTATATTTTGCTTCCAGTATGCCGTGACTTATTTAAACTTCTTGAATCTTTCATCTCCTTAAATGTAGTTATTTTACTTATATGTATTATTTATTTAATAAAATGCCTAGGCTTCTTTTGTTTATATATTTTTTTATTTATACTTAAGGAGTAACATAAAAAGCATGTTTTAGAAATTTGAATTAAAAATTTAGCAACTCAAGCCCACAGTATGAGAGAATAAGATTTTCTCTCCTAAACATTTACTGTATCATGTACATATAAGTTCTTCTTAGCTTCACTCTGTATCCCGCACTAGGCAGGGTAGGCACAGGGAACCTGGAAACCTAGTGTTAAGACACTCCGTTTCTCTTCCGTTCTCCACTTTCCGCCGAATTTGAGGTATTGCGTGTTGAGTGGCGGAATTCAACGCCGCGCTTTATTACCAGAGCGAAGAAATGAAACATTAAATATTTTAATTGAAAATATTAAATATTTCATTTCCTCGACTGGGGATCGAACCCAGAACCTGTCGGTTACAGTCACACTCTTGTGCCGCTGCGCCACGACGGGCCTACGACATATAAGTTATTTGTTGTATTATTATAATTTATAAAAAAATAGATGAATGTTGAATATTATTTTATAGATGTAATATTTTGTTAAATCATTTTATATATTTTAGGGCTCCGTGCTTTAGAAGGAATAAAAAGGAACCTTATAATAACCTCCTTTGTATTTCGCCTGTTTGTCTGTCAAGAAAGCTTTTGGAGGTATTAAACTAAAAATAGGAAGAAAAACAAACATTTCATGTAAAGTACATTTACTCTAAGCAAAGCAAAATAAATTAACTTGAAATAATTATAGAAGGGTTTAAATACAATTGGTAAGGACCCTTCAGTGGGCGTGTCCAACTCGCACTTGCCCGCTTATTTGTTTATACTTCAAGCATTACACTTTTAAAAGCATATACAATTTTTTACATAATTACTTAAGTTGTGTACAATAAAATTTTATATTGACATATTCATTAAATATCATCATATATGCAATAAGTACATAGATATCTGATATATTATGCAAACGTACAACATTAGTTAAGGGACTCAACGTTAGTTATGGGAAAGCATACCTAACATCTCCCTCACTCGCAGTGTCGATACAATACTTTGTTATATAGTTTTTAAATTTAAGTGATGAAACTTTAGCTAGGAAGACGAGAACATCTGCCTGCATGTATCTTTCGTAAGGGAGCTTTGTGAGAATACTGGAAAATCTTATTTGAGATGTTTTTGAAATTGCATAATTATAGCTCATCCTCAGACGCACGCAAAAATATATTTTTTTACTTCTTTAATATACAGATGTGTGCCATGAAATATAACCAGATGTTGTACTTTATTTAGTAATATTGAATGAGTATGTTATGTATTTTAAATATACATATTTTTTTTTCTGAAAATTTGATTTCTACAAATACAATTGATTTCTTTGATTGTGTAATAGACATTAATAAATACGAAGAACAGATCAATACATTATAAACTATAAAATTTAAATAAATGCTATAGTAGATATATTTTTGTAATTTAAATATGATGTAGGCTATATTTTTTTGATAAACATTTCAATTCATAAATAATTTAAGTACCGTATTCTAATTCGTCTGACGGGTTAAGTGTTATCTTTCACGAGGGGTCGTAAGTAGGTCTTGTGTTAAATTCTGCAAAAGTAATAAAAATAAGCTTCTATATTTAGCTAGCTTATCTATTTTGCGGCTATCACACATACAGGTGAAACGTAACGTAAATATTTCTATATAAATACAACTAGGCTACTTTATATTTAAACTGCACAATATCTGGACTATTCTGCTCAAGATATCAAACTTTCGTAATTCATTTTAAATGAAACACTTTTAAACGGATTAATCGCGTATATTGAATGGTAAACATTTTTGGGAAACCCGACGTTTCGAACACTTTACAGTAGTCCGTGGTCACGGGTAGACTGAGGTGGTATTTGTCTGTCAGTTGATATAATTATTATATCAAACTACCGCCAACGATTCCTTAATTGGCTCGCGTACTGCCCTGGATTCTTGCAGAATGGGCTAACTGTATCTGGTCCTCTAGTGTGGTGTGCTGGGGACTTTAAATTTTTTAAGAGTGGGTCCCAGGTGGTGGAAAGTCATTATTATTTCGTAATTCAAATAGGTACGTACTTTGTAGTATGGTTACAGAAATCTTATTTTGTAAGAAAATAAGGTATTCCTCAAAGGCTAGTAGAAAATTTCTTGTTCACATTTTCTGCAGTTGTATACATTATTCTTAATTACAGAAACATTAAAAGCGGTCGTTGAGGACATAAATGATTTACATTCAAAGTTTCAAAATTGTAGTTCCATTGTTACTCTTACAAGTAGTTCAACAATCAATGCGCTTTGCTCTAATACCGTTGTTGTTACGTACCAAGGAAACCACGACTAAAACAATGTCAAACTGCATGCAGCAAAACAAATGGTTGGGGGAGTTAGGAACAACATGACGCCGCCGACAAAATGTTTTCGCAACTCGCATCGTTCTCATGGTACAATACAGATTATAATAATATTTTCTTTAAATTATTACTGTTAATATGTTTTTGTTCAAAGATTAATTTGTAAAGAGTTCGTGAATGGATTGATAAAACACAATATTACATAGACGCTGTGATTATAAATATACAATGTAAGACTTTACTTCAAGATTATTTATGACACATAATTTTATTGACATGTGGTCACAGTTTTATTATGCTATGATTCCTATGGAATAGAACAAATACTAGAAGATCAACTTAACGAGTATAGCTGAGGGGCATGATTGATTATTGCTTCACCTTTTCGTTATTTGTTTGGTACAATATGGAAAATGACATTCACCGCTAATGATATTTCTATATGAGCTTATTTATATTACTATGTGAGTAAATATAGAACTTCCCGCCTAGTTAGGTATATTTTCAATTATTATCACTATTCCATTTAAATGCAGTACGCGTACAATTTAGTCAGACCAAGTCGTATGCTGTGTACGTACATTATAGTGTACCATCTTTGCAAAATATGTTCGGAAGTAGCTGAGAGGCAGCTGCTTATTTCATTATTGGAATTCTTGTAAAGTAGGTTTCAAGCGCGACGTCCTATTTACCGTCCAAATTGCTATTAGAGTTTCACGCCTAGACCGTTACACACGAGTGCAAATTACGTCTAATATCGCGGTGTATTTTTTGTTATCAAAATAAATATATTTTATTTATGTAAGATCTTTTGTATTTTAATTTGTTACGTAAGATACGACGTACTAAAAGTATATATTATATATTTAAATAAATATATTAAATAGTGATTATAATTATTTGTTTTTAACAAATAATTAGTTTTATCTAATAACAATTAATTGTAATATCATTTGGAATGTATACAATTAATATTAGAACATTTTTCAGTAATATTTTCACAGTTTAAGATATATTCACTAATTTCAGTTTAAATTTAATTGTTTTAGATAAAGCTAATTGAATGAATAATGCAGATTGGGGAGGCTTATGTCCAGCAGTGGACATCGGTTGACTGATGATGATGCCACCATTGTCATCATTAGTCAATCGACACTAAACAGCTGTAACTAGAACTAGAATGAATAATTAAGTTCATCTAATAATAATGAATTGAATTGTAATTTGGAAAATGTAAACAGTTAATATTAAAACGTTTTTCAAGCAAATATTTTTTCAAGAATTTCTGAAACCTCTATTTTATAATAAGATTTTAAATATTTTTGTACGTCAACAAACGCGTCTAAATATCCATTGCTGTTCCGAATGTTTCTTAGCTAATGGACGCGTAATTGGTCGTTTCGTTGAGTAATGGACAATTAACCGGAGCTACGTAGATTCATTCTAAGTATTGCACTACGATAGAGTACAAGTTTGCTTTCCTAACAAGCTTTTCGACAGCTCCGAAATGAAATAAATCTAAATATTATAAGATAGTTTAATTTGCTTACTTTTTCTTTTAAGTACATACATACGTTATTGCTATTAAGGTATCATGATTTCTTTTGAAAGAGTATATTAATAAAAGAAATATTGAAGGCTTTTAATATCAATATATTGAATGAACACTTAAATTTTCATACAATACACGGTCATAGGGTTGTAAAGTAAGTAATAGTTGCGTAAATATACTTCGGATAAGTTTCAACAAAGTTCTACCAATGTCCGCTAAAACTTCACAAATAGTGATTTGCTAAACTTTCTATCACGCCCTAGAGAAATAAGTTGACTCCCGTTGTCTTAACGAAATGATTGTCTACGTGGACGTTGTTAGACGGTTGCTACATTTATTTGGGCATTTTATTTGCTTTCTCCCAAAGGATAATTCACTTTATAAGCATCGTATCGACCCAATGGGAGGCATAAAGTATTTTTCGCTTTTAGCGAACATACGTAAAAGCTGTTGTGTGAACACAAAATTAGGTCACGGCAAAATTTTCTATCTGCGCATTTCCCTCCCGCCGTCGATTGACTCACGATTCTCGCAGATAGGAAATACGGTAGGCGCAGATAAGAAAGATTGAAGAATGCGAAAGTCTTTCTGTCTTTAAATAAATAATATATATTTAATTTTATAGTATAATATGTACTTTTTGAAAATGATTACTTTGTACATATAAACTGACCATATAAAAATATTTTCTTTACGTATATACACTTATTCTTTCTATGTAAGATATAGTGGTATGCGAAATTAAAAAAAAATCAAGTACAACTTTACCGTGGATTTATTCTAAAAACATGCACTTTAGTTAATTTGTAGCTGTTACGAAACTTTTTAAGAAACCCTGTTAGGTTTGGTATTTAACTCTCGCTTATTTTTGTTTAATACAAAGTACACTTACTTAGCTTATTACGGCTGGTACAAAAAATTACGTGGAGAAGTTTCAGGAAATTTCTCTAGAGCTTCCACAAAGCTCTGTTAAGATTTTATATTCTTAGGAACTTATATTTTGTTTGTAAGCTTAAAGAACTCCTGAAATTTCATTCGGTGCAATAAATTGCAATCATTTTAATTACTTATTCCTTATTTTTCAGTTCACATTTACGCTGCATCCTGCTTATGGCAGGGTAGGCAGAGTAAACTTCAACTAGAACCTGGTGTTGAGACTCTCCGTTCCTTTTTCACTTTCCGCAGATTTTATAGCATTGGGTGTTGAGTGGCGAAAATTAACGCCGCTCTTTGCCATGTTATCGAAGAAAACATGAAAACATATAAAAGAAACAAAACATATTTTATTTCAAAATATTAAATATTTCATTTCTTCGAGTGGGATCGAACCCACAACCTGTCCGGCTAACAGAGGTTTGTGCCCCTTCGCCACGACAGGCCTCAATTGCTTATACATCTTAATATAAAACGTACAATGTACATATACATTTTAATATGCATTAAGATAAATAAAAAATGAACATTCTACTTTATAAAAACATTTAATATAATATTCCACTGAAAAGTTAGACGTGAGCAAAGGAAGTTGCACTTCTAAATTACTTGAGCTGCGTAATAAGTGCGCTCATAGCAACACGTGTACCGTTATTACCTGCATGATAACTGTTATCTGTACACAGATGCTCTTTATGCGCGCATACCGATATATTTTGATGGTTCCTGTACAATTAAATTAGCAATTATTGTTTCTTCACGTTGTATTTGCTTTGTATTGTATTTTGTTTTCTACGTATTGTTCTCAAATAATAATATTACTTGTGCTGTAGAATGAATGAAATTAGAATAGATTCGATTTACTTTGTTTTTGTGAGAGTTAATTTGGACAAGACTTGTTTGACTTGTTTAGAAATTTTAAAATAATGTTATTTTTTATTTTAAAATTCGTTATTTTTTAAAATTCATTGTTTATTATTTTTAATTGAATGTAGTAAAAAGTATGTATTATTTCGTAGATTGATACTTTAGTAATGAAAAAGTTAATGAAAAATTATTTTCCATTTATGTAAATCTATAGTTAATTAGTTAACCGACTACAAATTAAACTTATAAAAAAACGTGAACCTATCTTGTTCTAGTTCTTTTAAAATAGTAATTTCTATGAAAATATTACAAGTTACAAAAAATACTCTGCCATTTTGACGCCAGAATATTAATAACCACATCCGGTTTGCAAATACCTTCCTGACCTACCTGATCGCAAGCGCTCAAAGCAAATATTGTACGCGTTGGGTCAGCGCGTGTGGACACAGCACTCGACTTCTTCCATCGGATATCCACAGAGTTCGTGCCTCGTGGATACTCAAGTAGTAGGTAATATTGACTCGCTTTTCAACTTACTGGTCACCGATTTTCCTGTAATCCGGGCACGGAACGTTGATTGATTCCGATTGGTCTCTTTTTGAGCTCAGATTGTGTGATGTGGATCAGTAAATACAAAAAGGACAGTTTCGAAATTATGTTGTATGAACAAATCGAGTGTTGTAGGTAATAAATATAATTATAATTCATAAGTACATATATGATAGTGGGTCTAATTACATGTGACGGTTATGGATTTGCTACTAAGCAAGTACGTATTATGCTAAAATCTAGAGACTGATAATACTAACAGATAATAGTAACATGTGTGGCTTGCAAACTCATGAAAATGTTGAATATAAACGCGACGATGAAATATTATAATAATTAATATTTCCATTTCCTAGCTCTAAATTCCATCATTCAACACGCAATGCCTCAAGAGATCAGGAGAAAATGGTAAACTGGAGTATTTTAATGAATAGTAGAGTGAAGTGTG
Source organism: Eueides isabella (assembly GCA_019049475.1). Classification (NCBI taxonomy): domain Eukaryota; kingdom Metazoa; phylum Arthropoda; class Insecta; order Lepidoptera; family Nymphalidae; genus Eueides; species Eueides isabella. The sequence continues at coordinate 6,553,153 of CM032392.1, forward strand.
TTACCACTAGGTTCCTTAGTTACCTATCTACAGTGCTATATTATTAAAATATTAAAATTAAGTTACTCAGCGCTTAAGACTCCGTTCTCTCTTGCTATCTCGTTACGGATAAAGCGAGGAAAAACGTAATTAAAAGCGTAATTTAAGAAAATATGAATCATATTTGTGTTATTATATTGCAAGTGAATGTTACAATTTCGATATTAACTTTAACAACCGGCAACCGACGTGGCAACCTAAGTGACACGAATAGAGTGCTCTCTGCTTGCTTGCAAGCAATATAAAACGTGCTCACAATTTATTGCTTTGGTAGCTTTTCACGATAATCTTATAAATTAGATATTCTAGAGATTTCATTCCTAACTCGAGTGTTTACTTGTTCGTAATAAATAATACAATTTATTGTTTAAGTGAATGTAAAGTCTTGGAAGAAATATTATGTATTTAGTAGCTTGAAAAAGAGCTTTGCAAAAGCTTTGTTTGCAAAAGCACTGTGAAACTTATATTTATATTATAATTTTAATATAAAGTTGCTAAATTTTAAAATTGCCATATAATTACAAAAATATAAAAAACGATATATGTATTCAATAAACAGGGAATTATGTAATACAACATTAATTCTAATTTTCAACTAGATTTGTGTAGAATTGTGCCTCAATAGACAATATTGACCGGCTGCAAAGTTAAGTGCACTTTGTCAAGGAAGCTGTCCATTGAGTTAGAAGCCGCAAATTACTGCCAAGTTACCTACCGTTGTGAATGACGTGGACTTGTGTATTTAGTATTATCTAGTACTGCACCGAGTAACCGCAGTTTATATTACTGACATGAGGACATGAGACAAGCGTGTAGGCAAATGTAGCATGAAATGCTCTATTCTATTATCAGGATTATTGGATGTTCTAATCTGTACTTCATTTTAACGATTAGTAGTCGAACTGGTAGCTATTGCCGAAATTAGTGGTAAAATTTACTTAAAATATATAAATTTTGTATAAATTTTAGTTAATATAATTTATATATTACAAATATTTGAGTTTATTAACATTAATAATCTGGAGAGGCGTGTCGTTATGCTGGGAATAAGTGTGCAACTAAAATCACGATATGTTGTGGGGTCGATTTCCACTCGAGGAAATGAACTATTTAAAAATTTCCTTATTTCGCTTCGGTAACAAGGCAAAGCCCAGTGTTGAGTTTCGCCAGTTTACACGCATTGCTTTAAATTCAGCGGAAATTAAATAGCGAGACTTACAAGCGTTCGTCAAATTGTCTTAACGGTAGCTTTCCAAGTTCCCTCTACCAATCCTGCATGTGTCACGGGGTAAAGCGTGAAGCTAAAGTAATAATAAAGAAATGGTCATTGCAATATCTATAGTGTAAAGAATATATTTTTTTATTATTTGGTTTCCGAAACCTTAAAAAAGAGAAAACGGATTACTTATGGGTTCGCTTTAGTGTCCTTGTGTCCTTGTATCAATACTTGAAGTACAGATAATATCAAATTTCTGAGTCACATTGTGAATAATGCATGATGTGCTAATTTATAGTTTTGTATGAAAGTCGTGTGTCAAAACATGTATAAACAATTTCCTAACTTACAATTTTGAAATTTGGCAAAACGGTGGTACTATAATAAATTATTTAAGTTAAACTTGTCAATTTTTAGACAATACTTGAAGTACCCCTGTTGACCTGGGTTCCGCATCAATTACTGCGTAAGCTGCTGAGGTGGGTGAGCCCGACTCGCATATATATATATATATATATATATATATATATATATATATATATATATATATATATATATATATATATATATATATATATTCTTTTATAATACAACGGAGCTACAAATGACTATAATTAATAATGCTAAACATTTTATTTCATAAAATTGCTTATTTGAACTCATAATTAGCTTCACGCTTTATGCCACACTTGGCAAGGTAGACTGAGCGAACTTGGGATCTAGTGGTTGTTAAGACAAACAAGACTACGTAAAAGACTACGTCCCTTTTCGCATTATCTGCCGAATTTAAGGCATTGCGTGTTGAGTGTTGGAACTCAACGCCACATCTTTTTCTAAAATATTTAATATTTCCTCGAGTGGTGATCGAACCCACAACTTGTTGCGTTAAAGTCACATACTTGTGCACCTGCGCCACGACAGGGCAAAAATAAAACTTATTTCATTTCTTAAAATATTATTATTATTACTATTTTATATTCTATTAGTAAAGTTCTATCTTAGCTCGTGTAAACTTTGTTTGAGCTCTTAACATTCTGCGAAACTTTGCACTCAGTTGATTCATTATACTCCGCCTTTGATTACTGTTAAAAAGGGTTGGAATGTTCACATAGTTTGCTTAGCTAATCAAATGTGAGGGCATCAAACGCTGGTTCGGTGATCTTTCATCTTTACATCTATTTTACCCCTGGGCTTATGTTCGGATCTTAATGAAACAAGAAGAGACCATTATTTGGAGGTTTTATTGTTATAATATTGAGCAGATTTTGTTGTTAGATTATGTATTGATTTATATGAAGTATGAGTGATTACATATATATAAAAACACTTAACGTTATTGGTCGTTAGACTATTTTATGTATTTTTTTAGCTTCATGGTATATCTTACATATAGAGCTGGCTCACGTCTGTTGGCCACTTACCGTCATATTTTCGAGACTTTACGTGTCTAGGTTTAAGATAATTCGACTATATTTCGACGTTTGATCTTTGGGTAGAGGAAATTTGTAAAAAACTCCCTTTAGAGATGCTAAAAACATAAATAAGTTGCAACAAGCGTATAAGAATTTCCACGTACATAGCTTGATGAGAACGTAAGGCTTAGTTGGTTACTGCGCTTGGACAATTTCCAGGAGGCGCGGGTTCAAATCCTACTACGTTCAAATTTTTATATATTTTTTAAAATTTAGTATTTTTTTGGTTTTCTTTGAGCGTAATAAGCATATGACAACAAAAGAATACTAAACTTAAATTTTGGTAATGACATCATGTCTCAAAATATTTAACTCGCTGTAAACAAAACAAATATTTTAGTTGGATGTCTTATCAAAGAGAGATAAACAGAAAACGTCTCATGCGGGCAGGTGTTCATTAATTTGCGCTTAAAGCTATACTATCTATACGTTTTTTTTATAAATTACAAGTACATTAAAAAATATATATACATAATAAAGCAATGAAATAAATTTAAGAAAGTAGGTATAATGTCTATTTGTATAATTATTTAATAAATTAAACAAAAATACTTTTTGTGTTAATCAAATTGAAATTTAATTTAAATTGGACTGGTACCAGCTAATCCGAGATTTTGGTCTATTACGCTAACCGCAGCGGCAATTCCTTGCTTAATTCTCCATGCAAGATGTCCGTCTTCAATAGGATATAAATTATAATGAAGAGCTCCGACGCCACTGCAATTTACTAATTCTCAGATATTCAACATCAGGTATCACATTTCGCTATAGTCCAATTTCTTTAATATAATAATCGAACAATGTTTATTTAAAATAATATTTGAAAAATAGTTTACGTTGTATGACAAATCGTTTAAAGCTTAGTTTTTATCACAAGATTAAACCTTTTTTATATATATTTTTTTTATAACTTTTCATGTACAAAATAAATATCAAAGTTTGCGTTTATGTTTATTGTTAATATTTAATTTCTAAGCGCGTTTTGTCATCGTTGCTTATCCATTATATCAATTACGCTCGAATGCTTGCCTTTTCTAGTAAAGTTTCAAAAGTCTTCGAGCGAAATGCTGTAGACAGAAGACGGTCTTATTTAATATGCATTCAAGGTGTATAAGGGGTACAATGTTTTAAATTGGCTTACGATACTGAATACTAATAAATTTTCGTAGACACTGTAATCAAGCTTTAGAATCTACAAGCTTCTGTTAGTCTTTTGTAGCCTATACATATCAAATTATATTAATTACTTGAAATTATTTGTTATACTGAATTGTATATATTGTAAGCTACGCTTTGATTGCTTTAAATATTTTAATAGCTCAATCTAATCAAAAAACTTGTTAACAGCATAGATAATTCAATTGATTAGTTTGGTTGAAAATCATTTATTGTCCCAAATCGGGAGTGATCCCACAACCATCGAACTTACAGTTAATTGTCTAAATAAACATATTTGTATATATTTATTAAGTTAAAAAATAAAACTGAATATTATAATATATATAATTAATAAAAATAAATTACAAATTGCAATTACTACATTCGTTAGTGAAATTAAATTAATTTTGAAAAATTCAATTGTTTTAAAATACAATACAAATGTTATATATCTCAGAGCACATCAATATTGGTAGGTTATATCTTGTTACTTGTTACCGCACACAGCAATTTCTTTACTTCAAGAAGAACTATGAGGGTTAATTTTATCAATTAGATGTAGAACTAAGTGAAGCGGAGCAGTAATAAATCTAGTTGTAGCGCACTCTAGCTGCACGTGCTTTTTCAAGTAGATATTTATTTTCTTCTACATTTTGCTTATTACTTGGTATAATAATATTTTTTTATAACTTTTTTATACCTTTTATAATAAGCAAACAATAGCTATAAAGTATATAATATAATGTGATAATTAATTTAATCTATATTAAAATAAAAGTTTAAAAAAAAATTATCATGTGCAAGTCAGTTTCACCCGCTGAGGATTCCGTACCAATTTAGAACTGTAAATGCTAAAAAATACTTATAAAATATATTAAACTGAAATATTTACTCAATTAATACGAAGTGAACTACAAATATAAGTTTGTAACATTTTTTTACGAATATTTTTACGAAATATGTATAAATTTTTACTCTTTGGAATTTTTCATTTACTTATATTATAAAATCTTACTTAGAGCCAAATTTCATAACTGTAGATCAACGGTACGTACTATGAGTAGGTTCAGGTTTATATTTCATACAACATATAGTCGACATTATCAAAAGATAACTAGAAGTAAAATATTTCAGTTTAATATTTTTTGTTACAAAAGAATATCGCAAAAATACGCGATTAATTTCATTGTGTTATAAGTAGACTTTTTGGCCTGCCAGGAACTCCGGAAGCTTTTTGTATCAAGGAACTCTAAACACTTTTCTAAGTCACATTAAATGAATAAATATCAGTCTATTTACTTCTAATAAGTTTATTACTACCATTACAGCATGAAAGCTCGGGAATCCCTGAGAGTTCTTTAAGAAACGGGTATTCTTACGGTGGCGTCACAGTACATATATGATAATATAATACTTGTTCGGAAAAATAGACACCATTTATTAAAGTACAGTGACAGACACGATATCAATACAAGAAGTAAAAACAAACTGATCACTCCTAGTTTTCGTCTTCACGCTGTATCCCGCACTAGGCAGGGTAGGCAGAGGGAACGAAAGTGAAACCTAGTGTTATGACACTCCGTTCCCCTTCCGTTCCCCACTTTCCGCCGAATTTGAGGCATTGCGTGTTGAGTGGCGGAACTCAACGCCGCGCTTTGCCTTATTACCAGAGCGAAGAAATGAAACATTAAATATTTTAAATTGAAAATATTAAATACTTCATTTCCTCGACTGGGGATCGAACCCAGAACTTGTCGGTTACAGTCACACTCTTGTGCCGCTGCGCCACGACAGGCCTCAATCCATTGAATTTAGTTTTCGTCTTCAAAAAGGTAGTAGTCTTTTATGGGACATGGTACACGTATGTATAATAAAATTCCACGAGTAATTTTAAATTTGCCACTAATAAAATTTAAAGTGAAAGTTAAAAATATATTGTTGGACAAAGCAAATTATTCAATTCAAGAATATTATCATGATAAGAATGCGTGGGATTAAATGCTGTTGGTACTCATTCAGGAAGCTAACTATGTTATATTTACTTTAACTATTTATACTTTAATTGATATTTTAAAAAGAGCAACTGTTGAGTTTCTTGCCGGCGCTTCTCAGCAGAAACGCCTTCCGAGCCGGTGGTAGCTTCCTGTAGGACTGACACTACAGTCCTTTCTATGTAACTTTAGGATTCAAAAGTGCTCGTAATGGCCTAATTGAATAAAGAATACTTTGAGTTTGATTTTGACTAATTAGTAATTGTACTTATCTGTGTAAATTACTAATTTCAAAAACATATTCCACTAAGTTTCTTACCTTTTTACAGTTACATAATAAAGTAATTATGAACGACCGATTCGTTAAAAAGATGCAAGTCCAAATTCACCTACACAGAGTTTTTTTCACTACTTATTTATGTCTAAAGCTACTTTTTTAAATTTTGATTTAAAAAGGAAATGATATTAAAGTAATTAAATTCAATGGATTGAATTTGGCAAAAATACAAATTTAACAAGCAACTATAATTAAATATGCACACTGATTTTATTAGTTTAAAACTATAATTAGAACTATTAAAATCTATCTTATAATCTATATTTATTCAGTTTTTAATTTAGTAACAACTCAGTATAGTTACAATATCAACATGTTTGTTTTCGGGCAAACAATATAAATTCACTGTTGAATAAATGAAGTTTTAACTTGATAATTATATACAAAAAAATACAGTACAGTTTTCAGCCAAGCTTGGCAAACAGATACCAAATAATAAATTAAAAGCCGAGTGTTTATTCCACTGCGTCTAATCTGTATTTATTTCTCCAAAACAAGACAACAGCTGGGTTCAGTTTGTGTCCCGAAATTTATGTGTACGATGCTTGCGTATCTGAGAACTCACGTACTGGTTGTATTCTAAGATTATACGATAAATATTTTGTAACTTAATTTTCATTTCTAAGGTTTTCAAGAACAAAAATGAATTTTTATTTTCGTATTCTTTTGGAACGAAGTGTCTTAACACTAAGTTCCCTCTGCGTGCCGCTATTGGTCAGATATTGAGTGAGGCTTATATAGGCTTAAATCGTATTAGATGAGTATAGCCAATTTATAATTTCGTATTATTTATTTACATTTTGTCATCAGCTTTTACATATGTATACAGATATAATAAACGCAATATATGTAGATCACTAAATAAAAAAATATTACTCTTAGAAATATTGAAATATTTTCGGCCTCTACGTCATTAAACCGTATATTCCCCACTATAGTGTAGCTTTTGTTAAAGGATTTATCTTTAGAATAATCCTCTTGTTCGCAGGTTGCTTATTGAGTGCGGTTCTGTGTTCTGTTTATATTATCGCACATTGTCTAATTTTCTGTTAACATTATACCCCTTATGCTTGTATTTGATAAATTTAATTTAATTTTATAACTAATTTTAAAGAATCCTTGTGGCGCAGTTGAACAATGTCTGACTTTGAAGCGATGGTTGTGAGTTCGATGCTCACTGTGGGTGATAAATTGTTTTTATTTTCTTTCTTTAGCAAGATAAAGCGTGACGATTTCTTTGGTAAACGAAGTGCTTGACACTACGTTTCAAAATAAATAGAATTATTGATTATAATTTATTTGTATTAAAACTGTATATTGCCGTACTATGTTAATTTTTTGTACAATTATTTCGATGTCTTTTACAACCATAATTTTCCCCCTCTACGTCACAACTCAGTGTTTTTTTTTTTTTTTATGGAAAAGGTAAGGCAAACGAGCGTACGGGTCACCTGATGGTGGGTGATCACCGTCGCCCACGGCCCCGTGTAACACCAGGGGAGCTACAGGTGCGTTGCCGGCCTTTGAGGTGTAGGTAGACGCGCTTTTTGAAGGTACCCATGTCGTATCGACCTGGAAATACTGCCGCGGGTAGGCCGTTCCAGAGATGTATGGTGCGTGGAAGGAAATTCCTACGAAACCGCACAGTAGTAGATTGCCACGTATCCAGATGTTGTGGATGGTATAGTAACTTGTGGCGGACTGTGCGGTTAGAAAATTCGGCGGCAGGTACCAAGTCAAACAGTTCTCCAGAACACTCCCCGTGATAAATGCGGTAGAGAACGCACAGTGAAGATACGTCTCTACGCAAAGCCAACGTGTCAAGCCCCTCACAGATCATTGGGTCCCCAACGATTCGAACGGCTCTACGTTGTACGCGATCAAATGGTTCAAGCTGATACTGGGGTGCACCAGCCCAGAGGTGAGAACAGTGTTCCATATTAGGCCGAACCTGAGCTTTATACAGGGCCAGACGGTGTTTTGGCGTGAAATACTGTCTCGCTCTGCTGATGACCCCCAGTTTCTTAGAGGCCAACTTGGCCTTGCTTTCCAGATGATCGCGATACTGGCAGTCGTTCGAAAAGCTGAGGCCCAATATACTGATGCAGGGCGCGGCTTTAAGGGGAGTGTTCTCGAAAACTGGTGATACGACAAATGGGGTTTTTTTAGTGGTTAACGCGCAGACTTGTGTCTTCCGGGGGTTGAATTGAACTAGGTTCTTTTCACCCCATACGGAGACATTGTTGAGGGATGCCTCAACGGAAGACACAAGTTGATTTCGGCACTGGTCGACGTTTTCCCGAGAAAGACTTGCACGGCCCGAGTATACAGCGTCCACAGTACTATCATCCGCATAACAATGTATGTTAGAGTCCTCCAACATATCATTGATATGCAGAAGAAATAGCGTAGGGGACAGCACGCAGCCTTGGGGGACGCCAGCGTTCACGGGCATGAATTCAGAGCAAAAACCGTCGACAGCGACCTTGATGCTGCGCCCAGTGAGAAAGCTAGCGATCCACTTGCATAAATTCTCGGGAAGCCCGTAAGATGGAAGTTTCGCAAGGAGCGCCCCATGCCACACACGATCGAAGGCCTTCGCCATGTCCAGACTAACTGCCAGGCCCTCTCCCTTACTATCAATAGCTGCAGCCCAGCGGTGGGTTAGGTAAACCAGAAGATCACCGGTTGAGCGACCCTGACGAAAGCCATATTGGCGGTCGTTAATCAATCGATGATCCTCTAGATAAACCAAGAGCTGGCTATTGATTAAGCTCTCCATAACTTTGGAGAGCAGGGAGGTGATAGCAATAGGCCTGTAGTTAGTTGGATCGGAGCCATCGCCTTTTTTCGGGATCGGGTGGATAAGAGCGCTCTTCCACGAATCTGGGACTACGCCGACTGAGTAAGAGTGCCGAAAGAGACGCGTTAGCACCGGAGTCAGCTCAGGAGCACATGAACGGAGCACAAGAGGAGAGATGCCATCTGGCCCACTCGACTTGTGAATGTCCAAGGAAGAGAGAGCTCGCCTAACAGCTTTCTGACTGATTTTAACGTCAGGCATTGAGCTCTGACACCGCGGGATGGTTGGCGGCGTTGCTCCTTGGTCATCCATAGTCGAGTTTGAGGCAAAGAGAGCGCCCAGAAGATCGGCTTTCTCTTTCGCCGTATGGACCAAGATGTCATTCTCCGTGCGCAGCGGCGGAAGCGAAGGCTGGTTAAAGTTGTTTAGTGCAGCCTTTGAGAGGGCCAAAAACTGGCGAGTTCCCGACGGGTAACTCTCAAGCTTCTCGCCGATTTTAGCGATGTGCTCGGACCTTGCTCTGGCAATTTGCCACTTAAAGTACCTAGAGGCACGGTTGTACTTTCTTTTTAAGGTTTTCACCTTTGGATCCTTAGTGACAAGTGCCTTGGCCCAGTTTCGATATGCCTCGCGCTTGCCAGAAGCAGCAAGTTTGCAAGACGTATCAAACCAAGGCTGTGACTTACCACCGATTGGCACTACAGAGCTTGGAATGTAAAGTTCCATACCCTGCAGAACCACGTCGGCAACAGCAGCGGCACAAGCACTAGGATCATCAGAAGAGAAGCAAACCGGCCCCCAGGGATAAGATGAGAAAAATGTGCGCATCTCATCCCAATCTGCTGACTTGTAGTGCCAGACACGACGAGTCGCTGATGTTCTGCGACTGACGCGGTTAATAGGCACAGCACTCCGTACCAGGCAGTGGTCAGAAGACCCTAGGGGGGCATCGACAACAACCTGGTATTGTTCTGGATGTGAAGTCAGCAGAAGGTCCAGTAAGGAGGCGTTGTGGTTGTCCACGTCCGGGATTCGCGTAGGCGACTCAACCAATTGGGACAATCCATTCGCCATAGCAAGGTCGAATACAGCTCTCCCCGCGTGGTCGGTGGTGCGTGAACCGAGCCAACTGGCATTATGTGCATTAAAATCGCCCAGTATCACGACCTCTGCGGTGGGGATCTGTGAGAGCGCATCGTCAATAGCCGATTGCATGTGCTCCATGAGCCGATCCGTTTCTGCATTACCACTATGGGACCTGTACAGGCATGCGTAGATTCGGACACGATCGCCCATGTCCACACGGAGCCAGATGGTGGACAGGTCCCGACCTTCAAAATTGACAAGACGACGGAAACTCATGTCCTCCCTTACAAACACAGCAACCCCGGCATGAGGTATAAAATTATGCTCTATTTTGTAGCCGGGTATTGAAGGTAGGCAGTGTCGCTCGGTCGGGCAATCTGGGTTTCCGTCAGAAATAACAAGGCCGGCTGTGCCGTCTCAAGATGGTGGTGGACGGCATTCAGATTTGAATGTAGGCCCCTGATGTTGGTAAAGTCAATGCTGAGAGTATCAGGGCCTGCCGTGGAACGTACGCCTCGTTTGCCTTGTAAAATGCGCGGTACTGTGCCCTCCCCAGAATTCGAAGGGCGGCCTGAGTTTAATGACTCAGGGAGGGATTCTCCAGCATCTAAGATGCAGGTACCCTCCTGGGGTAGTTTTTTTTTTAGTGCCGCTTTCATATTCTAGGGAGGGGTTGGGGGTGGGCACCGGGGCCCGGCATTACCCAATGCGAAACGCAGCGACCGAAGCCACTACTTAACGCCGGTATTAAATGCCAGGGGTGGTAACGATCCGGTCGAGTCTGCCCATGCGTGTTGTCATTGCTGGCAACGTGACTCTACCACAAGCACTTTGGTCGCCTCTTACGACACCATCAGTACCAGGGTGATCCTATTCTAAGCCGGGATCACACGGCATAAGTGTCCTATATAATTAGGAAAAGATGCACTAACACTCGGTAATTCAATAAACTCTTACAATAAATCTTGTCAGGCTCAGACTATGAAGTAATTATTTATTTTCAACCGATTAATTATTCGAATTTATTTTCAAGTAAGCTTCCGTTACATTCTAAGTTTTGTTTTGTTTAAGATTATTGGCGGCCGGTTGGCTTAGCTCGTTCTTTACTATTTTATATAAGTGTATTTAGGGAAAATTAATATTTATAGAAATTTTAAAATGATAATTAATAGTATATACAATTAATAAATCTTAATTCAAATGTTAGGCCTGTCGTGGCGCAGGAGCACTAGTGTGCGACTGTCAAACGCGATAGGTAGTGGTATTCCTACACGAGGCAATAAAATATTAATTATTTTATTTACTTAGCTCTGTTAATAAAGAAAAGCCCGGCGTTAAGTTCCGCCACTCAACTCACAATGCTTCTAATTCGGCGAAGTGTAGAGAACGGAGTGTGTCTTAATACTAGATTTCCAAATTTCCTCTGGCTATACCGTCCTGTGTAGGATACAAGCTGGAGTTAAACTTTAATGTTTTAGGATTTTATTTAAATTTTCTCGCATTTTATAGAGAAAGTATTATTTTAAAGAATTTTGGGACGAAAAGTAGCCTATATGTTTCTACATAATCCCCACTAAAAATCAGTAAAAGCCTCAGAAAATATATTTAGCTGTTTCATATCAGCCCTGAGAAACAGAAAGACGGTGAACATTTTAAAAGTTGTACGTTTCTTTCTTAGTATTATGATAGTGATTAGATACACTTGAAAAAAAAAACATGATTATTTTTAAATCACTAACAGTCACTTTAATTTTATTTATACGTATAGATATTTATATTATCAAATTGAATTTGAAAAAGAAACACCAATTCTGATTTCACTGAAAGGAAAATATCAAAATTGTTTTTTATGATCTTATAACATAATATTATAAGTTTAAAAGTTGTAAAAATAGCAAAAGCAGCAGTTTCATAGTAATATATACGAGAGTGATCAATTATAACAGTTCAAAGAACAGGTTAACTAGATTTTTCTCTTGAATAGGTTTAGATTTAATAAATGTTGAATAGTTATTTTTATAAAAAATGTTGATATATATCGTAAAAAGAATTTTTACAAATTCATATGTATAATTGGTTTCACTGGCACAAAAACCTTTAGTTGGTGTAACCAATTTGCACTTGACTAGTGTATTTAACGAACAAACAGAGTTTTAACACAATTGAATAAAAGCAAAGTATCTGATTTAGAAGGCTATGTTCTAATCGCAAAGTACGTCACAAGCTGAGATATCTTCCTCGCCGTCTAAATATGTCGAACTCTACTACTGTACGGTTTCGTAGGAACTCCTATCACACACCACGTATTTGTGGAATGGCCTCCTTGCGGCAATGTTTTTAGGTCGATACGAAATTTTAAAGGCCGGCTATGCACCTGTAGCTCCTCTGGTAGAGCCGTCTACCATCCGGTAGTAATCACTCACCATCAGATCACCCGTATGCTATGTTTGCTTTGTTGTTTTTATTTTTAAAATGTAAAGCTATGATATGATGTATATTACAAAAAATGTATATATTTTATAGTACAATACCATATGACAAGCAAATTGACGTGTTTAAACGCTAAGTTTAACAATTTAAAATAATATTTATCCAAGATAATAGTTTATATGAAAAGATTCGTTTAGTTAGTAACATTTTAGTTAGTTATATTGGAATGGATTACACGCCCATTGCCCGTGCTGGAATGAGACAAGGTGAGACGTTTAAAAGTTCTAGAGTTTATAACAGCTTAGCGCACTTATGTCACTATATTTTAAAATATAGTTGGGAAGTAATCTTCTGGAGTTATAAAAGTTATCTAGTTAAGTTTACCTAAATCCATTGTAGCTTAAATAGTTTTTAATATTCTTATCTTTTTTCATCATTTACTTCTTTTAAATTACTAAAATTGTTTTTAAAAGATTTCATCTTAAATATAGCGTTAATGCTTAGATATGTACTGAAGTTCAAATTTTCACCCATGTAGCTGAGTCTGAGATCAAGTGTCACTTTCATCTACGAGCTCCTTCCATCAGCGTTTAACCCCGCTAACGAAAATGACATTTTATTTTTAATAAACAAAATACAGTACTTAAAGAAAAATGTTACAGCGCTTCCGTAAGCAAAAATATTTTCGTTAAGAAAGTTAAATATAAAGTGACACCTTTCCTTTTTATAAGGATTCCTGTCATTCAATGAACCCAACAAAGTATAATCAGTGTTACTAATACTTTATAAGCTACTGAACTTTTTTATTTATGAATAAGCACAAATAGATAAATAAACTCTTTTTTTTAAATAAAGGCTATAATTACATTTATTTTTTTCACAATAACATTTTGTGGGATGTGGAAGCAACTATATAAACAAATTAAAATCTTTTCTGGCATTGTTTTAAAAAAAAGCTTTTATGTAACTTTGGTATGTGTATGGAAATATATATATTTTTACAATATGATAAAAAATAATTAAACCTGTTGTTCAGTAATGCAAACATTTTTCTCTTGCTATATTGAAATTATGTTCCTCGTCTGTACTATTATATACTTATTTATATATCCATGTATTACGTGTAGTTCCTATATTATTTATATTCTTTTTTGCTCTCCGGTATCTTTAACAAAAGCATATTCTAAATTAAGACGTCATCCGAAGATCAAAAAACAAAAACGGGTTGACTAATACAATAGGTACGCACTCGCAATATTTGTAACAAAAAGGTGTCGAGCATTGATATGGTAATACAAGAGCCGATTACGGGAATAATTTGGAGAATATTTTTCGCATTTGTCTGTAAAGATAAACATTCATAATGAATTTCGAGATTTACCTCCTAACCACTTTAACTTTTTGCAATTCGCGTTAAACTTTCCTGTTTTAAACGCCTCAGTTTTATTGCTCCGAACGAGTTTACGAACGTAATGCGACGGGATAGTATGTCAAGCCTATATCATTCCGGGGAACTTTGATAGCTTAGTGGTTTATTTTTTACCTTCATTAATGGCACGAAAATCACTAATACTTTATTATTTTGTATATATTACACATCATACTTAATATATGTCTTTATGAGGTCGTGATAGACATCTCGATAATTTTAACAATTTTCTTTGTCAATATAGTCCTGTTTCGGGCCGATATTTAATAAAGCTGCCTAAATTTAATAGAAAAAACGAAAACGGTAAACGTAAAAAGTGTTTTATTGGGAATAGGGTGTCTTCGCAATAAGTTCCAAGCTAACTCTACCTCTACCCTGCGTAAAGCTAAAGAAAATATAATATATTTCTATATTAAATATTTCAGAAGTAAAGAAACAGAATGTGTTTCCACGAGGAAAATATTTTACGTTGCCAGGATATTATAGATGTGGGTTACGTGAATGTGCGTTTGTCATAAGTTTAGCTCAAAATTCAATAGAATCACAAAAGGGCACTTCAATAAATATTAAATCTGTTAGAGTTTTCTACTACTTCACACCACGTTTATATATATATATATATATATATATATATATAGATTATATATTATATATATATATATATATATATATATATATATATAATATATATATATTATATATATATATATATATATATATATCTATATATATATCTATATATTATATATATATCTATCTATGTGGGGAAAAAAAGTAGGAAAGCAGGTAAATTAAAATAAAATGAAAATATTTTTCGTAAACTGTATATCCTTATATAGTGAAGCTATTAGCTACTACACAGCAGTAAACTTCCAATATTCAATGTATTATCGTCTCCGTATACTTTCCAGGAATTTTTATAACATTATTTTCACGTTAAAATATCTGTATAAAGAAAGATAATTTTACACTTCTCCTTTTGTATATTTAATACACTTAGAATTGAATTCGAAATAACTAAAAAAAAGCTGTAAAAATACTTAACTTAAAACATATAATATGTGCTAAAAAATAGGACTTAACAATGTTTTGTAAGCTAGATGTAAAATAATAATTCAAATCAATCAATGTGTATAAATACGGTTGGTGTTGGTTCTATCTGAACACGATAAAAACGGAACAAATACTTCTCTCGGCATTTTTATCATTAATTAACGCCATGTTTTTAGGAAAAGATCATAAAATTTAAATAGACACCTATGAAACATTTTCATAAACTTTTATATAAAAAAACAGAATAATCTCTCGTTCAGAAGCTGAATGTAGGTAGAAATTTGAGTGGGCTATTAAAGCCGCATTTGAAATCTTGTAATTTTATACCTCTAAACTCTCAAGGAATAACGCGACTTAAATTTTAGCCCGAAAATAAGTTTCCCCGGGCTCCCAGAGATTTACATAAAACTTGTTTAAATGGTAATATTTGGAGACGTCACCTACCGCGGCCGTTTTCGTTCTTAACCAAATCTGTTAATAGCAAAGATGGATGGTAAAATGTACTTCTAAAATCTTCTTATCTAGTCATTTAACAGTTTATTTTTAACTTTTAACTCTGACTTGACTTCATCAAATAAATTTGAAAGTTTTACTGAAATACACATACGTGAGTATGTTTATTGAAGTAGAGAAGTATGTACTTAGCTATATTTACATAAAAAATATAATATATAATATACTATCAAATTTTTGTAGTAATATTTCAGTAACATTCATTTAGGGACTCGTTGTGTGTGCATGTGCCATAAGAAAATGGGTATGATTAAAACACGTACTCATTAGAGCAAATCCTTAGGGTAGTATGAGTTATAAGTTAAAGTCGTGACCAGGCACCATTGGTACGGACGTGACTAAAGCTCCTTTCCAAATATTTTATTGTTATATCTTTCCGCAGCGTATATCTTCTTCACGCTGTGCCGTAGTGTCCATAGACTAGAACAGTATTATTTTTAGAATTACTTAGCGACTATTTACTGTAAAAATATAAATAAATATGTTTTGTTTTATATTGTTTTATGTTATATACTTAATTTACATCCATTAGTTGAGAGAATATATACATTTTAAAAATTTACGAATTCAGAAAATTAAATATTAATGTTATACTCTAACTGACAGGGAAGCATATTTTACAGAATTCAATATTAAATCTGTCAATAATACCTTAAAAAATAATTGCAATAAGTATAAATTATGTATTAACTGACTTCTTGTTAGGTATATGACCTTATTAATATATCTATTTTAAAATCTACATGATTTTTATTTATACTGATTTATGATTTTTACCTTTAATACATTTAATACACTGTTCTTTGTATTTTTATTTCCGTATAGATGGTAGCCACTATACGCGTATATCTAGTAGGGTAGCCAGAAAAAAATAGTATAAGACACTCAAGTCATCTTAAGTTGTGATTCTTAATGTCACACTGACCGATTCCACAACCAGTTTTCAGGCTAATGCTGTTCCACCGCGCCCAATTCAATCTATCATTCTTTATGTAAATAAGAAATTAGTATAACAAATGACGTAGACTTCAACTAACGTAATTAACAACACTAATCAAACAAAAGTTGTGTATCTCTCAATTTACACATTATTAAAGAAAATTCAGTAACAAACAAAACAAAGTTAGTGAAAACTTAATTGTCTGTTTTAAATTAATTCCGCTGGAATTGACGGCAATCCTTCGCGAATCGTGTTTGCGATAAAAAGCTTTGTTAAATATAAACGATATTAACAAGGAACATTCTGCGTGGTAACTTTTATATTAATTTAATTAGTTCTCATCAAGATTTCTCTTATAAAAGTACTCACTACTACTCTACTCAGCTTCGCACTGTATCCGGCACATGGCAGGGTAGGCAGAGGGAACTTGGGAACCTAGTGTAAGACAAAGTACGCTCTAAAGAAAATTTTCTTGCCCTCCCTGATATTTAAAGAAAATAAAATACTGCTTTGAATTTAATTTCATCATGAAATGATATGATTTTTATAAAATTTTGTCTCCAGTTTAATATTAGCAAAATGCATAATAATAAGGTATTCGTAATTATTTTCAGTCTAATTTCCAGTACAACTGAACCGATTTAAATGGATACTGATAGATAGTGAAAGTTAAGGAGTCACAATACCATCTACTAATCCCGCAATTCTGCAGGTTTGGTTTTACGCGGGAAAAACCGTCCTTTTTGTGTGCGCGGACTTACCGTCTACTTATAAAGATATGTAGATCACAAAACTTACTACAACTGTTATGTTATTAATATTATTAATTATGACATTTTTTCGTGCAAAATCAAATAAAATCCAAAAATATTTAAATTACGAATTATAAGTCAATCGTCGTATCAATGTCCACTATTTAATATATTCTTCTAATCGTTAAGGTAACAATGCAAAGAGCGGCGTTGAGTTCCACCACTTAACAAAGCAATTTCTCAGAAAACGTGGAGCAAAAGTGTTTAAAAATGTCTTAACGCTAATTTCCCGTTGCCTACCCTGTAATATTCGTATAAATATAATAAATTCGTATAGTACTAAAACTTCAAACGGGCAAAGAATCACGGCTGGTATACGAAATAATTCAATATATTTTAATTCAACGGCGATCGCTTTAACTATTAGATCATAAATAATAAAAATGAAGATCATATACAACAATATACATATAAAAGAGCAAAAAACCTTGAATGTAAAAACGGAATTTTGCAAAGGTTATTATGATTGAACAGAGTTCCATAGCAGAAAAGAAAACAATATTACGTTCGAGGCAATTCCGTCGGGATGAGCCATAAGAATATCTTGTACAATTCTAAGTATAGGTACTTCGGAGGAAGTGATGGTGGTGGAGTAAAAGAATATATCACAAAAAGGCGGGCCAAGGCTTTGTGATTGAGAATCTTCAGCGCTTAAGTAGATTTATGATTTCTGAATAAATTGTCAAAAGATTTAGAAGAAAATATGAGATGATTTAAATGTTAATTTTCTCGGATTCATATTAGAGATTTCTAGAGGTTTACAGTTATAGCATTTTAAGCTAAAGGTATTGAATTAGTGTGCTAACACTAGATTCTCTGGTTATCTGTGCTTATACTGCAATATTTGGAAAGTGAAATAATTTAATATAATAATAACGTGGTAGGGATTCGAACAACCACACCATTCAACGCCATGGTCACTGCATTTTGATGGTCTGGAATAAAAGGACTAACTTGTATTTTTAAATCTGAAACATTTTTGCATTTATGTGAAAGCATAGCAGTTAGAATATTCAAAATAAAAAAAGGATATTAGTTTTTGTTATAATATTTTTTAGGCTTAAAAACTAAAGCCTCTCTTAATCCACGAAAAAGATGAAAATAATTAAGAATTTGAACACGTTTTTTATTACATATTAGAAACATTGTATAG